>WEKX01019093.1:240470-362164 GCA_013390025.1 Pitta sordida
CCGGGACAGCTGGAGTTGTCGTGCGGGCGCAGGTGGCTGAGGCTGGGACACGGACGGGAGCAGCGCCGGGCACGTCCCGAGCAGGGGCACGGCTCGCCCGGAGCGGGGTCGGCTGCGGCGGGACAAGGGGTGGGTGAAGGCGGCGCGGGAGGGAGGCGGCTCCGGGCCCGCAGCGCCGTCCCGGGGCGCTCCGGCACCGGGAGCGTTTTCCTTTCCGCTACGTTTTCCTCTTCCTCAGGGGTTTTCTTAATGAGGCAGCGGAGACCAAGAAGTCCCAGAAGGGGCAAAATGCCGCCCCACTGCGTAAATGCAAATCAGCGGGCAATGTTTCTCCCCGGGTTTTGCACGTAGTTTAGCGTGATATAAAGCTTCTGTGAATGGAATTGTGATTTTTCAAGTGTTGGCAATGTGTGACGTTGATCGCATTTATGCTATTGACAGAAATAATGCATGTTTAGGGGAGCCTCTCAGCAGAATAAGTGCTGTTCTGACACGGTGCAGACTTAGAAAGCAGTGCCGGCCACAGCAACCTTACCTTGTCTGTAGCACTCACGGGTGCTGCAAAGGGAATCATGTGTTACTGGTTTTATTAAGCTCTAGGCGTGATACAGAAAAAGCAGCAATATAATATGTATATAAGTCTAGGACTACGCATGGAATAGAATAAAAGCTAAAAAAGCATAAAGCTAACCACAGAGCTTTGTAAAACAGGCGTGGGAGTAGAGCTGGTGCTCCTTTCAGTAGATAGAATTGTCAGCGCCCTATGAAATCTGCTGTGAAAGCTGCCTAGTAGAGGCTACTTTTCCCAAAAGTTTGGTACTATCAGTAAGAACACATCTCTGGAAATGCAGAGCACCAAATTCAGTATCAAAGATCTTGTTAAGTATCAGTGTCATAGGATCATGTTAACAACTTGGCTCTAAAATATCCAGCATCTGTGAGAGCAGGCTGTTGTAGACAGCAAGGTAGAGAGAGAAAGGGAAAAAAATTCCCTTATTTTCAAACCGGATTGATGGTGACCATGCAGAGGAAATAGTATCTTAGGGATAAAACCAGTAAATGACAGATTTTATTTGTCAGATTTATAAACCCATAGACTCTAACAGTGCTACATTTTTTTGTACAAGAATACTGTAATAAAGACAAAAATGGAGTCTACAGTTGTTTATAAGTCATAAGCGCTTATAAATTATAAGCATCTAAATCCACCACTGGAATGTAATATTAGAAAAGCTGGATTTAGAATGTAGCAGGCACTCATTTATACAAATGTGAAAACAAAAGGTGCAAGGTTCTGTGAGACAGAACCTTGTGAGACTACAGGTGAGAGACTACAGGAAGAAAATGGTCAGTCCTCATTTTCTATGCAGAATAAACAGTATGACTGTCACTGAGTGAAGACGGAGTACTCTTGAATACAAGGCCAAA
Source organism: Pitta sordida (assembly GCA_013390025.1). Lineage (NCBI taxonomy): Eukaryota > Metazoa > Chordata > Aves > Passeriformes > Pittidae > Pitta > Pitta sordida. Next base: position 241,899 of record WEKX01019093.1, read on the forward strand.
GAATTACTGGAAGAAACAATAAAGCAGGCAGACCACTGTTAGGGGCAATAAAGGAATGCATGCAGAATTCTGAGTGAATGAAATACTGCTCTAATAAAGAGATACTGGGTCAATTTTCAAATGATGAAAAATCTGTGTGGAAATAAAAAAAACAAACAGCAAGCTCAAAGCAAACATGGGAAAACGCTAACAAGGCAAAGTGTATAAACAGAATCCTTTTCAGTCCCAGTACCACCTATTTCACTGGCCCTGAGCATTGCCTGCTGAGCAGTGTGGTCCAACTGGATGGTATTTTGTGTGTTAGAGTTAAGATGCAGCGAGTGATGTTGTATTACGCATGATTATTGCATAGAAGCATACATGCCTTCATGTGAGTTTCTAGGACAGATATGCCTTCAAAGGAGCACTAAGCTGTAAAAATGGTAAGGTCAGCAACTGATGTTCTTTCTCCTGTTCATTGTTACCATAATTGACAGCATCTATCCAGAGAAAGCCTGTGAAACCTTGATGCACACTGTGTTGCTGATACTGTTGTAATCCATAATATCTTCAGAGAGCTGCAAACTCACAGAGACTGTCAAAACAGCTGTCCAGGCAGACTTAATGTCACTTGTGCCAAAATATGTACCTGCAGCTGCCTGTAGAGGTACTTCAGAAAACCCAACAAAACCACCAGTATATGAATAGCAGAGGTCAACTTCATTACTAGAAAGCAATTAACAGCTGCATGTAATTAAAGTCTGGCTTTTTCCACAGTAATTAGTAATTAAGTATTTTAGCTTTGTTTTCAGTTCCTTAGTTCCCTATAGTTGGTATATGATTTTCCCCTTTTCCAGATAAGGAGTATTTTTGTTGGAAACATTACAGTTGTATGGCTTCAGTATAAAATGCAAAGTTTTACAGAGCACTGTAAATAAAATAGGGCATAATAAAAATAAAGGGTATGGAATATATCCATCATGAATTGGACAGAAGTCCTATGGAAAACAGCATATATTTTCATGTACTTAAATTGACTATCCTACTCATATGCATAAAAGAACCACGTAAAAACTGAGCACACAAACCCAATTTTTATTTTATTACCTGACTCCTGAATCCTTGACTATGATGTTGGTTTATTTGGATGTCATGAGAATAGAGTTAGGATTGCTCTTATTTTGTATATCTCAGTAGCTGTAGCTGTATATCTGCCTCAAACTATGGCTCATGCCCCATAGTCTTATTTTATCAGAGACCCCAATAATAAAATCATCTTACTTCTTGATTCTTGTCTAGAAAGTAACTTCTAGGGCCAGCTTTTCTCACTCTATCTTTTGGGAATTTTATGAGCTGAGGTTTGGTGGTGCTCATATAAAACCTATTCCTTTGGGGGTATTGAATGTGCTACCCTGGAAGTATTTTATTTTCTTTTGAATTATGTAAGTGTTCTGTTGAGGCAACTGTTTTGATTACTTCAAAATATAGAACATGCAATTAATTTGACACATCAATCCATTTTAGTCCTTATATTATTACATTAACTACTGAACACTTCAACTTGTTCAGCAGATGATGGGCTTTAGATAGCCAGGATGAAATAGAAAGCAGGGGGGTGCAAGTCTTCCACTTACGCATTAAGTGTTACATTGAACTGTGTCAGTGGGTTGGATCAAAACAGATTTTAACTTGAGAATAAAGTTTTCCTGCTAATACAAAGCAAACATGCCAAATATAATTTTCGTCTTAATTTTTCAGAAGCTGGTTAGATAATTAAATAATGAGATGGATAGTGGGCAAGAGGGACACATGTCTGCAAAGTCTAACACTTTATGACTGGCTTGGCTTTTCCATTTGAGGCAGTCCATCCCTGCAGTATTGTATTGCCTCACAATTATGTTTATATTGTTTATGTTATAAATTTAAAAAATGTGTGAGGTAGGAATGCTCTTGGAATATTATTTTATTATTAGGGATGTTATTTTTTCTTTTCTAACAGATGGGGAACTGGGGCACAGAAGGAGGCTAAGAATTTGGCAGATGAATAGAGTTGTGTATGATCCATGTAGGGTGTGATCCTGCAGTGTGGATTGACTGCCTTCAGGCTATTTATTCATCAGTCTGTGCACAGTAGCTTGCAAAGTCTCTTCTTCATACTGTGGGATTTGGATATACTATGCACACACATAGAAGTCAATATTATTCATAGATTAGTTCTGGTTAGAAAGATGCCACAGTATCCCAATAATAGAAAGCGAAACAGTAGTGTTTCAGGAACGGTACACTCATTTATTTAACAAAGAAAACAGAGCTGTCATTTGAACAGCTATCAGAGAGCAGTCAGTGCACTGCAGTTCATGTCCTTGCTCCCTTCTCAGAAACGGATTGTCTGCTTCCTCAGGAGACTTCTCCAAAGGAAACAAACCCCTGTCCATGCACTCTACCTCCTCACATTTGGACAACTAGAACACTAAAAAACAGGACTCTGTTATAATCTGTGCTAACAGAGGAGAAACCCAACCTCTTGATTGGAGGAGCATGTTTGTGCATAAAACTGCATAGATGCTGTTGGGCCTAAACCATGGGGCACATAACTTATGTGTGCAAAATTTGACCCTGTAGGACAGTTGGGGCCACTGGTGAGCCCTGCACATGGGGCTTCCTGCTTCCTAAATCCTGGCAAAAGCTGTGGAAATCATGTTCTAAAAATAAAGATAAAAAACTCTAGCTAGTATTTCCAGTGATTGTCATCTATCCATGTATATGGGTAGAACTCCTGTGCTGAAAAGCATTGGACATATTCTGCATTCAGATGAGTCCTCCTTTGCTCAGGTGTTCACACAGACTGGTCCAGCCCAATTTGCAAATGATACTGCTGCTAAGTCTGGTCTTGAAACTATAGTAAATATTTTCTTGATTATTTTTTTAAGTTCATTAGGTTTTTACTGTAGATGAGTGTTGAATCTCGTTTCAATGCCTTTTACTAAAATGGTGAGTATGATAGCTTTTTAAGAAATAATGATGCAAGATGCTCTTTGTTCTTTATTTTAAATACTGAATGAAAACTCTCTCTTTTTTTAGGCTGAAATCTTGTAGCCTTTTTTTATGTTGATCTGTAATTTCATATATAGTCCCCTTGAAATAATTGAATTGCTGATAAAATAAAATGTGGCATGAATAGGAATTACATAATGTAGTGCCAACACAACATTGTGCAGAGCGACATTTATGAATGATTAAGACTTGTTTTAGGTTATCCAGTAACTATTCATGTTTGTGCATTGGATGTATATTTTAATGTAAGCAGGTTCAGAGGGGAAAACAACAACAGTATGGAACAGTGTTAATAGACCATCCACAAACAGAAGGAAAGAGAAGACCTGCCATTTAAAGAAAAAAGTGCTGCATATACAGATCCTCAATCAGTGTGAATGGCATTAACAAAGGATTCGTTTGAACGGATTAAGTGGTTTATCACAGCTGCCTGGTGAGTTTCACAGATCACTAAGTTTTTTAACCTGATTCACTGAGAAATATTCTTAGCTATCATTTTAACAGTAATAAGAAATCAGCAGTTACATCATTGGTAGCCTGTCATAAATTTTGTAAGTTTATATGAGTCATTATATCCGAGTGTGATTGCTGGTCTGTAATTTGATACCATTTACATATCAGGCCCTGCACTTTTTAAATAGTAGAAAACAGAAACTATAATTCTGAGTCTGTTTAAAGAGGAAAGATATTCCTGTGTCCTAGTAATGAACATGTTTGGAGAAGAAAAAGTAATGACTAACTCTCACCTGTATGCCTGTCCCCAGATAGTCTTCTGTTGTGTTAATTTGCCTGAACTCTCTCCAGTGGCTTTTTCATGTTTATTTGGGTTTTGCGGACCCAGGCTGCTTGTTTCTCAGATGTTCCCTGGTGCCGCAGCCTTCTGGCCCCGCCATCTCTCCAAGACAGCTCTTCTTGCCTTTTTTCTGCGTATGTGACTGACTTAACTCTGACAGTCTTTGCTGATTTGAATACATAAGAAACATCTGCCTGGCTTCAGGAGGCAGGGATTTTGAATGACAGAGCGTCTGGCAAACACATGCCTCTATATATTATGGTTGTGTTTAAGGGATCTTTTCATATGATGAATAAGCACTTTAGTTCTCATTAAAAATGATATTATTTTCCTGTATTGCTGCAGACATTTTAGGCTGCCTTTTGATTTTAGTTTTTTGGGAGGGTTTTTCACATGTAGAAACAAAAAAAGATGTGATTTCAACTCTGTAATTCATCACAGGTTGGCAGGGAGCTGTGCTTCCCCAGCAGCTGCTCTGGAATCATGTGGCTATTTTGAATGAAGCTTTGCCCTTTACCTTCTCTCTCGCTCTCTCTCCCTAAGCAAAAGAAAACAGCACTGACCAGCTTACTTTGGGGCAGATGCACATCACCTCCATCTCTGCTGAATTTTCAGCTCATGATGTCCATGGGGAAATCTGTCTGGAACGGCTCCTCTCTGTCCCTCTATAATTGCAGGATTAGAAATAAGTTACAAGAGGGAGTTACAAGGACTTTTATATAGTCTTACTCATGCCTGTCTGTCTGTTCTCATTCTCACAAATCCAGAAAGAAGAAGATATACAGTGTGCGCTGATCATTTCTTGGTGGGGTGTAACCCTTACAGAACTATTACTCCAAAGAGGATTTAATCACGTGGACACATTTCTCAGTTTCTAGAGGCTGAATTTTTGTGAAGGTTTGACGTTGCAAGTGTAGTTTTAATTTTGTATTCTTCTTTTAAATCAGGTGGCTGCTGATTGTTTTGTCAGCGCAAGAAATTGAGGGGGTAAGTGACATTGATAATTGCTTTAGGCAGGTGATAAATGGGATGGTGCTGTTCAACCAAGTAACACTATATACACCAAAGAGACCTATAGTTCTGTGAGAAAACTGTAATTTTCTGTTCAGTATTTTTGCAGTTCTAACTTTGCTTTCTGTGCCAGTTTCTCAGCTTTTTGTAATTTTCTCCTTTAGATTCTTCTAGATTCTAATTCTGGCATCTTCAGGTGCTTTTGGAAAGCTGCACATAAAAAAAAATCATCTCTTATCCATCCTCCTTCCTCATAAAGTCTCTTTGATGGCTCTGTGTAATGGCATATATCACTCTAGCTTTCAGGCTCTGTTTTGTATGTTAGCCTACATCTTAAACTGGCTTCCCTGGGCATTCCTATCCTGCTGAAGCCAAAATTTTACATACAATATGTTTATGTTCTTCTCTGTACTGACCTTCATATTAACTTTATATTTGCAATGCCTTCACTGAAACTTCTTCCAAGTCAATCCTAGTTAATTTTTTCAGGAGTCTAATAGTACTTAAAAAAAATCTTTTGTTCCCGAAGTCATCCCTTTATAGTTGAACTGTTAAAAATGGAAATATTTTTAACAACAAATGTGTTCAACTAGAACAAATGGTAAGAGTTTACATGTTATTGCAAACTTGCATTCCATTGACTTTTCAAGAGAGATGAGTTTTTAATAACTAGATGAGAGACTAGTGTGCAGTAGATTAGTAATTTCGTGGGAAATCCAGTGTGTGAAAGAGAAGTAGCCTGTGAGAGAGACCATCATACCCTCTTAGTCTAAGGTTTTTAGACTTTCAGGTCTTCTAAAAATGTTATGGATAGAAAGAACAGAATTTTTCCTCCTTATCTAATATTTGTCAGTGTTTTCTCCTTGAAACATTGAAGGATGAACCTGTAGTGCTCTGTTGGATATTAAAACCAGTAACAAAACAATGTTGACCTTGATAATAACGAAAATCTACGCTAAGCAAATATTTTTGTTATCACCATTTACTTGTTTACCTACCTTATTCTTAAATATTTTAAATCCTTATTATCCTTTTTGAAATGTCCTTGATAATTTACACAGTTTTGCTGAAAGAATAATATTGTCTAGTGAACATTCCAACCATCTCTGCGTTTGTAAGTGCATATGGTGTGTGTAATTGCTATATGTTTATTTTTGCATTTTGGGAAATAGAAAATAGTTATGATGTTTATCCTGCTTACCACACAATAAATCTAGTGAATCTACATTTTATTGTCTTTTAGTTTCTCCTTGAATATGCTTTCTTTCCTCATTGCTATTTAATGAAACAAAGAAATCACTTCTTTTCTATTGAGGACAATGATAAATTTTTAATACAAGAAATAATAAATTAATAGTAGACAGTATGTAATTACACCATGGACATATTTCTTGTTTCATTTAATAGAGAGGAATTAAATACAAGGCATTTTTGCTGACTGGGCTTCTTGTTCCTTAAGCTTGTTTTACCTTTCATCATTTCACTGTAGTTAAACAATCTCCTAACATAATGTGATAGGTTATAAATTTCATATTATTACCAATTAAATTCTGTCTTTGTTAAAATTTTTTCCTAGGTGCAGCCTGTTGCCCAGGTTGCATTTGGTTCTAATATTTAGCACTAGGTAACATAACTTGTAGTTAATTTCTTTCACCTTCTACGGCAACAGTAATAAGCTTTTACTTATTGCTTCTATCTTGCCAGCATGTTTATGCTGATAAGAGGTCCAAGAAAGTTAGTTAGGATGCTAAATATAGTATTGATGTGTGCATTCTGCCAACCATTAGAAAAGTTTCATATATGTCAAGCTGAAGATCTACACAATATTCCGATATTTGAAGCTATGCAAGGGTAGCCAAATTTTTTGTCTTGAAAATCATCTAATTAGCTAATAGGTCCAGTTGACAATATTTTATGAATTGATTACTTTCTGTTTGTGTATTGATAAGTCCATAAAATTCTCATTTTTAGGGAGGATATGCATATATTGACCCATGTGGGGGACAGGATTGTTCAGTTTGTCGGTGCTTTCCAGAGAAAGGATCAAGGGTAAGTGATGGTTAGAACTAATGATAATCACTGTTGTAAATACCATTCATTTCTTTCAGCCCACAATTCTTTTGATTTCTAAACTTTGCTGTGTTCTGTCTTTACACTCTGACACACTAACTTTGCTTTCCTAGCTTTTGTGGAGACTACCCATTAGAAAATAAAAGATTTGTTTATCTTATTGTTAGCTTCCTAGAATGCAAAACATCTACTTTATCTACAGAGTCTGAATCCTGCTCCCAGACTGGAGACTTGCACCTTCCTCAATCCTGTCTTTTAAGTGTAAGAAATAAGTGATCACTGAAAGCCTCTGACATTCTATACTTTACAAGCCTGGAATTTCAAAACTTTTGGAATTAAGACTTTGCCTTCTAGTTACCTGTTTGAAAATCTTTTAAAGTTCAACATCAAAAACCTCCTTCATTTATAAGTGGACAAGATAATTGAGATTCTAGCTAGAGAAAAGATGACTGTGGGAGTAAGAAAAGGAAACTGCCATGACTCGAACAGGAATGTTCTAGAATGTAATGAAATTGAGCAAGTTGGAAGGAAAAGTGGGAGCAAGTAGCTGCACTTCCATTTAATATTTATATAAAACTGGTATAGTTCTGCATCAATTGCTCTGTTGGGTTTTAGGAGAGCTTGTATACCTGTAATTTTTTTAATTCTCACCACCGGGATAACTCTGTTCTATACACAAATTTGCAGTTCTGTCTATTCATTAGTAAGAAATCACTATCTGAAAAACTTTCTAGTCACTACTGCTAGTAGTGTTGTACACATCACTACTGCTAGTACAGTTGTCCACATCACAATGAAATTTTGCTCTGCTTAATTTGGATTACAGTCTTGTTGGAGTTAGTTATGTTTTGATCTCATGTCACAACTCAAAAGGACTCTTTCTTCCATAGGGCACCATTAAAATAGGCTAAATGCTCTGCACGTACTGTGTGCTACTATATCCATTCATTTAAGAACTGTAGAACACACAAATGAGAACAAAACATCCTTAGTGAAAGTATGTTCACCAGTAAGTGTTCTACATGATTTTGAGTGCTGTCCTGGAACAACTGGGACTCCTGCCCCTTTCCCAGTCAAGATGGATGTTCTTCCAGGAGGCAGTAGCAGTCAATGTATTTAATTAAAGGCAAACAGCAACTTCATTGTTTCAGATTCTTTTTTCCCCTCTTTATTTTTGTTATGCCATAAAGTCTAGGATTTCAATTTTCATTAAAGATACAGTGAAATCTTTCCACCATTTTCTCCTCTTTTGTAACTTGGAAAGTTGTTTCCTAGCTAACTCCCGCAGTGATGTATTGCAAGCTTCCAATAATGCTGGCTTCTCTAACAGAATTTAGATAGTTAAAAAAAATTTTGCAGTTAGCACTGACCGATTGTAAACCTGTCCTGTGCCGACCCCAGAGTTTGATCCCATTCAATTCCTTTGGCTTTGTTTATAGAGTTAAGTAGATTTAGAAAGTAAGCATCTATTCATGACCCAACCTGATCTGGCTTCTATGAGATCATGTGAAATGCCTGGATCAAAGTGAATAATAAATATAACTCAGCAGGGCCAATGTTCGTTCTTTTGCAGATGAAGCGAGAGGCTTATTTTTGCCCTGGTGTAGGGGAGAACGTACCAAACAGAAATCTAAAAGGAGGGTCTCATATTTTCTGGCATTTCAGATATAGGAGTAAGCATTCACAAGAGATGCTGAGTCAGTTGGCTATCACAGGTAGGTTAGAAAGTCACCTGATTTCAATCTGTCACTGCAGGGCAGTGGGGTAAGAATGAGGAATTTTACCTGTGCAGTGGGTCGGTCCTCTGGCATTGCTTCTCTTGTAATGTCTCCCCAACAGATCTTGTGAATGTCAAATTTCCCTGTAGTAGGTCCTGTGGGTTATCGGAATGTGATTTACAACACAGTATAACCATGTTTAAAATGCACTAACTGTGAAACTGTGCCAATTCTGTCTGGTTTGTGGAGTATGAGGCATTTATTAAATTACACTTCTTTCCATGTCAGTATGTAATGCCGATCTGTCATTCACATGGAATATCCAGTACTTGTATTTGAATTTTCAAGTTGCATACTCAGGAAATAATTATGTAAAAATCCATCTATTTGATCTCAAATACATACACTTAGTTGAATCCACTAACAGAGATGTATCCACACTAGCATCTGAGGGAATCCAGATTTCTCCTTCTATTTGCCTCATACTTGATCATTTTGCCAGTATGTTAGCTATGGTAAGTTTTAAAATACAAGATTCCTGAGCCCCGTTAAACATTTCTGTAGTAATATTTCTATTGCATTTCACTTACATTCATTGAGAACCACAGAAAAACAGACCTAGAGAAATGAGACCCCTAAATCTATATCTGAAGCAGACCACATGGGGGTTTTTTGTTACTAGGCTGAGGAATAGGCAGTTCTCTGGTTCCAGAAGTCAGGATTTGAACTGGTAGGCAATGGAGCCCACTTACCAGAATGTGGAATAGGAACTCCAGTCACTCCAGTCCCCTCACTGTGAAGTCTTTGAGCTTGTTCTTCATGTACTATGACCAGCTACAGCATCTGTAAATTAGCATTTTTCATATTAGACAGTTTTCCAAATTTCTCAAACTTTTGATCTTATTAAATTATCTCTTCTTTTCTTCTTGAGCATCTTTCTTTTCTTAATACTTTTGGTTGCTACAAGTGACCGTACTAAAAATAGTGGTTTTCTCTGTTGTTGCTGACTGCCAAGATTTTCTACATGAAACAAGATAAAACTGTACAAAATAATTCTTTTTTTACAGATTCGAATCAGCCAAAAATTGCCAATCAGTGACTTGTTCAGTATGATTGGTTCAGAGGAAAACCCAATTTTATTAGCTAATCTGCTGCTAATTACTTGTTTAAAGCTCTATTTGCAGCTCTCTGCTTTCAACCATTAACAGAGTTTCAGTGCCAAATTATCATTTGTTCAGTTTGTTTAACACAATAGTGACACCCACTGGCTTATTGGATAGTTTTTCTTTTCATAGTCCCACAGGGTTAAAAGGCAGTACACTGTGAACAACAGTTTCAGCAGTTCACTGTGATTTGTTGTGCTTCTGTGAATTATCACTGTCAATACTGTGCTGCATCATCAGTTGTTATCTTCTTGTAGCATATTAGGCCATTGAAGGATATGATAAAAAGTCACCAGATTTTCCAGTATTTTGCAGCATGGTTCAGATGCTTTTTACAGGAAAGATGGAGAGAGACTATTTACAAGTGTAAGTAGTGACAGGACAAGGGTAAATGGCTTCAAACTGAAAGGCAGCAGGTTTAGATTAGATATTGGGAAGAAATTATTTACTGCGAGGGTGGTGAGACACTGGAACAGGTTGCCCAGAGATGTTGTGGCTGCCCCATCCCTGGAAGTTCCTGCCCTTGGCCAGATGGGGCTTTGAACAACCTAGGCTAGTGGAAGATTGTCCCTGCCCATGGCAAAGGCGCTGGAACAAGATGATTTTTATGATCCCTTCTAACCCAAACCATTTTGTGATTCTATGAAAAGTTAACCTCTAAGAGTTACTACTACATTGAATTGGTTCAAAATCTGACTGAAAAAGAAATTTGCTCCATTGAGGACAAGAGAGTGTATTTAATGCCAAGTTGTGCAATTTCTCAGATTAATCTCATCTTTTTGTTCTGCATATTTAGAAGAGGGTATTTTTAAGGAGCCTTAACTTCCAGTGAAAATGGGTTTAGTCCCAGTCCTACACAGTTACAGTGAGGAGTGGAAACTTCCCAGAGTAGACATCCCTCCGAGCCCTGGAAGCTGTGGCTGTGGTGTATGTTAAGCTCTTTGAAAAGAGGAGAGGACATGGGTGGAGCTTACAGTAGCTGCAGATGCCCCCACCTCACTAAGCAAATCACAAAAGGAAACATCCATCTGCACATGGCTTTGTGAGCCCTCCTCTCTTGCCCACAGACTGCTTTACTTTCCTCCCTTTTTCTGTCCTGCTCTTGGTGAAATGAGAACGGCTGGTCACAAGCTAGAGACCAATGCAGAATGAAAAGGGGAGTTGTATTATTTGCCTACAGTCTGATTGTGTGGAGTTGCTGGGCATTTTAATTTTTGTGGTTATGAACAGAGGTAAGTGCATTTCACATATCAGGGGTACAGCTCCATAGCCTGTAACATCGGGTACTGTCCTAATTGGAGGTGAAAACTGAGCTTTTGATTTTACTGATAATGAGAAGCAAGACTGAATTCCCTCTACTAGCATGAACCATTTTTTTTAATTTCCATTTAAGACTCCTTTAAAACATTGTACTTTCAGACAATTAAGTCTCAGTGCACTCTAGACTCTTCAGCTTCAGGGCTCCAGAAAAAGTAACTTTGGCCACTGCCTTTTCCAATCAGTATTAAATGTTTTGTTGCATGATTCTGAAGTATTTGCAGTCTTACTTAGGAAACATACTTAATTAAAAAAAATACAGCCTTGTTTTGCCAAAAGGCAGTTTCTTACTGCAGGTCAAGCCCAGGATATGCTAAAATAACAGACTGTAGTCTTGGCATGGGTAGTTCCTGACCTAGACAATTCAAGGCATTGAAATCCTAAAGGAATTTATTGGCATCAGATGGCAGAGCAGGCATAATATTCTCTTCATTTTAACTGAGCTAATTTGTCGTTTCCACATGAGCATGACTATCTTCATCCTCTTTATTTGTACAGCTGTCCTGAGACTGTAATGCTGTGGTAGTCACATTGGATGGGCACAAATAATAGATGTGATAATAGATGTTATGACATGGTATCAGTTTGGTCTTAACAAAGCTCCCAGTCATTATCAGTCTTTGAGCTGAAAGAAAGAGGGACAATCCACCAGCTTCACATGGCATGCTAAAGTTGTATCAGCTGCCAAGCCTATTGTGAATTCTGGATTCAGTGACTCTGTTTTATGACTTCACTACCTTCTACTGAAGACATAAACCATGGAGTGAATTAAATTCACAGGGCAGTAACAAGCGAAGACATTTTATCAACCTAAAGGACTACAAGTCCTGACAGTATTTATTGGTTAATTGTGGTAGATAGTTACTATAGAATGCATACAGTGTCTCAGCTTTTTTCTGAGTGCAATGAAAATCATCTCTTCAACTGTCCAAAAGATATAACATGACTTAAAAATTTTCTATTTCAACTCTTGAATGGAGAGCATATACATTATGTATTAAAAATACTGAAATTGCTGCACAAACTTGGGTCAACAAAACACATTAAGACAAAGGCATTAGAACATTATTGAGAAACATATGTTTTTTGTTCTGCTGATGAATGTTGCATTTTGCACCGTAATAGCTAGTTCAGGGTACTGACAAAAACATACCACTTCCAGGAGAGTTAATGGTACAAACAGTTGGGTTTTATTATATGTTTAGTCTCATTCACTTCACTTATACTCAAAATTATGCTTTAATTAAAATGGTTGTCAAGTGTTTTTTTCTAAACAGGTACTTAAAAGGTGTAGTAGCTGCTGTAATAGAACTTCAATTAATAAATTCTGTTTTCTAACAGAGAATGTGCAAGGCACTGCCAGTAGACAGGCTGCAATTGTTTGTGCAAGCAAATGCTCAGATTAAACACCCAGAATCCTGACTGTCCGTTCACTGTTAACAATTATGCAGAATCATCAGCTTTTAATACTAGTAGCTCTTAATTTGCATAATATTTGACATTGCTCAATATGGTATCAAGAAAATTGTAACTGTTAGTGAAGACAGCATGCTGATTCTGCTCTGGAATTTTTGTCGGTGACTTCACTGGAACCAGGATCAAGGTTAAAGTGAGATGAGCCAGTAAAGGTAAATGGAACATGGTTTCTACGAGGATACTTTTTTTAGTTAGTCCTTATTTCTAAGTGCAGGAGTTGTTTTTCTAGCCTTTGGACTAAGTTCCTGTTCATAGTTTTAGGGTCAGTGGCCTTCCAGTCCTGCTTCCACAATGGCATAAACTTACAGTATGTTCCTCTCCAAACATGTAGTAAATGACTTTCTCTGTGGCTTTGCTGATTCAGCTGAATGATGCATACCATACATTCCTTCACTTCGTGTCCAAGAGTCCAATCATACTGATTTCAAAAGACACATAGAAAATAAATGAAAAGAAAAAAGATGTTTAGGTCCCTGCTTACAATTCACAAGGTAAGATTTTGTTCAGACAGATTCAGTCTGCTGAAATGTTTACCCTGAGAAGGAAGCATTCGGTTCTTTTGCTTCCTGAACCTACCTATCTGCTTAGAGTCACCATTTCCCTAATTTTTTTTCCTTCAATTCGTTCATAGAAATAAACATATGATCTGTTATTTCTGTGAATAATGAAATATCTTTTACTGCCCTCAAGGTGGTCCTAAAGGCATACAGTTTTCTCAGGAATGTGTGGGGCTTCATTTTGCTCTCCTTTTTCATAATGTGATATAATTAATCAATGAATTCTGAAATCAAAGCAGTCTTCAGTTTGGAAACAGAACAAGTTGTAAGTAAGAAAAGATAATGATAGAGAATGCAAAAGGTGAGTAAGGTGTATATGCAGATTTTGTAGGGTAGACAGCTCACATGTGAAGTCTGATTAGAAAGCTTTACTCAGCACTTTGAGTCTATGATTGTGTAGTTATTTAGCAGCACAGAACAAAAACTACAACCACTCTGAAAGAACTCCACACCAGTGCTAGAGGCTGAAAAATGAGTCTTCATTTCTCTGGTGGAAAAACACAACTCTCGGTGGAGTCTTAGGCTCAGAAAAGGTGATAGTACTTATGTTGGTAAAGCCAGGAAGGCGTCCAGTTTGTCCCAGGCATCTCAGAGAGGTGATCTTGGAGATGTTATGAAGGTGAAAAGTAATGATCACCTTGATCAAGTTGTTAAATTTGAAGGTTGTGTTCCTATAGCATCTTATGCATGGACAGTTTTGCAGGCTGTACAACAAGCTGCTCTGAATCATGAGTACTTACACATTGTAAGCCTTGTTTCACCCATACAGTCATCTCTGAATTGCTGTGTGCTGCAAGGTTTGCAGCAATGTTCATTCACTTCTTTGTACTCTTTTCAGGGTCAGCCTGGTGAGCTGGGAGCTCAAGGTCCGATTGGGTCCTTGGGACCTACAGGGCCAGCTGGTCTGCCAGGGGAAAAAGGACAGAGAGGTGAGAATGGGCAACCTGGGCCAGCTGGAGAAAAAGGTGATAAGGTAGGAAACATCACAAACTGCTCTTTTAGTTGTGTACAGTATGTAATGTTAAATGTTGGCAAGTGAATCAGAACCCGAATGGCCAAAAAACCATTTCCCAAACTATACTCTTGCTCACACAAAATTCTCAATAAAGTTAATTACAGCATACTTGAAAAAAATATTCTGTCCCTGAACACGCAGTGGATTGCAAAATGAGAATTGTCAGAAGACATAAATAAGATGAAACAGACACAATCTCTGATTGTTACATACCATGTCATCCTTCTTAACCACAGAAAAGTTTGTGGAATAAATGTGGAGCTGGAGGGAGCAGTATTGTTCTTTCAAAAGTGCTGCAATTAAACAGAATTTTATTCCCACTTACAGAGTGTAAGTGATAGTTCAGATTCATATTTCATAGTTAAACAATCCTTGTGCTTGACTCTTGACTCTTCATGTTAGTATTAATGGTATAATTCCATTGATCTCCGAGGATGGCTGAAATCACTAATGTCAATATCTAGCCCACCTGAAAATGTAAGTGCTGTAAATAAAAACTGTGTTGTTGTTACTATCAAAATAGGAGCAGGATTGTGAAATTATGTACAGAATTATTATGTAAGTTACAGGCAACTTCCCCTTCTCTGCCATTTTATGATCTTTGGAGAATGAATATTAGACATTTGTCCTGTACTGTACCATGTGTTACATGTGTAGCTATTGGCTACATGTCTCCTCCTAAGCCCATGTAAGTTTTTTCCAGATACTTATTTCTAACAGTTAGGACTTTTGATTCGCGTTTCAAACACAACTGGTTTTTGTGTCTTGCTACATGGTATCACATATTCTTGGTTTTCCTTTTTTTTAAGCGTTAATGAACTCAGCAACTTTGTTTTTTCATATCACCTGTTTTTAGGGCCCAACTGGAGTCCCAGGATTTCCTGGTCTAGATGGTGTTCCTGTACGTATTAAATGAATACTGCTTTATAAAAATTAACAGTTCCTATAAAGTCATAGCAAGTCCTCTGACAGAACATTATACCTCATAAATCATTTGTCGTTATACCTATTGATATAATGTCACCTACAGAATTGTGTGTTTTTTGAAAATGCAAAATAACCACCTTAACTTCAACTGTGTTTATTATTGATTAAAAACTCCACAAAATGCCAATGAGATTTTCATCTCAAACATAATTTTCATCAAAGAATGGGGCAGTGAAGGCAGTGTGAAAATGGTTGTGATAAGAGAGATAATACCGTAAATACAGAATTTTTCAAAATACCAGATGTAGTAGAACTGAAATTCCATGCTTTCATATGGATCAAACAAAGTCAAAATGTCGAAGTTTGAAAGTGAAAACAACTTAAAACTGAGTGGGTGTTGTAGCATCTGCTTGCCAGCTGTCCGCACTTGCAAATGGGACTGTTGCCAGAATGTCTGTGTAATGTAGAGGTCACAAGGCCAAAATTTGGCACCAAAAAGAAAGTGTTTGCAAGAATTTTATGAAAAATAGTACGTAATTAAAAATCTGTGTCCACAAAGTGTTCTTCATCTTGGGATGAAGAATCTTAAAGATGGGAAGAAGGTAAAATTGTCAAAAACGTTTCAGGCAAATTATCAGAATAATTTCCTGATGATTTTTCAGAATCCCATGAAAAAATAATTTGGGGTCAAAAATAATATTTGTTCCTTACAAAAATATGAATTCTGTAGAAACAGTTTTTTCCTCCAATGGGAAGAGCATTCCAAGAAAAGTCTCACCGTTCCTATTGCCCAGTGCTTAATTTTCAGTAGAACTAATCCTTATCTAGAGTCTGGTTAGTTGTTGGTCGGTTAGAAAAGTCATGATCTCTGTGATTACTGTGTGCCTGAGTCAAGTTGTGTCCTGTTTCTCCTTGTTTCATCCTATCTAGAAAAAATGTGAGGCTGCTTGAGATGACATTTTTGGGGTTTTTCAGCTTTTCTTTACAGCCACAAGAAACATTCTAGAGATGTAGAGTCTGCAGTTTCTGAAAAGACAGCACATCACTTTTTCACTCAAATGAGAGTTTGGTCTGGTCCTTTTAACTAGTGCTATCCCTGTTATATTTGCTATGCATCAAAAAATCCTAAACGAACAAAAAAGTTGGATCATTTGTTCTATGTGAAAAATATTCCATTCAGAATAGAAAACATTTCTAATGGAAAGAGTATGAAACTGGGACCACTGGGAAATGTCCTCTGTTTCAGATCAGAGATGTTTGTTTCAGAACTGTTCTTTTAATTTAAGAAGTTAATTCCCCTTTTATCGTGATGTATTTTTAATAAATATTAAACTGTCTTTCAGGGATTACCAGGACAAGAAGGACCCAGAGGCAAGCATGGTTTAGATGGCTGCAATGGCTCAAGGGGAGATCCAGGATTTCCAGGAGAAAATGGCTATATGGGACCAAGAGGTCCTTATGTACGTGAAAGGCTGTCCCTGCTGTCCCTGAACACTGTACAGCTGTTTTTCCCTTCAGAACTAACTGCTCATAAAATGAGAGGAGTTCTAGGCTATGGCACCAGCTTTACACTGCACAATAAATTCCCAGGCATTTTTACTCAGGTTAATGGATGTGAAAGACACTGCCTTAACAGATTAAGCTTGAATGTGAAATCAGTTCCTTTATCCTTGAAGTATTGATGGCTACCTTGATAATTAAATTCTGCCATGTTTCCCCAGGATGTAACCACAGCAGAGCTAATACAACTTCATTAAAGTACAGCTGAGGAGGAGTGGCTTGAAACCGTTGGGCCATTCGTCAGTACTTGGAATTTCTTAAAAGCTTTAATAGTAGGAACATACAAGAGATGTTGAAGCTTCCACTTAGTGCTAATTCAAGTCCAAGTCCCATTACACTCTAAGATTTTGTGCCGCTTTTTGCACATACCTATTTATAACTGCTCTGTGCACACCTAGTCTTTCCTGGCTGTTTATCTGTATATGCCGAGATAGTTTTGCAGTTAAAATATTTAAATTTATAATTAGCTGTGTTAGCTGTGCTCTACTGATGAAGATAAAACAGCTCCAAAGGTATTTTGCTGAATAAGTTTAGCCTCCAGTCTGACTTTCCTTGGAAACAAGTTTTGGTTCTGAATTAGTAATAGCTGATTAGTTGGTCTAAGAGCTTCCCTGAAATATTCTAAGTGAAGCAATAAAAACAAATGCTATTTACATGAAAAATCAAATGCGTTTTGTAGGAGCTAAAGAAAATGCTGAAGTCAGCCATTAAAAAATGTACAGAGAGTGCCAGAGTGAAAAGATGTTATCAAAAATTATAGCAATTAGAGTAAAATACAATTTCAGTCTTGGACTTGTAATAAATGCTATGAAATACTCAACATGATAAAAAACTTCGTGATAATCTCATTTGTTACACCTCTGAAAGTAACTCATTAACCCTTCTAACTTCTGCTCAAACTCTGATTATAGCTGTATTTTCTTACTTATTATGGCCTTCAAAATAGAGTTTTACATTTTGTAATTAGCAAAGTGACATAAAGGAAAAATGAGATGGGACAAATTACAGCATAAATCCCACCAATTTCAGGAGAATGCTCTTTGGCAGGCCTAGAAAAGTATTTGCCACGTACAAAAACTGAGGGACGCAATATGCGTGTAGCCTTGGATATGCATACTAAAATTCCAGTGCAAATTAATTTAACTCACCAGGAAAACAAGACATTGTACTATATTTTCTTGTGTACAAGCATGCTGTTCCAACCTCTCTGGGTTGGAATTGCCTATTTTTAAATCAATTCATTGCACCAAGTACCAATGTGACTGTACATTAGATTTTTATATTATTTATAACATTGTCCTGTATAGTTTAATTTAACACTGTGTACATATTCATCAGCTTTCCTTCTCTTACCATGTTGGAAAAGAAAGTAGTTTCTATTTGTAAGCCCTTACGTATCATATGGAAGACAACAAACTGAATCTAACAAAGATGTTCTATTACATCAGAGATCATATATAAAATAACCAAAGGGTAAATACAACTTTTGATTTGCTTAATGTGTTCCCTAGCAGATGTTGTTTCCCTGTAATCTGTATCCAGTCCACTATAGCTGTATCCAGCTGCAAAGAGCTGTAACTCTTCTTTTTGTTGTACCATTACACGGATAAGTACCTGCTCAGTGTCATTCTGACTGTAGGATTTGAACAGCCAGTGTATGATTTCAGGAAACTAATACAGTTTTAAAGTGGTTAACAGCATCCTATTTTATTGAAAGCAATAGTTAAGTGGTTAACTTAATTAAATTATAACCATTGCGTTTGGATTTCAAATAACAAAACTTCTGAATCAACGTCTTTATATATATCTGTTCTTCAGATACACACAAATCATGTTCTTAACAGTAAGTTGAGCATTACAGTTGAATTTTGAAAAAGAAATGATCTGTTCCTGCTAAGTGAGAGTGAGTTTTTGAAGGTGCTAAAATTAGCAAAGTTTTATAAAGGACTCCACAGCAAGGACCATGGGAACTTAGTTTTTTAAAGAAGCAGGGCCTTTAGGCATGAGATTTTGCTGGTGGGCTTTTTTGTAGACTGAAATATATTTCCTAAGAGATGGAAATATTAAAGATTGTGCATGTAATACAATCCGTACTTTCGTTGTTTTCAACTGTATGCAGTATTACACTAAATTCTTTTAAATCACAGAATGGATTTTGAAGACAAAGTGCTAATCCTTAAAGCCACTGCCTTGCTGAAGGAAAAGGTAGGTAGAGCCATAGACTTGATAAAGGCAAGATTTTTAAAGGTTGTAGAATGATCAAGAATCTAAGAGCTAAGGAGCGCATAACAGAGCAGGAGTCCAGAAGCTGTGGGGAGCTGGTTTGCTCAACTGTACAGAAGGTAATTTTGCTTTAAATGGTCTTGTTAGATAGAAGAACTTCAAAATGATCATGCATAACTCCAGTGGATTACTTTGTGATATAGGGGCACAAGAAAATCACAGCTTGAGAATTTACCATTCAGTCTCTATGAATATGTAGGATATCAGTAAGTGGATCATGTTTTAAAAGACTTTTTTTCTTTAAAGGGAAATCCAGGGCAAAAAGGAGAAAAAGGAAATTCAGTGTATGTTTCACATTTTGGAAAAGGACCTCCAGTAAGTATCTGACTGTAAAGAAAAATCATATATTGTAGGAAAGCATGTATTGTAAATGGAATTGTTCCATTACTACTTGCTAGTTAAGAAAGCTTGGTGCAAAAAAAAAACAAACCAAACCACATATACAATTGTAATAGATGGCTTACTTAATATCTATGGTTTGAAAACTCACAACAGAGCTTGGGCTGATTCATTTGCTAAATGTTTGTCATTACAGGGAGAGAGAGGTCATCCTGGACCTCCTGGCATGCCCGTAAGTACAGTCAGTGAGTTCTGTACCTGCTTTTTGTTTTGAAGATCTTTCAAATTTTCCCCCTTAAGGTAGTAAGAAATATCAGGCTTTCTCCTTGCCTGCCTTAAGTAGCAAAATTCCAGAATAAAGCCTTAAGAAACCTGAAATCCCTCTAATCTGCCCCTATGGTCAGTTTATGCTGGGTGAAAAGCAGCAGAAACAGACTGTACCCATCTGCATTAGCTGTGTATGGAGCAGCTGATGCCTTGGTACTCACAGTTTGCAGAATATTTTCTCTGTGAAATTCAAGATATGACACCTTCTTCTGCAGTATCTGGTGGATTTCCCGAGAATATATAACACCCTACCATATTCTGGCCATAAGAATATCCACGAAGAAGAGAGTTTAATTTTGTTGCTCTATAATGCCTTTAATGGCATTGGCTTCCTCTTGCGCCCTTCACAAGGATATTCACTGATGAGCTGTTTCAAGTCCCCACACTGTGGCGCAGTTGCTGACAAAGTGTACTTTCAGTCCCTTAATAACATAACTGTGCCTTGTCCAGTGTCTGTCCAGTATTACCCAGAAACTGGTGCTGAGCTGCTCTAGTCACAGTGAGGTTTCAGGCTTGGTAAAAGCTTCTGTCCACGGCTGGAATCCAGTGGCCAGCAGACTGAATTCAAGTGATGCAGGTGTTTTGGAGGGGCTGGTTTTGTGGAAAAAAGGGCAAGGTTTTGGTGTTTTCACAAACAGGTCTTTTGCCATCTTTTCCAGGGACCTAGAGGGTCGAGAGGTACAACGGGCCCATCTGGATACCCAGGCCATCCAGGCTTGCCTGTAAGATCACCACAGTTAAACAGCTCTGCCTTTGGCATATGCATTAATTCTCATCTATCAATTTTAGAACTTGTCTTAATGTGAATCAAAGCCCAGAAGTATTTTTTGAGACAAGCAATAAAAAGCTGTATTTTTGCTTTACCTTATGAATTTGGAAGTTGAGGATTTGGAGCACATGTTGTTCTTCCCTTGTATGCATGAATGTGTTTCAACCTGGCGTGGAGGAGTCCTCCTGGTGCTCTCTCCCTATTCCATTTCCCCAAGACCACCTGTGGGAGACAGCAAAGGGGGAAACTAGAGTTCAACTCTCCTGAAAGCAGTGACCAAGTGAAGTAAATTGCACTTTGAGATAGGTACATCCCCCCCAAAAATTCTGCCCCTGGTTCCTACTGGCAAGAGGAGGTAATTTTCAAAGCAAAGCTGTCTCTAAATCAGACATATTAACTCGTCTTCATTCTCTTTTAAAGGGTATTCCAGGTTACCCTGGTTTGCCAGGTGAACAGGTAGGCAATTACTTCTTCTGAAGTTATTAGTGGAAAAAATTGAGTAATTTGTACTAGTATTTGTTACCAAGTTTTTCAAAGGAGTCACTTGATTCACTTGATTAAATTCTAATGTCAACATTTCTTACCACATTCAAACTCTGTATATTCTCTGTCATTTAGGGAAATCCAGGTATTGGAGTGGATGGACAAAAGGGGGAGCCGGTAAGAAAACAAATAATATGAAACATATTATTGCTGTAGAATTAGAAGTTATAATAGTCTGGTTGGGTTCCCTGGAACCCATTCATTTATGGCTTTGTGCTCCTGCCAATTGTGTTAGGATGGAAGAAGAAGTAAAACAAGTAATTACCTCTGTGCAGAAGTGATGCCTTCAGTGAGCTGCATGCAGGAATCAAGTATATTCTGGAGATTTTGAAAAGCAACAATTATTATGTTAGTTAGCATATACATAGCTGTTACCTTATGTACAGACATTGCCTAAATAATCACAATAGTACCTTTCAGTGACTCTGCCAGAACAGTAACAGAATCTTATCTCTTTCTATGCCCAGTAACAGGAAAGGGTGTAAGAAAAGGACAAGCACATAATAATAGTTCCTCTGCAAGTCTTCACCTGTACTAGCACACGCAGGATTTATGGAACCAATGGGGAATATTTGATTTTTCTTCTATGAATTTGTCCAGTCAGTTCTTAGAATTCAAGTGTCAAACATGCACAACTTTCCATAGAAAATCAATAATTTCATTTCATACTCACAAAACTTTGTGCTCAAAGGCTTTGGTCTAGAATATTAGACTGTATGTACACAGAAGAGATTTCACAGTTCTGTAACTATCTCCACAGCAGATTTGGAGCAGGAGCCATGAGTTCTCATTTATTTCCGTTGTTGTGACATTATATTTAATGACTTAGGAGAATAGATTAGATCATCAACTTTACTCATCTGGGGAGATGGGCTGGTTTTCCAAAGAACTCAGTGCAAGCCTTTATATATCTGCCAGTAGTTAATACATCTTCAGCGAGTACAGAAATACGTAGAGCTGTAGTCACAACAGGAGAACAAGCTGAGTCTCTCTGAAATACTGCATGGCCCAGAATGTCTCTGCTCTTCCTTTGGCTTCCACAGGGCGACATTGGACTTCCTGGGCCACCTGGGTCACCACTGTTAGTTGGACCTCCTGGAGCTCAGCTGTTCAAAGGAGAAAAGGTCTTGATTTGTTATCAAATTTAACAGTGCTAAACGTGGCAAGTACAATCCTGTGATGTAATTTTTGCAAGGATGGCATAAAACAAATCTTTCTGTAAGAAACCCTCAACTTCAGCAGAAACCCTGTGTTCAGCAGCATTCCTACAAGCTTTCAGGGAGGAGACCCTTCGTGTACTTTAGCTCATGTCTTTGAGGGAAAACTGTCTTGATGCAGAAAATAGATACTTCCCTTACTTTGGTTGTCTTCAGTTTTTATCATTCGAAAATCTTATTTCAGGCATCTCAGGTAAAGTTCATTACTGTGGTTCTTCACTAACACATTTAATTTTGCACATGTTTGGCAACTGCACTCCAATGTACGGTTTTGAACTATCAACCCTAACCCTCCTAGGGTACTCTTTTAATATAAAAAGTAAGTGTGATTTTGTTATCAATTTTATATGTAGGGCCAAAAAGGATTACCTGGGGCAACAGGATACAGAGGGCCACGTGGACCCAAAGTAAGTAATGGGACTTTTCCATGGTCCTGGCAAAGTCCTTCCGTGGTTATGTTAATCTTCTAAAGCACAAAATTTTTGCTATAACCTTTAGTCACCACCTAAATTGGTGTGAAAACAAAAATGTTTCAAAACCCTTTGGAAAATCTTTCTGCGTTTTATACACACCTGTTGCATGTTGCCTGTTAGCAAAAGGTTGGTGTTGTTTCCATTTGGGCTGTTGACACATAATGGATTGGAACTGTGAAGAAAAAATACAAGCACAGAGTATTTTTTTCAAGAAGAGATGCAGATGATCTGAATGTGTTGTTAATGGGGCATGATGGATGTTAAGGGAAGACTTTAACTTCAAATTATGGACATTCTCAAGGCTAGAGAAGGCAGAGCCTCCTGTTTAGAGAAAGAATTGCTCTTTACTATCTACTATTCTACATTTTCTTCTCTTTCTGTCAACGTGATTAGTTTAAACATTGATGTGCCAGTATAGAATTCTTGGATGCTGAGCAGAAGCAGCCACCAGAAAGACTTGAGTTTTTATTGATGATAGATTTGGGGGAGGAAAGGACATGAATCTTGGAAAAGAGACCAGAGCAGGTTCTTCAAATGGGTAGTGAGCTACTTAGTCACATTTCACGAAGCATCTTGTTTAAACAAACTATTTTGAATGCTCCAGGGTATACCCGGGAGAGGAGAAAAAGGTGAAAAAGGCCTTCCTGGATTCCCTGGATTGCGGGTAAGAAAGTCACAGAACAAATTATGTCACAAATTCACTATAATTAGGTTCATAACATATTTGGCAGTGTAAGTTTGTATTTTCAAGAGAGATTTTAAGGATTCTTTTTAAGCTAATCTGTCAGGCTTCCTCTATAGTATATTTAGGAGTCCTGCCCTGGGACTTACCCTGTCTCAGACTTAAACATAAGCTTGTACAGATTTACTGTCCTTGGAAAGTAAGTAAATTTCCAGGGTTATCCTCTAAATATTTAGAGCTGCACAAAGCTGCTCTGGAGTACCACAGTACTAAGACAGTAATTTCAATGTTTTCCATACATATGATGGCAAATTTTTACAGCAGCTTGTGCTTGATTTGCCTAACAGTGCTCACATGGAGCAACATGTCCACTACTGTGCTTGGTACATTATGATAAAAAAATTAAATGAAGACCTGACTGATTTGCTTTGATCTATAGTTCAAATTCACGTCCATTTATCATATAAACTATTATCAAAAACTTTGTGAAGTTTTTAAGTAATATCCCAAGTAGTATTTATCTAAGTAACATCAACTGCTCAGCAATTCTGAATAGGTTTAATTTTTGAGTTTTTGCTGTTTTAACTCACATTCTACTTGCTTTTATCAGGGTCATCCCGGTTCTTATGGACCTGCAGGTTTTCCTGGAATGAAGGTAAGAAGCATAAAGTATAAGCAGCTCTCTGAACAGTGAGATTTGCTTTTCTGTGGATTTGTGCAGATTTGTAATTTCCACATATTTTCATAGCATTCCTTCCTTTCTTTTGCACTACCTGTTGCCACAGAATTTGAATGAACTCTTTGTCTTTGAGTTTCTGCTACTCTCTGAAATTTGGCTGAAATTTGCTAATGGAATGTGAAGTTGCAAGGAGGAGAAGTCAGTGGGACAAACATACAGCATTATAGAAAAGTTATGCAGCATGTTAACTTTGTTTGCCATGGTGACGTTGGGTAATTTTGTGTTACATGCATGCTTTGTTCATCTTTCTCGCTTGAAAAATTCCAGTTGTGAGGCTAAGTCTGCTAAATTTTAATTATGAACTTACAACATCTTACTGGAGTAGAGAACACAGATGTATGTATATAGATCTACGTCTTGCCCTTTTTCCTATCTCCTCTCCCCTGCTTATTTTCAAATCTAGTTAAGGTAAGGATCATGCTATTCACAAAACACATTAATGTACAGCCATTTACCTCTAGAGTTGTGTTCTGGGTGACCGTTTTATCTGTAAAATTACTTTTTACTTTGCTTTTTACTCCTGCCTGCCTAAAGAGTTTGAATACTGGATGTATGAGTATATTAGTAAATCATAAAAAGAGAAGAGGAGCTGTTATGTAGCTGCTTTCCATGCAGTAATAATTTGAGGGTCATTCAGCAGGCAGCAAACCAATTTCAGCTGTATTAAGCAGACACTCTGTTAGAGTGTGCTGGTATTTATTCCAAGGAGTTCTGTGCCCCTGCTACTCTGAGTCTGCTGACCGCTAAATAACGTGCCAATACATGATATGGTTTTTTTAACAGGAGATTCTATGAAATGTACCAACTCTTGCACACACTCAGTGAATTTTCTGAAAAAAAAATTCAGATGCCATTATAACATGACAGTATTTTATGACTGCCATACAGGGTTTTAATTGTATTAGTGTCTTAACAGATGAGTGAAATTGTACTTATGTGATCCTTTATAGGGTGAAACAGGATTTGCTGGTTTTCCTGGACAACCTGGCTATCCAGGCATACAGGTAAAAAAACCACCATGCAAGGACACACATTCTGGGTAAAAACAAAACCTTGACTGGAGGGAACTATTGTATTTCCTATGGAATCTACAATGCTAAAGCACACTTCGAAGGAAAAGGCAGTTCTGGATGCTACTCTAGAGGGAGCAAAGCAGCAATGAGTCGAACCAGAAGGGAAAGCTTAGCTGGGGCAGGGCATTCTTTAGACTCCATCACTTAGCCCACAGCCTGAGTAGCCATCAATCAACACTACAAACAGTAAGCAAAAAATAATTAATTGTTGGTTTGACGTCCTGCAGTAATGAATCAGAAAGATGAAATTACAATTGCTAATGCAAGGAGCAAAATGAAACAAATCAAGTAAAGATGCAGCTTAATAAAATAGATACACAAAATTCCGAGTGATTGCTTTAGTTTTGCCTGGGAAATAATTGGAGAAATCTGATTATTCCTAAAAGGAGCAGATCTATCTAGACTACATCAGCTGTTCATCTGACCTCACCAGCTGTTGCTTATGGTCTGCTAAAAATCACATACACTGGAGGAACAAGGATACGATAAAAACCCTCCTGGGAATAGCCTGTCCTCACATAGATTTTTCTGAAACAAACATTTTCAAAGAGAATCTAAGATCCATTCAGATTTGAGATACAGAGGCTCAGAAAAAATCCCAGAACCTCCAGTTGCATTCAAAGTAGATTTTGTCTTTAAAAAATGTTAACTGTTGCTAAAAGCTGAAAATGGACTTCAGGGAAGGGTTAGTATACCTTTTTGATCCCTAAGTCTGGATGCTGGCAACAGTATTTTTTAAAAAAAAACCTATTGGCAAGTTGAGTCCTGAAAATTTTGTGCAAACAGAAAATGGAATCAGTCAAAAAAAAAAAAATCCAAACATATATATAACCTTATGGAGTAGTGTCCCAACTGTGAAAACACAGCAAATATGAAGCTGCCATCCAGAGAATGTCATTAGACCTAACAGCCTAAAAACAGCTTTTCAGAGACCACAACCAGAACATGTCACTTAAGGAGATACCA
Source organism: Pitta sordida (assembly GCA_013390025.1). Taxonomy (NCBI): domain Eukaryota; kingdom Metazoa; phylum Chordata; class Aves; order Passeriformes; family Pittidae; genus Pitta; species Pitta sordida. The sequence goes on from WEKX01019093.1 coordinate 267,950, forward strand.
GGAACAGAAATGTTTGTCTTTGGCTCGTTTTCTCCTCAATATGTTCTTGTGTTCTGTTTGTGTCATCTTAACATTAGTGTACAAATCATATGTTACTTGGGCCAAATACATCTACTGTACAAATATTTAATCCTTCTATCATCATTAATATAATTTTAAATCTCAAAGTTCTTTGTAAATTTGTCAGAGGAGGAGAAATTCTAGATTTACTTTCTTTTTCTTTCCTGCCACACAGAAGGCTCTTCTATGTCATTAGGAAGGACAAATTTGTATTCCTGTTTAAAAGAGCCAAGGAATATTTGGACATGACATCCATGACACAAGGATATTTTTTTAGTTTTCAAGATACAATCAAAGGAAAAAGGCCCAGAGGTCAAGAGGACAGTTGTCAAGGACAGCTCCAGAACTGTTTAATTATTGTAGATATATCCATTTTTTTGTTTGTTTAAAGTCCAGAAAGAGGCATGGAATTGCTTTTTTTGCTCCATTTTTACTTGTGTGAAAATTATTATCCAGTTTGCCAGTTCTCCTTGTCTGTGTCCTAAAAGGCTGTGGACTCCAGTCCCAGGAATGCAACCCCATCTGTGCAGTTCCCACATGGACATTCTTGTTTTCTCAGTTCCCATTTGCTGAAAGAACAAGGTCAATTCCTAATCTACAAAGCAAAAAGCCTAATACAATTTACCACAAAAAAGACTTCCCTAAAGTCCACTTCACTTGCAATTCTAAGTATCAAAATCTAAGCTAATTTAGAAATCCTCCAAGCAGAAGTGATTTTCCTTGCCATTAGTAGGTGCTTTTATGTTTCTCTAATGCAGATGTTTTACACTGCTTGTAAGAACTTGGAGTATGTCTTATCATTGATATCTGTTAGACTGTGAAACCACTTTTCTTAATGCTTATCTGTTATCATAGAAGTGATTTCCTAATACCGGTATAGAATTTTGAGGCAAATATTTACAGTTAATTGTTAAATTGAAATATCTCAATTTAAATAGGTACTACTAATTTACTGTAATTGAGTCATCTTTACAATAAATAAATGAAATCAATCACATTCTGAAGAGTTAAATAGATGTGTTTGATAGATACATTGCTGTTCAGTCACTGATATCCTGAAAGATAATGATAATTTTAAATAATTTTGCTTGGGTTTATAGGCTATCAAGTGTCAAAATCAAGTTTCCCAGGTGATGTGTGTCAAATCCTTACACACCTCACCATTGTTGACATTTTCAGTTACATGACAGTACACTGTATATTTGTATCTATCAATAAAATTTATCATTGGACTCTTACAGGGGGATCCAGGAGAAAAAGGGCCCCCAGGTCCTCCTGGAGCTGTTGGAACTCCACTGCTTCCTATAAAAGGTTTTATGTAGTTTTAACTTATCTTTTTGCTGTATAAAGTGTAGGACCTGTTTTGCTGAGGTGTGTGAAAACAGGGGCCAGGATCCTAAAACATGAACTTCATGCTGGCCACATGCTGGGCTTATTTATCTCACTGATCTTACTGGAACTACACGAAACACACAAGTTCCAGATTGAGTGTTTGTTTGAAAGATCTTCACTGTCCACAGTTATTGGAACTAAACAGTTTAAAGAAAAAAACCATGAAATATAAGCCCATGCTGGATAATGGATGACATATAAGAAAACCTGCCTACCCATTGTAATTTAGAATTCTTATTTTCAGAATTGCTACAACACACAGATTTTAGACTACAATTTAGCTTCCTATTGCATAGCAGGGGCCAAATCCTGCATCTAGTATCCCCAGGAGAATACCTGTCAATCTTATTAACTTCCTACCTAAACCTCAGGCTGGGTTTTTATGTCTCAGCTCCCTTTATCCCCATCTGTATCATCTAATTGGTGAAAAGATGTGTGGAAATTCTCATTTCATAGCAGGAAGCAGTGGGGAACAGCCAAGTCTGCAGCATGTGAGATTTTGCTTTTGCATCTAACACTTGGGGAATCTGTATTGTGAGAACGTTTCAACAGAGAACTCGCCATAAATTGTATTCCTAGTGCAGCAAATGCTGATTGTGAACACAGAAGTAAGTTACAACAAAACCTCAGTTCAGCAGAACCTCCCCATTAGACAGAGGCCTCACTCAAAAATCAATTAAACTTTTTTTCCATCAACTTTTCAGCCTATGCAACAGAAGACTTAACCCCATGTGTAGTATCTCAAGTAACATTTAATCATATGCATAGTGGATGAGTGGATGCAATCTTCAGAGAAAGAGGCCTTTAACAGAATTGAGAACAGAACTATACCAATATTTTGTTTTTCCAGTTAAATGAAGCTTTATATATCTGATTCAGGTTTTTTTTAATAGGATGCAATTGCAGTTTCCAATTTTATTGATTGTAGCAATTTTTAAAATATGTACTATACTTTAAAAAATCTGTGTAATTTCAACTGAGATGATCCTGAAATGACCCCTGTGTGCACTGCCAAATTCACATAGCTTGAGATGTTTATTTATTTTAAATAACACCTGTATTTATCTGGGGCAAGCATTTCTCTCAGCATTCTGAAACATATAGCACAAAGATTGTAAAGGAGTACTGTGGAGTGAAGAAGAGTTAAAGATGTGCCCACAAAATGGGCTGGAATCCATAGAAAAGTAACCAAATCCTCCCACCTTAAAATTAAATTATTACACATTTTCAAACGTGTAATAAGCTATTTTACTCATGCGTAGTTTTCAAATGATAATTTTGGTTTCAGTTTAATTTAGTTTTAAGCTGTCAATTGCATAAAATGTTCAACTCACATGTTTTTGTAATTCTCTGTAGGTCCACGAGGAGATCCTGGATTTCCAGGTCCTGTTGGTGATATGGGGTCAGTTGGACCAATTGGTCCTGTGGGTCTGCTGGGAAGACCAGGATACGATGGAACAAGTAAGAAGTAGGGGATAAAATGTGAACTATATACCAGTAACAGAGAAAGCAACTAAAAGAAAACTGTTCTTTGTTCTCACATGATGCAAGTCACCAAGAGAAAGGATCTGAGCTCTACACATTATTCAGTAAAAATATTAACTCAGCACTTAGTGGCCAAAAAAAAAGAACAAAAATGATGAACGCAGAACATTAGGAATTACTAGAAATGGAACAGAAGCCAAATGGAAATACGTACTACCATGCACTGTAAACCTATGGTATGTCTGCATCTGGGGTCCTGTGCTCCGAGATCCTGTTCTCTGTCTCAAAAAGATCTAGAGGAAGGTGATGAGGATGACTTTGCTTGGTACAAGGAAACAGAGGGGATGTCTGGGAAAAAGACAATGGAGTGGGCAGAGGAAAAGAAGGATTTGAAATTCTAAAGAAGGAAGCTCTTTTCCTGGTGTTCCTTGGAAACTTAAAGATTGAGATGCAAGTCTTTGTTACGCAGAAGCTCTTTTTCAGGACAGTTCTGAATGGTCGGTGTTTGCTCTTTGATAAATTTCATTGTAATGATTACTGAGAGGTACCTTTCTTTTTTATAGGTCTGCCTGGCCTGCCAGGAGTAAGTGGGGCACCAGGACCTCAAGGTTTTCAAGGTGACCCTGGTTTGCCTGTAACCGGTGAATTAATCCCAGGAAGACCTGGAGTTCCTGGACCACCAGGCCTACCAGGACAGCCAGGAAGACAAGGCTTACCTGGACTACCCAGTAGGTTCAAAGGCAACTTATATGGCAAGGATATAATTCTGCAGAATAATAGACCCATTACTTTTGTTGATCCTTCAAAAAACTTAGAGGTGAAAATAGCATTTGGGCAGATATATCAAACTTTGGGGGGATGTTGAAAACATGCTTTGTCTATGACCTATTAATGAGTGAGATTTCAAGACTTTCATAGGTCTCTGTGTGATTTAAACCCACAAATCTAACACATATGAAAAATTCTCTAAAAATACAACAAACTGAGGGGGAAACCCAAATCAGCATAATTTTGAAAAGAAACAATTTTCTAAGTGGCAAAAAGTAGTTGTGACAATGAAAATCAATGTGTCAACATCAAGTCGAGCCACACTGACTCTTGTAGTGCAATCATTTAATAAGATTTCTAAGTTTTCATGTGAGAATGACAAGATAAGGGAGAGGAGAATGCATGACCTAAGATGTGGAAACAGTCAATCTGGTTTATACAAGCTGTACAATTTGTTTTTTCAAAGGTGTAATCTGTACTGACAGAGGGATCCCTGGAGAACCTGGAGCAAAAGGTCAGATAGGCCTTCCAGGAAGAAAAGGTGCAAAAGGAGAAAAGGGTAAGTATGCCTAGGTAACAACAACTTGAATATGAGATCTCTGCCAGATATGCCAGATCTAAATGTGCAAGAGGTTTATGGTAACTTAGAGGATAAGGAGACTGATAATTCCTCACTCCTTTGAAGTCAGTAAAATGGACTGTGCACTACTCAACACAGAAAACAAAAAAGGCAGCATTATTTTTTGTTTATTAATTTTGCAACCTTTTCCATGTAATTTTGACACGTTCATGTAGGAAATCAAGGCCTCTGCTCATGTAGTGCTGGTCCTCCTGGTCCCCGTGGTGTGCGAGGACCTCCAGGTACTCAGGGAAGGAAAGGACAAATGGGATACCTTGGACAACATGGAGAAAAGGGTGACCCAGGCTTATCTGGTGCAGTGGGATCACCAGGACTCCCTGTAAGTAGTTTCCATGAGCTTTAGTAAATAAATAAATCAAGTTGCATCTCAACTCAGGAAGCATTTAAGCAGAGTTAGTGGAGCAAATGCCCTGGAAAATGATCACCAACTTGTATCTGCTCTTGCTTATCACAGTCCAGTGAAATTAGCTGTTATTTTTGGAAACAGACTTATTTTCTTTAATGTGCTTCATGTAATTTATCTTACTCCTGACAGACAGCAATAATTCAAAGCACAACTTAATCTAACAGCTTTAGGAAGGCATTATAAGATAATTTATTTGACTTCCAGTGATTCTGATCCACTTGTTCTGGTCTGACATGTGGATGCTGCATACCCAAATTATGCCAAATGTAGGGGAGTTTTAATATACTTTCTTGTGTGTGACAGGAATTTCTTTGAATACAGGCAGATATGTCTTGCTTTATGACTGTTTCATTATGGTTGGGGTTTTTTGTTTGTTTGTTTAGTGTGTTTTTGTTAGGGGGGTGTTTTGGGTTTTTTCCTGTTTGTTTTTGTTCGTTTGTTTTGTTGGTTTGGGTTTTGGTTGGGGTTTTTTGAGGTTTGGTTTTGTTTTAATAGCAGAAATTTTTCACATGAGGAATTGTTTAAAAGTTTCCAGAACATTTTCTTAAAAAAAATAAAAAAAGCAAACAAAACCATTGTGAGTCTGAAGGAAGGATGTGGAAGGGCCCTCCCATTCTCTTTCCTATGGTTTCATTACAAACTTTACATTTGCTCTTTTTTTCTTTCTTAAAACCCTGTTGCCTGAGTGGATTATTGAGTTTTTGATCTTTTTGTTACTTTTGAGAGTATGATTTAATCCCTGTGGCTGTGAAGTAAAGCTTGAAGCCTTGTTCTCAACATTTTGCTGTTCTTAGGTTGCTTAAGTGAGAAACAAGGACAAAGGTGTTTTAATGGACCATTTTCCTCCATTTTTCTGCTCTCTTTATTTCATAAATATCTCATTTTGCTTTTCAAACACTAATGACTGATCACTGCCAACTTGAAGATCCAGACATTGTAACAAATAGCCGCTGCTAGTTTCAGATGCAATGCGTTTTTCAGAAGCATTTTCTTTTATTTACGATTGTCATGAGTTACAATTACATATTTTCTCTGCCTATTTTTAAGTGAAATATTTTGAATAACTGAGAAAGGTGGCAAAATAACACCCCAGTTTCTGCACCTTAGTGGCCTTTTACTTCTGTGCAAATTTGACATGGTAAAATATATTTGCACTGTTGGAATCACCAGTGATGATACAAAAACTGCACTCTTCTTGGAGAGGTGAGAGCACAAATCAACATAAGAATACAGAAAAGCACTTCTTTTCTCCTCTAGACCTGTCAAGTCATAGATTCTTCTGAGAACACCAGGTATACCTAACTGGATACAGATTAATTTTCTTATTGGAAACTTTGTAGGTTTTCAGTCAGAAAAAAACCATCACTTCTGTGCTGCTATGTTCATTTCTGTGAGGACAGCCTCATCCAGCAGTCACCACACTCCAGAGGTTCCCTTCCTTGGGGAATTGTGAGTTGAATTTTGCAGTGGGAAGAGTTTGGAAATCATTTGGCATTTAATATTGTATTTACAGTCACACACATATATACACTGATGGACCCAATCCTTCAAGCTTTACAGTTTCTTTGACTTTTGTATCTGTGCATTTGGCAGAATCAGGCTGAGAAGGCCAGGTGCCATTCACACACCTCTTTATAATCATCAGAAGAGAGAGATTTCTTCTTGGCATGTTACTTTAATTTGTCTCCTTTGTGGAAACCATGCAAGAGATAGATATCTAATTTTCCTTTCCATTCCCACATTGCTTCCGTGCTGGAGGTAACTGACATCTTTTTTTCTTGTCAATGGTAAGGGCGCCCCTGGTTCTGCTGGGCAGCATGGTGAAAAAGGAGAGAAGGGTGACCCAGGAAGAGTTAGGATAAAAGGTAAATAAACTTTTTACTTAAACTTTTTTGTCTCCTATATGATGTCTAGGTAATAGTGTATGAAAAAAATATTCATCTACTCTTTAATAAATTCATTTTTCAGTAAGTTACTGAAGCCAAGAGGGCATGTGATATATCCAAACTGCTTTTTTGGTACCATCTCTTCTTGCTAAACACAAGATCAACACAGTGTTTTGTGGTTTTTACTCTATAGTTGAGCCATAAAACAGTTTTAGCAATGTGTTATTAATGCTACCAAATGACTTTTCATGTCATGTGATTGTCAGGGTCTTACAGAAGTCTGTACAGTGAAGACTAATCAGAAAACAAATACTGTGAAAGCATGAAGAAATATTACTGTACAGAAGCCACCTCCTGAAGCTGTTACCTCAACTTAAGCCACCAACATCCTTCTTGAGAAAAGCTCAAAGTCTCAATGACTATTCAGATTCCTGTTCCTATTTCTAAAAATTACTGTTGACCAGTCATTGAAGTGAAACAATAGGCCACCAGTTGCACAACTGAAATTCTTGTAATTAAATAGATCAAAACCTCTCCACAGTTATGGTTATGATTTGCAAAAGCAAAAGAAACAGAGAACAATAAATTACAGCAATGTGATGGCAAAGCTTAGTTAGAAATGCTAAACTAATTATTCAAACAAAAGATTGTCCATCTTTGGATGCCTGTGGGTTTTTTACAGATGTTGGAGCAGGAGAAACATTTTCTTTTAATTGTGAACGATTTCTTGCCACAGCAAAGATACATTTACATCAATATGAGGACAAGAGAAATCTAGGGGGGGTAATAAAACCTTTGGGGTATATTGATGCAAATATTCTGCATCATATGGCATTGCTATATCCTGATTTCACTGACATCTAGAATAAAACACAGCTTGATTTCAATAACAAAATATTTTAACTCTCTGTATAGCATGAGCAAAAGCCGTGTTCTTGTGGTGCCTGTAAACATCTTGTATAGAGAAACCAAGTTGTTCCATGAGGTGTCCAGCTACACACGGCCTTCCTAAGCCTGTAATACCTCACCAAGGAAGTGTGAATTCAAAGACTGGGAATTATTATGTAGACATGATGAACAGCTACCCAGCATTTACCTGAGCAGAAATACCCTCCCCCCCAAAAATTGCTGCAAATAATATACTAAACTACTTTTTTCCCCAAATATTTTAAGGATTAAAAGGTGAAAGAGGACCTACAGGGGTTCCAGGATTTCCAGGCCAAAGAGGTCTTGATGGCAGAGATGGGGAAGTAGGATTGCGTGGGGAAAAGGGAGCTGAGGTACGTTTGGTTTCCAAGAAGTTTTCCCATTTCAATTAACATGTTATTTTATGAATGGCTATGGAAGTTTTTATCCATTGAAAAATTACTTTTTGTAAGTATTACTTTTATTTTGCTAGTCCTGAATATAATTTCTGCATATACTGTGTGCCAAAATTACGGCATCAGGAAACAACAAATCCACAAACCCCTTTGTTCCTATTGCCCTTGAATATTTTAAAATACTAATGTCACCCGTGTAATCTCTGAATTGTGGAAGAGTGCTTTCTCCAGATAGTTCTCCAAGATGCTTTTTCATAATCAAAGAGAGGAGAGATATTTGCTGCTGTTACTTCCTACCAAAATTTTTTATTTCAGGGTGATTCTGGAGTGTCGCTTCCAGGTGACAAAGGATTCCCTGGGGTTCCAGGACTTCCTGGGCTAAAAGGACAGATGGGATTGCCTGGTTTGGGGCTTCCCGGCCCTCCAGGAATCAGAGGTAGCCCTGGAGACTTTGGTGATACTGGTAATATTGGGCCACCTGGTCCAAAGGGCCAGAAAGGTAATTTTGAATGTTTCTAATAAGAAGGAAATAGCAAAATAGAAGTTTGGTAGTGTCCATTAAAGTTTGATACATATTACATGTATCAAATGTTTTTCATTTATAGTGATTTCATTTATAGATTTCCATGACAAGTAAAAAAAATTACAACTGTATTACAATTTGAAATATTAGGCATATTCTATTCAAATTTAAAACTTAGAGAATATGGAAATCACAATGTGCATAAGGTGTCACTTCACATTTGCACATCTAGTTAGTTAGTTTCACAGAAATATTACACTAGGTGTTCAGACTGCATTTACTCTAAAGTAAAATAGCTCAGTTTCTTCTCCCTCTTTCTTCAGGTGAAACTGTCTGCATCACGTCACCATACCCTGGAAGTCCAGGTCCACCAGGTTTTAAAGGTGTTCAAGGTATGTTTATACATAGGAGAACTTTTGATTTTAATTGAAAAGGAGTTTTATGCTGCTAATTAAAAACCAGAAGAAACTGTCCTCAAAAGCTACACTATTCTGGTTTTTCAACAGATACGTGTCTCAAAATGTGAAACTGCAATACTCATCTAATAGAATCAAGGGCCAGACAGCTGCAGTTTGCATGATCAAAAGGTGTGCAGGCTGCCTCCATAGAAATAATTAAATGAAGGTAGCTTCAAATTCTGTTCTGCCTCAATTAAAATGCATGAGAGAATCTGTAAAATACACAGATGGCTGGAGCTGGATAAGACCTAGAGTGTGTACGTCTGGATATGGGGGAAAAAAAGATGTGCAAGGCAAAGATATGCTGCAAGTCTGTAATTTCTAAAACTATATTGCTCATGGCAAGTTGAAATTGAACCCTAAAATATGAATACTTATTATCATTACTTCAACTTGTTCAACTTAATTTAAATTCAAAGAACTTGTCTGGGAACTGGCACAATTTCTTATGATCACGTCCAAAACATTTGAAATATGTCAGAAAATCCTGATCAGAAGAATGGCAATGGTGGACTGTCAGGCTGCTTGATATGGTCTTACACAGCTCCCTGACATCAGTATTGTGAGCGGGAGCAAAAATTTATAGAGACATGGAAGAACAGGGATCAGTGTATTGAGCTCATCTGCACCGTTCCAGAAGCAGGCTATAGCACAGGAGAATATAAGAACTTCAGTTGACCTCCGTCCTTCACAAGGTTAACACTGTTGACGTCGTGTCATGTTAAAATGTTATAGGAAATACTGTTTTCCTATTGCATCTGGTAATTTGCAGTCAGCTGTTTATGGAATAGGGAACAAGTCCATTTCGAAAAACCATGCCTTGGTTTGTGGATTGGGTGGCAATTCTTGCCTAATAAGTTTAGAAACAGATGAAATCCACTTGTTTTCAATGTATATGAATTTGCATGGGATAAAGATACAATGCCCAGATCACACAATTTAGCACTCTGTCAGGGTTTTTTTATGTATTATTTTTTATTTCCAGGACCAAAGGGTTTAAAAGGACTCCCTGGGCATCCTGGCCCAAATGGCTTTGATGGGCAAAAAGGCCACCGAGGCAGGCCAGGAGCAGGAATCCCTGGGCCAGAAGGTGAACTGTGCTTTTCTTAAACCAGGAGACCTGCTGGTCGAGTTGTAATGCACACATGCAACGCTACAATGATAGAATAGAACAGAATGCACCTTTCAACCAAAGCTAACGGAAGAGGAATCTTTACCAGTATCCTTTTCTTTCCTCCAGCTTTGCAGGTGCTGCAATAATTCAGATTTTAGTATTCAGAGAGCAGATAATCTCAGAGAACAGTTAATATCATTTTAGCAAAGGGACTGAACTGATCAAGGGTGACAGTACTCAAAACAGATCCCACCCCAAAGAAAACCTCTCACTTTCCACAGGAATGGCAACAGGTTAGGTAACAGGTTTGGCTAGGTTAGGTAATAGGTGATAGGTTGGATTCGATGATCTCTAAGGTCTTTTCCAACCTTACTGATTCTGTGATTCTGTGAATTTCCTCCTTCAATCCTCACGTATCATTAGCTATAAATGAGAATTTTAATGTATGATGCTATTTTTCTTTGCAAAGTAATAATTTAAATCTGGTTACATTTGGATTATAATATTCCACAGTTTGGGAGGGAAAAGAAATCCCATAACTGAACACCTCCTGAATTATGCCCTATTTGAACTTAAAAATCCTGTCAACAGGCTTTCGAGGCACAGCTGGTGATCCTGGTGATGAAGGTGAAAGAGGATCTACAGTTGATGGTAAAAATGGCCCTCCAGGTCCACCTGGCATAGATGGTCAGAAAGGTCTTCCAGGTGACACCACATATGGCCCTCCGGGAATCCCAGGAAACAGGGGACTGCCAGGACCCCCTGGTGCACAGGGAGCAAGGGGCAATCCAGGCATTCCTGGACTTCAAGGTATGGGGCAGTTTTATGAAACGTTTCTATATGTTCAAAGGACAAAATCTGAGCAAAGATGTCCTGATTTAGATAAGACTTCCTCTTACTTGGGTGCACAATGGTGACTGTGAACCCTACACCCTATTTATAGGTACATGTTTTTACAGTTAAGGTTGATCAGCCACTGAGGGGATCTGCACTGCTGGAGGATGCCTTTACCCAGCCCATGGAGTAACTGCAGCTTCCTATTCTTACTGCTGTCACTTGCTGCCCAGTGCCCATCTGGGCTTGGGGCCTCCTGCTCTGCCACACAGATTGCCCTTTGCTTGGAGTGCTTCCTCAAATCTGAACAGAGAACACCACTCAGGGAGAGGGGAGTGAATATCTTTGCCTGGAGTTATTCAGTAAAATCCTCAGTATCTTTTGCACTATACCCCTCATTTCTGCAGGGCAGTTTTGCTGTTTGCTTCAGAGATGGTTCCACAGTGCCTCTTTCTTCCCACTTCACAGAGGATATTGCTGTCTCCTTTTATAAGTCTCCTTTTTGCCTGTCCCTAAGCAGATCCACACATCCTTCTGTGCAGAGAACTCCTGTAGAACTGACCCCAATGCTGTGTACCTGGTACAGGCCAGTGAGCTACTCCCATTCTGCTCCTACACATGAGAAACCATATCGTCCTTATTAGATGAGGGTTGAATTTTTACGTATTTGCTCTTCAAAGAAAGACGTTCTCCACAAGAGCCAGTTCTAAATTGCAGAAAAATGTCAGTTTTCACAAACTATGCAAAAACTAGAGGACAAGGAAGACACTACAGTAACTGAACATGTAAATTTCAAAATTAAAATTAGGAATCCTGAGGGGTGGTGAGTTATGGAACAAAACATTTTACAATGTTGGGGTTTTTTTTCCAGGACAACCTGGCACACCAGGATTTCCAGGTGCCAAAGGTTTCAGAGGCCCCGAAGGAGATATAGGAGCACCAGGCTGTCCAGGCTTCCCTGGTCCACCATGTGTCACAGGCTTACCAGGGCCACCAGGACTCAGAGGTGTCATGGGCCTGCCAGGACCTCAAGGTACACAACATCCATCAGGTTGCTTTGGAGCTCTAAGCTTTGTACATATTTTCTGGCAGGTTTCATCACATGATTTGTGTAGCTGACATGACAAATATTTCCATGGAGGCTTCTCATTACTGGGAGTGTACATTGTGTTCTGCACATTTCTTTAAACTCAAGGAATGTAGAGTAGAGTGTGAATCCCAGATGTTTCCTGACCTCCTTTCCTATGCTGTTCTTTAACTGATCAAATCACAGTGTGTTCACTATTAAGTAATAAATTGAAGAGTTGTCTCTTATTCTGATGTCCCGAGTAACTTAACTGAGCTCCTGTCATTACTGTGATACTTCTAACCTCCATATTCTTAAATGGAATTGTTATTTAGGAAGAGCTAGGAGGCACATACGTATATCAAAAGTATTTACACATTACTAGGTCTTTTTCCCAGTGATCTTCTACTCATATGTCTGTCACTAAAGAAATACTAGAAAGCAAACATTCCAAATGAAAAATGTAGGGAGGGCCAGGACTCCAACATGGTTACAAGTTTTCCAAGTTATTTTGCCATGTTCCATGATGATTAAATTTATACCAAATCTGTCACTTTCTACTTTTTACATACAATTGCTGAACCCTTTCTTGGATTTACATACATATATTAAAGCTCTTTTTCTTAGGTTTACCAGGCTTTAAAGGTCAGAGAGGAGACAGGGGCCCAGCTGGGCCACCTGGAATCAAAGGTCTCAAAGGTTCTCCAGGCTCACAAGGTCTCCCAGGTCCTCCAGGCTCACGAGGACTTCCAGGACTTCCAGGCAATAAAGGACCTGCTGGTTTCCCAGGAGAAACAGGTATGTTAAACATCCTGCAAACCACCTCATCTATTACATCCCTTGTAGAGGGATCTATTTCTACTGCTGTTAAAGCTACGAAGTACTTTGCACTCTCCTTTCTTCCCAGGTTCAAGAACAAGACCCTGCAGCAGGGTAGAGTCAATAACCCTAGCATCTCTTATCTCTTATGATAAAAACAAAGGGATGGAAATAGTTTGATGCATCCTGGTGCTTTAGTTGTTTTAGAACATTGACCTATTTCTGTCTATTATTTTCTGACTAACAGGCTGTAATATGCTGTAATAAGAATAATATGTTTAGAGGTTGGCCCATTCAGGAGACTGGTTAAGAGTGCCCTGGGGGCCAGTCCTGAAGGGCAAAGGAAAGTTGAACATTCTTTAAGAAGGAAATCTTAAAGACACAGGAACAGGCCATTCCCAAAGATGTGCCCAAAGATGAGCAACAGCGAGGATGACCAGCTGAACAGAGAGCTTTGGCTGGAACTCAGGAATAAAGGGAAAGTTTATGAAGTTTGGAAGAATGGACAGGCAACTCAGGAGGACAAGGGTGGCTTGAGATTTTGCAGGGGGAAAATTAGAGGGGCCAAAGTACAACTAGAACTGCCGTAAAAGACAATTAAAATGTTTCTGAAAATACATTAGCAACAAAAGGAGGGCTAAGGAGAATCTCTATCCTTTATTGGATGGGGAGGGAGGAAACACAGTGACCAAGGATGAGGAAAAGGCTTAATGCCTTCTTTGCCTCAGTCCTTAATGGTAAGACCAGTTGTTGTCTGAGTACCAGGCCCCTGAGCTGGAAGATGGGGACAGGAAGCAGAATGAAGCCCCTATAATCCAGTAGCCCCACAAAGATGTGGTGGTGTGTTGGGGATAACTGCTTTAGTAGTAACTGTAGCCTAAATCAGGGAGTGGCTGCAGGCACAAGGAGTATGTTTGTTTCAAGGGAATCTGAACTTCAAGAGAAGTTTGATCTTGGCATGAAGCCAGGCTCCAACTATTGGTTCTCTAGTTTTGCTGATTTCCTTAGGAATTTTTCAAAACTTCCTGCTTTTGCTTTATACTTTTCCTTAGAATTTGACAGCAACAGTATGAGCAGACTGAACATGTAAATAAAGCATTTCATATTACCAGGAAGCAAAGGGATTCAGGGACCCCAAGGATTCCCAGGACTTCCAGGAATACAAGGCACAATGGGAATCTCCGGTGTAAAAGGAGAAGAAGGAAGAATGGGTCTACCTGGGCCTAGTGGAGAATGTGGGGATATAGGAATAAAAGGTTTGTAAAAATCCACTTCACTGTAGTTATGTTGTTGCTATGTTTAGTTTTGTTACTACTGTGTTAGGAATATATTTACTTTTTATAAGAAAGGTAATAACCATTTCCAAGATGCAATCACAGGCAGTACACAATTGCCATTTCATAATGTCATAATATTTCATAATTCTTCTGATTTAACTTCACCTGGGTTCCTACTGAATTAAAAGCAAGTATGTACGATAAATTCTGACAGCAGTGAGCTTGGTGAAACAATTCAGAGCCACATTAGTATTTGAAGGTTTTCTCTGTTAGGGAAGTCATCACTAATATTAATTTTCAGGACATCACTCGTGAGGATATACTTACATTCCATATTTTTGGTTCAAAGGGGATAGAGGGCCTCCAGGAGACAGTGGCTGCATTAACATCCGTCTAGAAAAAGGACAAATGGGGGACCCAGGGTTTCCTGGTGAGAATGGATTTAGAGGTGATAGAGGTAAGTTCATAGAACACAACACGTACATCTGACATAAATCCCTGGTGGTTTTCACAGGTGTCAGCTCATGACTGCAGAAACATCCAGCACCCTTATCTTTGTTTTGAAAGGATAGTTTCTTTGAGCAATTACAAAGGCAATGCACAAAGTGTGAAAGTATTGACCTATTCAAAATAGATGTCAAATAATGGCTTGAATTTATTGGTCATTGTCTTGATCTGCAATTAACTTCAGGTGAAAAAGGCAATACTGGTTTCAGAGGCACACGAGGATTTCCTGGGAAACATGGTGTTCCAGGACTGCCAGGTGACCAAGGTGACACTGGAGTGATGGGCTTCCCAGGATCATGGGGCTACCCAGGACCAAAAGGCTTTCAAGGAATTACGGGTTTTCAAGGAGAACCAGGTGACCAGGTAAACAGAGTGGTAGTGAAATGTCCTGGACTTGGCCTCTAAGAAATAGGATGAAGGGTACTTGTACTCCGCCATTAGATGTTCCTCCTCAGAAGAGACTGTCAGTATAGTAGGAAATGTAAATTCCTTAATACATCACCTCAGTGCTTTGATTACATTTTAGCAGAAACTGTAGTCAGAGTCAGCAAAGGGCCTCTCACAGCTGCATGTTTTGATTTTGGTCTCTTGCCACTTGGTGGAAATCCAGGCAACACTACCCTAATTTGGGGGGATGCGGGGGGAAACAGATGCACGGTCAAGTCATTAATGTTATTCCTATGAACAGATTGACAAATCACTTGCCACAAAAATCATAACGTAGCAGTAGCACAGTTAGGAAATTAATATGTAGCTGCTGCTTCATGTCTTGCTGTGTGGAGTGGCCAAGCCCAGCCAGGACAAACCAGGTCACCTTTGTCCATAGTGACAGTTTGCCCCAAGCAGGACCCAGGCTACAGTATTGCTCAAGAACAAAGATACAAAACCACGCAGGCATCACATATGGATGTAAGGTACAATCCTTCACTTCTTGTGTGCTAGGTAGACAGACAGTGAGATCACATAAAACATAAAAGCACAGGGTTTGTGGGGTTTTTTGTAAAGGGATATATTTTTGCTTGGTTTGGATTTTATTAAATTTCTTTGAAGAGATAATCCATGATTTCTGATTATAGGTTATTATTCAAAAGGAAAAATAGGGAAATCTTTCGGTTTTATTGTTGCATCACAACATATTGCTGGTTAATGTTTACAGTAAATTTTGGGCAACATACAACAATATTTGGTATATTTTTGTGGTACCTTTTAAATCAAATTACTCAAGCCATCTGTGGGCAATTTATTCTAACTCTTGGCTCAAACAGCTTAAACTATAATAGCATAAATTCAAAATTTTTAGCAAGTCCAATCTACAGTTTCTTGGAAGTGTTAGTGGTCAGTGTTAGACATGTAACAAAGCCATGCTTTTCTGTTGAGCAGTACAGTTTTGCTAAGAGAATCAAATGTCCTTTATTTTTGTCAAATAACACATATCATATGTCATTTTTTTTTTTTAAATCAGGGTGACATTGGCTTACCAGGAATCCCTGGAAATCCAGGACTGACTGGCCCCAAAGGATGTAAAGGTAATGAGTTTATACAGACAGGCTTTGACAAGGGCTATATTGTTAGGATAAGTGCAATAGATGGTGAGGACTTACTAGAAAATTTATTTTCACTTCTGTCCTGTTTTCCATTAAAACATGAATGTAATTAGAAACAAGTCTGACTTACCTGAATGCAAAAATTGCATTTCAGTATATTCTTTAACAGTTTGTTGCTTTAAAAGATGTTCTTACTAGTTTAGAGATAAATTTGTGTCAAATTTCATAGTCTAAAAATGCCATGAAAAACCATGTGCAAATCCATTCTCATGGATATGGAAAATTTGTCAAATCAAATAAAGGAAGTGCAATGGAGATGAAGTGTCATAATGTGCATGTGCCAAAGAAATTTTCTTTCTGTGTTCTCTCAGTCCCCTTCATAGCTGTTAATATCTTTCACTAAATTTTCTAATCTTATGAAATTGTCCAGCTTTGGTTTTGTGGATGGAAAGGATACTTGTATAAAATGGAAGTCATTGTACCTCGACAGGTGAGAGAGGTGACCCAACTCTCCTGCTGGGTGCACGTGGTCGAAAAGGGCCCCCCGGAGATCCAGGATTACCAGGTACCTCTGTCTGATTGAAGAAATAATTGGGCTTAAGAACTCCCTTTCTCCGAGTTTTGTGAGCTCTGCTTCTGGTGCATACAGAGTGGTTCTGTGGTGAAAAGCCCAGGGATTGAAGAGAGACAGCACAGTGTGCAATAATCCTGGCATGAGCAAAGGAGGTGGAATCTGCTGCTGTCTGGTACAGCCTGATGGACACACTTACTAGAATCAAACCTGGCTTGGCTCTCTCATACTGGCCATTTCTGCTCCATCAGGTGTCACCGGTGAGATCTGCACAATTCATTGCTAATAGACAGATGCAAAGATCTGAATTATTTGAATAAGGTTCTAATTAAGAAACGCTTTCCAAAATTTTATATTTTTTAACTTACCATGAAATTAAGAATGAGCAACTTTAAAAAAATAAATGCTAGACTTTTTTTTTTTTTTTTTTTTTTTTTTTTAGGACTCTGTGGACTGCCAGGGGAGAAGGGTTTACCAGGAATCCAAGGACAACATGGAGGGCCAGGATCCAAGGGTGACCTTGGATATCCAGGAGCACCTGGATTACAAGGTAATGCCAAAGTTTAAAAAACAGTGCCACAACAGTTCCACAACAAGTTGTGGAACAGCAAAATGCAGTTATGGAGGTACCTCTGTGGAGGAGGCTAGGGAAATCAGAGATCATCTGAAGGGATGTATTGAAAGCTATTTCTGTGCCTATAAACAGCAGCAATTGTCTGCTCAGTCTCAGAGAGCAAGATCCATCAATTCTTCATACATTCCCAAATACTTTCAGGCACCACTGATTAACTCCATGTTCTGCATAGCATGGGGAAAAATCAACAGTTCAATAGATTTGCATATTCACAGTTCTTTGGGGTTTTTTTTCCACTCTCAGGAGCAACAGGTCCTCAGGGATTGCCAGGAGAACCTGGAGAAAATGGGAAACATGGAATTTTGGGACCTCCAGGATTGCCAGGGTTACCTGGATCCCAGGGCAGAAAAGGTAAACAGTATACTGTCTCATTCTGTGGTAATGTAGCAGTATGGGAAAGGCCTAACTGGGACCATGATTCAGATTCTGTGGTTTCTTAAACTACTGGAAGAAATAAGCCAGTTTCCATAACCTTTGAAAAATAACAGAAATGCTACCTCAGAAAATTGGGATACAATTTAAAAGGAGACAGGTAGAAACGGATTCTTGCTCATCTGCTCTAAATGATAGCAGAATTTAGAAAAAGAAAAAGGAGTTTGCAGTAATTCAGTTGTTTCACTTCAGCTGTGCTGTGTTCTGCATTTTCACCATGCAGTGCCACTGTTACTCTACCAACCCCGCAGACTGCTATGGACAGCTTTGTTTGACAAATCTGTTTTAACAAGTTGTGATAACTTGAGTTGGTTTTTGTTGTTGGTTTTTTTCTAGAATTGAATTTTGTGGGATTTAATGTAGGAGTGTTTCCTCCACATCCTGGTTTACACTTCACACGGTGTCTATCATGTTTAGATTGAACAACAGTTGTTTTTGTTGGAGAATATTATTAACTTTTATTATAATCAAAACTGAAATTTTAAGTTATATTAATACTTTATAAAGAAAGTTATCAACTCTGTGCTTTGTATCCTCTCTCTCTCACAGTGTGCTTTATAACAGGAAGAATATTAGTGACCCATATTCAGAAACCCAAGTAAAGTAATACCTGGGGCTTTGATAAATGATTAGAGAAGACAATACATTCACTTTTTCAAATTCAGCCTAAGGAAAAATTGAGAAGGTTTCCTATGAACTACTGAAAATTTAAATGAAAAATGGAACCCACTTATGATTGCTTGCAGTAAATAAGTGATGCTGATTTAAACTGCCATGACAGGTTCCTTGCTGATCATGTCAGTGTTGCAAACAATGTTTGCTGTAGCAAAGGCAGAGATCTGCAGTGGCAGGGATGTCTGAATTGAGAGGGGTCAGAAAAGCCCCCAGACCTTCTTCTGCTGAAAACTTCTTCATAGCAGATGCACCCTTTCCTTCCTGTCATAAGTAATAAGAAGCATCTTTTTCTATATTGTGCCAAAGTTATTCCAAGTCCTGCACAGGAACATAACAAATTAACATGTGCTGCCGAGGAAAAACTCAGTACCAAATGGTAATTCATTAGAGACCAAGTTGCCTGCTAAGCCTGAGGACTCTATATATTGCCAGCATAGTTGAGAAGAAGGTTAACACCTTTGAAAGTATACCCAGTAATGAACCTAGAATGGTATTTGTATTCCAATTCAGTTGGAGAATATAGATCTTGGTGCTGTTTTCAACAAGTGCTCCTGCAAGCATTAGAAATTAAATGGATAATTGGCTGTTCATAGCTAAGCACCTGGCCTTGTTAGTCTCACTGGTTCTCGTTTACATCAAAGGTCTTGTAACAAAAGAACTTCTAGATTTTTTGATAATCAGTTAAATGGCATTTACCAAAACATAATCCCATTTTCTTTATTACAGTAGTTTTTCACTAGGTTAGGGCTTAGTCTGGCAAGCCTTACTTGTGTGAGTAATCCTTGATGAAGCAATACTAAGAACATCAGCAGAATTACTTGTGTTAGTAGAAGCTGAATTAGGCTATACACTACAGAAACAGTGGTTCATGCATAGGTCAGCCAATTCAGCTGTACCTAGAAATATGGGACTACAGCAATCCAGAAATCTAGAATTACAAGTGCTGATATTATAATGGATTGTTGGCATGTGTGTCAGAAATTCCCTAGAAAGCAAGTAAACCAAGCCATTAATCTTGCCTGAGTGATCCAAAGATCAAAAAAACTTCAAATGGTGACCTGGGGGCCAAAATTAGGAGTTCATAATAATTTCAGAATACCACTGTTAAATTCCCCAAATGCAGCTCTTATATAAATTTGAAAATGGGAACATGTCCAAAGCACAAGGAGGCTACAGAAAGCAGGGCTGAAACTTAGAATGTCATGAAAAGTCAAAGAACAGTTAATTAAGGGCATAGAAGATATTACAGACTGGATTACTAGTATCTCACATTATAAAGTTGATTACATAGACAGTATATTATCAATGTCTTTCAGGTTTTCAAACAATCTTCTGGATTTAAAATTTTTCCAGACTGGAATAATTCAGACTGCAGGCTGAATTTTTTTCCTCTTTCAATTCATTCTTTGCTGAATTTTAACTGAAATAATTTAACTGTTTCTGAGAACAAAGCCGTATGATTATAATTTTTGTTGTGCCAGTTAGAGAACTTTTTATTTGTTTTTTCTCAGATGACCCATCTGTGAACTAGGGACCTTTAAACTTGGCAGGTGAAGTGGTTCATGAGGGGCAGTTGGGTTGTTGGTCCTACAGCAGTTTGTCTCTGCCCGATTTGACCACTTTAAAAAAATTGCCCATTCATATGTGCTCCAGTAGAGCAACAAATTCTCCTAAGATTCCTGCGCTGGATATATGGCAGGTTGTTGTGCTGCAGGACATGCTGGGATCGAGCACAGGCACTAAAACAGAGAACCTGGGTATCTTCTATGCCAGGAAGTAGCCAGGGAGGGAAAAGGAGACAGACAGAAAGATAATTCAGGCTTGTGATTGAAAAAAATCTCTGCAACTGGACTGGCAATCCTGTATGGCAGGGAGAAAAATAGGTGAGGAAATAAATGAGACAGAGATGAGCAGCAGAGGTGGAACAGAGACAGTAACAGGCACTGACAGTATTGCTCAACTTCTTGATGCTCAGTGTCTACTCTATCTGTCCCTCTCTGGAGCAAGAGGCATCCGAAGTCTGTTCCTCTATCTGGCACATCTCTGAAACCTGTTACCAAATGACCCATCACTTTTGCCAGATCTGTTCCTATCACCAGGAAGTGGTGCTGCACTTAATAAATGCACATTTGACAGTGAATATGTACAACTTAGGTAACTATGAAGTGCTTATGACATGGAGATATTTTTACCCCCCACTGAACTTCACAAACTCAACCTCTGATTAATTCAACTTTTAAAAATGGATTAAAAGGTGTCATGTTTTTACTTAAGGTGTTTTAGCAATTTAAAAAACCCCCACAGATTATAAAGCAAAAGTTATATCTGACTGCACACCACATGCACAGCCTGTGGTCTGGTCACCCAGTGAACATCATTAGTGACAAAGCTGCTCTGTATACTTTCATGTGCCATCACAGGTCTCAATTACAGATTTGTTGTCTTCAAAGAATTTGTGCTGTTCAGTTCAAAGAATTTTGGCAATAGTGTGATGCAAAAAAGCATAGTTTTCTGTGTGAAATCTGCAGGACCAGAGAAAAGAAGCCAGATGAAAAATTAGCCTCTTTTTAGTGCAGTTAGATTAAATTGCACTGCTTTTTGAACAGAAGCTGTAAAGAGGTTCCAGGTTTCCAGCTACTTTAGGTGCTGTCTGCAACCCCGTCATGGTCATGAAGTGTTAGCAGAGGACTTTGGACTAGTAACACACCTAGTAACACACATGTAGCAGTCCTGACAAGGACACAAGGGTCTCTAGAAATGAGCCCATACTGAGCTTCCTACAGTTAACTGCACTATGGAAATGCCTGAGGGGTTAAAAGTAGGTTTTCTGATTGCATCGGTGTGAAACTGTAATATGAATGCTATTTTCAAATTTTTCACATTTTCCTTGCATTTTCCTGCACTCAGTTGCAATGTGATCTTGCCTTCAGTGACCAGTGAGTCAAATGGAGTTGAATACCCCATCTTGATCCAGAATGTGTTGTCAGATTTAAAAAATGGTATAACTTTTAATTGTGACTTTAAAGGATTATTGTGGCACCCAGTCATGCCTGTAATACCTCTCAGGTCTTCCTGGACTGCCTGGACTGAATGGCTTGGATGGACTAAAAGGTCAAAAAGGTTCTGCAGGAGCTCCAGGTAAAGAAGGGGGAAAGCTATGTGGAACAGAAAATCTTCTCTTAAATGCCTAAATATGTAAGGAGTGGTGCATGTTATTTTGATGTCTTGCCTTGCCCAGAAGATATTATTAAGGCTCAGACTAAACTTTCAAACTGAATCTAAAGTATGCCTAATGACACACCTGCAGCTATTTGTGGGGAAAACTTTCAAAGTTCCATTACTCGCAGAGTTTCGTTGGAACGTTTCAAGGCTGTTTATTAAATTGAAGTGTTTAGTGCAGCTGATTCAAAGGAGAGACAAGTCTCCTTTTTTTAATATGTAAAAGATAGAACTAACAAAGTAAAAGGAAATCCCAGCCCAACTAAAGTCCATGGGAGTTGTGCCACAAACTTAAGAGGAACCTGGATTTCACTCACACTGATGTCTTCAGAACTTTCAAAAGGGGCTTTTGGAGCACTTTTAAAGGAAAGCAATGCTTGCCATCTATCTAGAGTTTACAAATACATACTGACAGAAAATTAAATTTAGAACCATGTAATCAGTTTACACTTGGAGTTACAGACAATAATGACACAGTATAAAATAAGACCCGAAAAAAAGCACTAAAGCAAAGAGATTACTTTATTTGAAAGAGATGAATTAAGGCCAGATTCAACAAAACTCTATGCAGCTTCCAAGAGAGAACCAGAAAAACAGCACTAGGCAACCCTTGCAAGGAGGAACATCTGCAGCTGGTATTTCTACTCTGCACATCTGTATTTGCACTCACTGTAAGCTTTATGTACATAATTGTTTTCTTATAAAGGTCAAAGTGAAACAGGGCCCCCAGGATACTCAGGAGAAATTGGACGAAAAGGAGACAGAGGTGAACCTGGATGGCCTGGTATTTCTATTCCAGGCCCCCCTGGAGAAAGGGGATTCCCAGGATTCCCAGGTGAGAAAGTGTTTTATCCTTAGTGCTGCTTTGCAGAGTTGAATTTAGCTCATACAGGCTCTTACCCTGCTTAAGATGAACATTATACATGCCCAGAAGATTCCCTCCCTAAAAACATTTCTGTTGTAATAACATACTGATGTTTCCTGAGTAGAGGTACAGAGACCCCAGAATTTCTTGTTTATTATGTTACAGGAGAGGAAAGAATGAAAATAGAAAACTGTGGAATTGGACAGTCTCAGGGAATTGCTAGATAGAACTGCCTCTTGGGAAGAAATTCCTGAAGATGTGGTAGTCACAAAACTACAGTAAATCTATCAATTATTCTGAAGTAAAGGCAAGATGGAACTGCATCACAAGATTGCAAGGATTATTTTAAGATCTTAGTGACGTAGGAATTGCATAGAAATAGAAAAAGCAAGTGTTTGAGGAAGGGCTACTGAGAAATTTAAGGGATTTGAGCATCCATCCTATGAGGAGGGGCTGAGGGAGGGGGAATTGCTTCACCTGCACAAGAGAGGGCTCAGGGAGGAACTTACCTGTGTGTGTAGGTACCTGATGGAAAGGACGTAGTGGTGCCCAGTGACAGGATGAGAGGTAATGGGCACAAACTGACATACAGGAAATTCTACTTAATTACAAGGAAAAGTTTTATTTTTCCTATAAATGAATATGGGAACAGGTTGCCTGGAAAAGTTATGAACTGTCATCAGAGACACTCAAACCTCATTTGGACAGGATTATAGGCAACCTACTCTAGCTGATCCTGCTTTGAGGAGAGAGTTAGACTAGAAAGTTTCCAAAGGCCCACTCAAGCCTCAGAAATTCTGCGATTACAAGTGACATTAGCTTTATGCTGCCAAACCTTGCCACAGTGTAACACAACACACAGAAGAAAAATAGCAGAAGGTGAATTTGAATTTGGGTGAAGTGAATTATTCTAAGATGAAAACATGATTTTTCTTAGTCTGTGAACTGAGGGAGTTGAGAGAATGGTGCTGCTGAGAAAAACAGAAAAAAGTTTAATTCTGAGATGTATTAACGTTGCTTGACACAGGATTGGCAAGGTCTCCCATGGTGTACTGTGACCAGCTTTGACAAATTATTGAGAACTTACTAGAGAGTGAATGGATGGATGGGGTTTAAAAGCAAGACCAAAGAAACTACATTTGGGGTTTTTTTAGAAAAGAGAAAGCAACAGAATGTAACATGCATATTAACCAGCTGTGACTGTTCAAAAATGTTATGAAAAGGATAGTAACCGATAACTCTGCCTGTCGCATGTGAGGGCACTAATGTCTTGTTTTGCAAAAATGAAGATTACAAATTAGGAAAAATATTTGTTTAGGTCTAGTAAGTTCATCTTGTTCACTGAGGATTTTGGGAATCAGTTAAACTCACTTTTGGTAGGAGGCATCTGTGAACACTTCTTCCAGGCAGAATGATTTCATCGTCCCCACTCGCATTGTTACTATTTCTCCCATTATTGGAACTCAGGAGAACATGTTGGTGGCAACATGCCAACATGGGATGATGCATTCTTTGTGTTCCATACATTTTATGGGAAGAATAAAAAATTTTAAAAGATGATAAATATTTTCACTTTGACAAGATGGCTTCATTAGCCTGATCACTGCTGTTTGATATACAAGTGAGAGCATACACTATACATATCCATGACTTCACATCTCAACATTGTTTTACATAGTGACTTCTGCCTGTAATCTAAAAAAACCTCAGATTTAATTCTTTTCCCAAAAAAATGTGATCCCTTAGGTAGAAGAGGACCTGTTGGACCTGCTGGACCTATGGGAAGATCTCCTGATAGTGCTTCTCCTGGTCCTCCAGGTGACCAAGGACCACCAGGTTTAGATGGCATCAGAGGTATTAAAACTAAAAATACCAATTTTTATCGTATAAAAAGAAACCCTGAGGGTATGAAGAATCACAGGGCTACAGTCTGTGGAACAACGCATAAAAGTGCATAGGGAACAAAGAAACCCATGAATGCCTCAGGGAATACACAGAGGAGGGAACATCGGGTAGATCACCAGAGTAAGGACAAAATACAGATCTCCAGATTAAGCAACACAGTAATAAGTATATAATATATAACATACATGCATTGAAACACTGTTTCTCTTTATTTACCATTTACTTGCTGCCTTTTGCTTCCATAGAATCTAAATAGCTTTGGGCACTATTCCTATTACTGTCTTCCTTACAAAGGCCAATACTTACATTTCAAAAATCATGCAAAGGCCATCCCACATTCTAGAGGGAGAAACCCCAAACATAAAAGCAGTGGAACAAGGGCTACTTTTAGATGTTTAGATTTCTGCATACCTTAAGAATAAAGTTCTACTACCACAGGCCATCCTGGGAATCCTGGTGCTCCTGGAGAGACTATCTTTGTGCGGGGAGATCCAGGTGATGTCGGCATTCAAGGGGCACCAGGTAATCCTGGGCCACGAGGACAACAAGGAGCCAGAGGTCTTCCAGGGAATCATGGAAGAGAAGGCCTAAAGGGTATGATCTGAGATGTTTTTAACCACTGTGTGCACTTATGCCCAGCCCCAAGCAACTGGGCCTTGTGCCCAGGGGATTGCCATTGAAGACTGAGCCAGATAGAAGGGGTAGAGGCTGGATATTTCATAGCTCTGCCCAGTTACCTACAGGTAAGATAGAGCTGGAGTAGGTGAAAGCAGAGACAGGTTCACATGTTCTGCTTCCCAAAACCCCCAATCTCCTGCATGAGAGATGGGGACACACACCAATGTACTAAAGCGGATTTTCGTCTCTATAAAAAAAAAGTCATAAAGTTTAATTCAGCTCAAGACCAGGGAGAAAAGAGGAAATGTGGATTTCTTTCTGGGACATAACAGAATTGAGGTGTGCCAAGCATTTTTCACTCAAGCAGCCAGACTTCATTTCATTTATGTTTGGCTTTGTTTCCAGGTCCTATGGGGATTCATGGCCCACAGGGTCCCCCTGGTGCTACAGGACAACCAGGAGACCAAGGTTTTCAAGGAAGACCTGGTCCCAGAGGTCCCACAGGTACTTATGAACCTGTTGCTCATTGTCACTCAGCTGTAACTGTGATCTTTCTATTCACAGATAAATGTACTAGGGTTTACTTGAATACAGACATTTAAACCATCTCAGAAAAAAACCACAATTACCAATTCAACTGATATCTCATTTGAGTAGTGTAAACATTTCTGAGCTATGTATTTTTTTCTAATGTCACCTCATTCAAGTGATTTCAATTCTCATTCTATTCTTTACTCTAATTTACATGCCTGAAACTTGTTTCCACCTGCACCACAATGGCCACAATCTGCTTTCAAATCCTTCAGGTTTCATAGGTAAGTTCACGACTATTGATTATTGTTTTTTTCATGGGAGCTCTCTTATGTGTAGAAACACCCTACTCTTACTAGAAGGTATTCTTTGTGTGGCTGCTAGGAATAGTAGATAATGCTCCAAGGACATAGTTCTAATACTGGTTTCACATAAATAATACCAATATCATGATAATGCTGTGTTGAGAAGTCAATTAGAGTTGTGAAACACACTTATTTCTAGTTATTATTTTGGGGTTTTTTCTTTTCACACAAGATGATTTCAACCAAAGGCTTAGGAAAAGCTTGAATCCTAACACTGGATTAATACAAGCATTAAACTTTTCATCTAACTAAATTTTGTTCCAAAATGCAAACAGGCAATAGCCCACAGTAACTTTCAATATATAAAATGTAGCTATTCTTTAATTTTTTAATATTATATTTAAATGGCTATTATGGGCTAGCTTTTTTGACCTGTTTGTTAATGGTTTTGCAGCAACAAAAGAGGTAAAATACTGTAACATTTAGGCTTTAACTCGAACCAGTTTTGGGCACATTAAGATAGAAACTGTACACCAAATATTTGAAACATAGAGTCATAGAATTGTTTAGCTTGGAAAAGGATTTCAAGGTCATCAAATCCAACCATTATCCCAGCACTAGCAAGTCCACCACTAAACCATATTCTTAAATACCACATCTAAATGTGTTTTAAAAACCTTCAGGGATGGTGCATCCACCACTTCCCTGGGCAGCCTAGTCCAATGCTTTAAAATGCTTTAACCCTTTCTGTGAGGAAATATTTCCTAATAGTCATTGCCTCCTGTCTTCTTGGGAGAAGGGGCTTTCTACTACCTCCTTTGAATTAACTGTATAGAGCAATAATGTTCTTCTAAACCTCCTTTTCTCTAGGCTAAACAACCCCAGTTCCTTCAGCTGCTCCTCATCAGATTTGTGGTCCAGACCCTTCCCCAGCTCTGTTGCCCTTTTCTGGACATGCCCCAACCCCTCAATGTCTTTCTTGCAGTGAGTGACCCAGAACTGGACACAGCACTTGAGGTGTGGCCTCACCAGTGCTGAATACAGAGGGACAGTCACTGCCCCAGTCCTGCTGGACACACTATCACTGATACAGGCCACGGTGACACTGGGCAAGGATGACATGTCAGCTATCTTATGCTGTGCCATCTAGTGCTTGCCATGCTGTTAAATGCTGTGCCAAAATACTAAGAGTAAAATGAAATACAGTGAGACTTAGTAATTCCAGATTTGGAAATACTTAAATTATAATCTTGAACCCCAAAATCAGCTAACATTTATGTTGACTTTTTGCATGGGACTTATTAACCAGTCTTCCTGTTACACATTCCAGGTGACTCTGGTGACCCAGGAAAAGTAGATGATTCATGTCCTAAAATCCCAGGTCCTCCTGGGGAAGCAGGACAGAGAGGAGAGGATGGCTCTGCAGGATTACCAGGGCCAATAGGCCACCCTGGACCCCACGGTAAGCTTGTGTTTTCAAAGGTTGGATGTCTATTTTAGTCGTTTAGACAACAAATTGAAAAGGGTCAGAGTGTCAGTTTTACATCTGTGTGTTTTACTCTGTTTCTTGCCCTTAAACATTCATTAACAGTCACCAGAAGCATGTAGTGGGCTGGTTAATACTGAGGATGATGTATAAATGTAGTTGAACCAGGTAGTTTGAGCTGCCTGCATTACATTCCCTTTACCTAGGCCAGGGAGGGCAAAAGCATCAGGCACTGTTGAGAAAATCGTTCTTTAAATTATATTTTTCCTTTTTCCCCACAAAGGGTAACGGAATGCCTCAAACCACTCCTATGGTTTAGACAAATTTGAAAGATGTTAAAAATACACATACTTCAAAATTTAGCAATAATGAATCCCAAAGCTCTGCTAGCCAAAGTCCTAAAAAGACACTGAAGTCAGAGAGGCAGCTACAATGGTGCTCTTTATCTGTTAGAACATGAAAAAGTTACCACAAAAGAAAACTGACCAAAGAGATCTTAAAAGGAAGTGATGAAAGAC
Source organism: Pitta sordida (assembly GCA_013390025.1). Classification (NCBI taxonomy): domain Eukaryota; kingdom Metazoa; phylum Chordata; class Aves; order Passeriformes; family Pittidae; genus Pitta; species Pitta sordida. The sequence continues at coordinate 295,810 of WEKX01019093.1, forward strand.
TGAAACATTCTTCTGACAGATAAAAACAAGGGTGATGCTGGTACTGATGATTCCAACAGAGGCTTTTTCATGGAAATACAGCATAGCCAGTCTGCATAGTGTCTTCAATGTAGATCTTGGAATCCTTCTTGTCATGTTAGGTATTTCCTCCTTGGAAAACTGAAGTTTGTTGTAGTGGCTGCTCTGGACATTCAGTATCTCCAGAGAGAAAATCCGTAATTTTCTCCCAGGAGATTCCCTGCAGCATCATTCCCCTCATGAAAGTAAACACAATTAACTCTCTGACTTGATATATCTTGATTGATTTGCCAGCTACAAGGTGTTTCTGGGGTTAAACTGCTGTGTTTCCACTATCTACATAATTGAAAGAATTTCCGTAAAACCAGTGATGCACACTTGCACTGGTCTTATGAAAGAAGTAAAGAAATACTTAGTAATGCTTTTCCTTTCATTAAGATTGGAGATTTCCAATTTTCTTCTGACTTGGAAGGCAAACTGGAAGTTTTACTGGCAAAAGCAATGCATTCTCCTAAAATTTCAGTGTGCTTAAGCATTGGCAAAATAATTATGCAACCAACATAGAAAAGCTGTTAATTGTTTTGACTAGTTTAGATTTTCTTAATAAATCTAGTAAAAAGTAACATGGGGAAAATTTGAGTGTTATGAGAAAACTTTGTATTACTCAGTCTGCAGGTTAAATAGCAAAATGTGCAAGGAATGAAACACACATCACTACTGAGAAACAGCTGTTGTGGATGCTTGAGAAAGACCCTCATCTGAAAACTGGTTTTTATCAAAAGAGGAAAACACTGCTAAGTGCAGTTATACCTGACAAATCTAACTTTGTTCAGATTATGTTTTGAGGTAGCCAGTGAACAGGCCCATCACTATGTGTGCCCCTGCCTATGAGACACATTTTTACTGTCACAACCACACCTCATCTGCTAATGTATAAAAATGTATGTAGATATGAGAACTGGAAAAAGGTGAGATTGTCAGGAGCCTAAAAATGTCTTTACCCTTCCACCCTGGACATAGAGCAATTCTGCAGTCCCTCCCTGTTCTCCAAGTACTTCAGTACATCCATTACTTCAGGGAGAGTTCGCTATGTGTTCTAAGACTTTGAATTGGGTTCTAAAAGATGTCAGCCTGCCTTGGGCTGAGTTGCATGGTACAGATCCTGATGGCAATTCCACAAGAGATTTGCATGGTAATGTTTGTTAGTGAGTGCTTTGATTTCAACTGTAATTGACAAAACTTCTCTAGAGAGGACGTAAAACCTTATCAGGAGCTGCTGTTACTAAAGTCATGCCTCTGAGCTACTGCTGTCATCACAGGGTGGATAAGTTGTGAAGAGAATTCCCAGCAGAAAGCAGTTCTGCACCTCCCTGTCCTGGTGTCTGTTCTGCTGACTGGCCCTTTGTGTTTGGACAATGTATAACCTTAAAGCAGCCTTTATGAAGGAAAAGCACATACTTTGTATTTAATCTAGGAACAAAAGGTGAAGAAGGGTCACATGGCCTGCCAGGTCAAGGGGGCTTACCTGGGGCACCTGGACCGCCAGGTGACCAAGGGAGCAGAGGAGAGCAAGGATACGCCGGCCCACAAGGTAAGAATGGAACATGACTTGGGGAAGAGATGTGCGAGATGACGTATAGACCAAGTTTTCTCTCTACTCCTCCGGTTCACACATGGGTACATCCACCTCTAGCCTGAGATTCTGTGACACTTCTTTCTCCCTCTCAGTTCAACACTGATAGTGACATTTGTGAATCATTTTATATCATGACTTGCTGGAAGAAAATTTATCTCAGCATCCATTATTAAGCAGAAAGGCAATTAACCACACAGGCTCAGACAGCATATATCAATAGGCATGCATCTCTGAGTCAGGGCTAATGGGGCAACTGTCTGCAAGTAATTAAAATTGTATTTTAACTGTGACTGCTCGTTAATAAATTAAGGGTTTAATACATCGTAAGGAAGGGGCATCGACTGCTACTGCAAAGATTCAAATTCAGTCCAGACCAGTCATCCTAATTAGTCTGAGAAATCATTGCCCACCTCAGTTCAGTTCTTAATCCGTACAGCACAAAACAGAGGCACAACAGAAAGGCCAACTGCCAAGCATTCAGTGGCAATCTAGTTCATTTCTCTCCAAGAAGGATAGCCTAAGTCTACAGGTATCTTTATTGCCCATGACAGCCTGTGGTGTTGTTTTGTATTCAGCCAGGAACTCCACATTGAATACTTAACACCTAACTAGTGTGAACTTTTGCTATATTTAAAGTAAATTTCTTATACCTTTCTCCTATGAATAAGGTCCACCTGGCCAGACGGGTCTCCCAGGACCACCAGGCCCCCATGTGAGATCTGCAAGTGGATTCTTGCTCGTCCTTCATAGTCAGTCAGACAGAGAACCACTCTGCCCACAGGGGATGCCAAAATTATGGACTGGCTACAGTTTGCTGTACCTGGAAGGACAAGAGAAGGCCCATAATCAAGATCTTGGTGTGTATTGTAGTGCAAAATTGCTCTCCAGCTAAAGTCATTAGACATGGTGTGATGTAGACAATGAAAGGCAAGTGGAGCACACTATGGAATCATCAGTTACTTACTTTCTACAGACTCAAAACTAGTTTGCACTGATGATAATGAACTTGTGTATGCTGCTCTATTATGTGACCCACTAAAAATGGCTTTCTGCTGCTATGCAATTGAATGAAAAAGGATTTCTAGCTCAAAGTAATTTTGACTAGAAATTGGAGAGATGAGTGGTTTATTTCACTTATCATAGTGACTCATTTGTCTTTGAAGTCACTGGAGAGATTTTCCTAGGTCAGAAATCTCATCTGACCATACTGAAAGAGCTCCCTCGAGGATCTGCTCCTTCTTTACTGTAGAAACAGCTTGGGCAAGAGAGTTGGTTCAGTAATTCAGTAGTTACAGTTGGACTCTGTAAGCTTTACAAGTAAATTATGTATTATGTGTACAGCAGAGTTCACTGCTTTTAAGAGTCAGTAGTGAATATTTTGGGGAAAAAACAAAGCCAAATTTCTCCCAGTGACAGCTCCTTTTGTTGTCCTGTGTAATTTCTTCTGTGACTTTTACAATTCTGACGAAAATTATCTGTCTAAATAAGCTGTATGACTTGCAGCCTGAGAAACTGATTGGTGACAATTTGCACAGAAAAAGTTTCCTAAATTCTTGTTGAGTTGTTATACAAGAGGCAGAGAAGTCTCTGAGGAGAAAAGATCAAGGACCTTATAAGCTGAACAAAAAAGAAGTGTTTTAAAAAGCAATAAAAAGAGATATTTTTAGAATAGCAGTGATGTTTTAAAATGTTTTCACTATTGTGTGTTTGGCATTCCCCAGGAGATCCAGTTGCTAACAGAATGTCTCATAACAGCAGTGAAAATAAGATTCAAAGAGAACAGAGTCCCATCTCCTGTGATTTTGCAGGCATTTTCCCTACTCAGGCTGCACCAGATCCTTTAATAGTACTGGAATGGAATATTATCAGTGATAAACAAAACTGGCTTCTGTACAGAAATGTCACATGTCTTTCATGAAGGTGTTTAGGTTTGGGGGCATTACAGAAATAACACCTCACACACAAGGTTCAAGGCAGAACTTTGTGCAGTGATTATTGTTAACTAAATAGGTCATCATGAAACTGTTCTAAATTCAGTTCTGGAAGAACTTCACCTCTGAAGTACGCACTCAGTTCCCACTAATGTCTGCCCAATGAGAATTTTACAGGACTGCCTCTGCAAAATCCCCCAATTCTTTTATTTCACTTTGAGATTCTGTGAAAACTTTCTGGAAGGCAATGGAGCAGCTGCTGAGATTTCAGCTTAATGCACTGATAGCAACAGCTTGTCACACTTCACAAAAATTTTCTATTTATCAGCACTGGCATTTGGTGTCTGACTGCTCCTAATGAGTTTGTAAATAGCTAATCTCCTTTTAAACCAGTCACCACCTCTTGCCTAATTTATTTTGCAGCATTGGCACAGCTAAGAAATTTGTTATCATAGCTGTTGCCCATGGTGACAAACTACATCATGTTTAAATATCAGATTGTGACACAAATATTACTGGTCAAAGGAAGATACTTAGTGGTAAAAAAAATCTATTTTCCATATAACTAGCCATTCTGGTAAAGGTCTGGGGAGATTTAAGATCTGTGAAGTACCTGACTGCTGTTAAGATACATAGTTTTGCAGCAACATTGGCCAGAATACTATTTTCAACTTACCTAGAAGTGAAGTAATTTGCATCATATGTTATTATTTTCAGGTCTGGCAGGATCTTGTCTCCCTGTGTTTAATACTATGCCCTTTGCTTACTGTAATATCAACCAAGTTTGTTACTATGCCAGCCGAAATGACAAGTCTTACTGGTTATCCAGTGCTGCTCCTTTGCCGGTGACGCCGCTCTCCGAAGCAGAAATCCAGCCCTACATCAGCAGATGTGCTGTGTGTGAGGCCCCAGCCCAGGCAGTAGCAGTTCACAGCCAGGATGAGTCAATTCCTCCCTGCCCAGTCAACTGGAGGAGCCTTTGGATAGGATACTCTTTTCTGATGGTAAGAGTCTGGGCTCATGATCATATAGATAAGTTGCTTTCATCCAGCTTTTGTATTCTAAAGGTTCAAAGATTTTTAGTTCTGAAAATTATCCAATGTCTAGTAAACATTAAAAAGGAAAATTCACAACAAGAAACAAGATGAGAATTTGTTCCAAATACCAGAACCTGGCTGTAGCTACATGTACTGTACTCACAGCCTTAAAATTACACAGGTTTTGCCTGCTTGTCTGTAATAAGCAATGGGATTTTTCAGACACAAAGACACAATCTTCAGAATTAGAGCTCCAGGTCTCTTTAATGCCATCTTCAGGTTACATTTGCAGCACTTTGGATAACAGCATTGTTCAGAATCAACCCAGGCTACTTCTTTCTTTTGTTTGATAAATACCTGAAAAATAAGTGAGCTAGCTCTAGACTTTTGAGATTAACTCATGAGAGAGCAAATGAAGATTTTTTCCAGCAAAGAAAGCTTACTCTAATTTAAGATTACAAACCCCAGCATAATTAAAAGCAAATAAGGTAAGAAAAAGACAGATTAACATAATTTACCTATTTTTCATGCACAGTTATCAAGTTGTCTCATTGTTCTTTCCAGCACACTGGATCTGGTGATCAGGGTGGTGGACAGTCCCTTATGTCACCTGGAAGTTGCCTAGAAGACTTCAGATCAGCACCATTCATCGAATGCCAAGGCCAGCGGGGAACATGTCATTTTTTTGCTAATGAATACAGTTTCTGGCTAACAACTGTGGTGCCTGAACTGCAGTTTGCATCAGCCCCCCTGTCAGGAACTCTTAAAGAAGGACAAGAGCAGAGGAGAAAAATCAGTAGATGCCAGGTCTGCCTGAAGCATGGCTAACAAGCAAACCAAAAATGGACAGCTAGAGACTTAAACAATATGCTGAAGGTTTAAACAGCATTTCACATTTGAATATATTTGAAAGTGTGCAGCACTGTCCTCTTTGTTGGACCGGATATGTAAAACAGAAAGATGAAGGATCTATTGAGCCTCATCCACCCATCTACAGGTAGTAAAACTGAGTGTAAATTAATTAATTAAAAAAAGTTGAAACTCTGCCACACTGCCGTAGTGTACAGGGAACAGGGGGAGCTTGGAGGGTTGAGTCAAGTTGGGAATACCAAGGCCACCATCCCTGTTGTGCCAGACAATGGATCTCCTGTTGCACATGGCATTTCCAGGAGGATCAGTATGTGCATTTATATGGCATATTATAAATATTTATCCATATCTGTAGAAATGTGCAAACATAAAAATGTCAAACCCCTGTAGCTGAATTTCCCAAGCTAAAGAAACTTGGCACATGCTGTTTCTGAGGAAAGGGAAAAATGTAATTGTTAAAAAAAATCTCATAATAAAAACAGTGAAGATCAAAGACTTTTACCATTGCTGTGCTGAACCCATAGAAGAATTGGGCTTTCATAAGCACCAAAGAGTTGCAAATCCATTTAACAGGAGATTATGTAAGAAAGTAAAATTAGCAGAGATAACAAATCCTTAAAAAGCTATATCTATATTTATAATTAATTTCTAAGAGCAGTTACATTAATTTATTCAGCTTCAATTCAGGTAGCTGAAGAAACAAAGCAGTTCCTAATATTAATTGAAAAGAAACAGTGGCATGGTGATAAAATGGGTGACCTTATCTGAGTGATGAATATAAGAGTGTTAGGACAATAAATTTTGTTCATTTTTCTTTTTTGTTTGTAAATAAAACAGCAAAGGAAGAACTATCACTTTAAGATCCTTATGGAATGATAGCTCTAGAGATGCTTTATATTTTTTGAAGCGCTGATTGTTAAAAATGTTCAGAAGCCAAAGCACTAATCACCTTCGAAAAAATTGAAACATTTATTTCTACCTCCTTCATTCAGCTGTAAAACCATTCAATGCTTATTTGAATCATAGGGAGACATCTGAAATCACAGATTGTAAATGGAGAATCCATCATGTGCAGAAGGACCACAAATGCTCCTTTTACCACTTCAATAAGCTACTTTTTACTAGAATGGAATCAAATGCTTTTTCCAGCACTTTACATTTCAATCTGTGTTCACTGAGGTGACCCCAAGCAAAAGGATTTTCAAGGAAACTACAATCCTCGTCCAAGAACCCTAATTCAAAGCAAACTCCCTCTGAAGCCATCACGAGTACAACAGGCTGATCAGCTAATTTAAAAGCTGGTTACACAAACTCAAAAGAGCAGGAAAAACAGACATTCCAGTCTCAGCCAGAGGAAAATAAAGCAGTCGGAGGGTAAGTCCATTCAAGTGTAAATACATCTGACTGTGCAACTTCCTCCTGCCAAAACCAGCCAAACCTCTCGGATCTGCTGTGCTTACATGGGGGTCAACTGACTCCCGGCTCTTTCACCTGGGAAAAGGTCAGGAGCCCTGATGTCCCATCCCCACCTGTCCCAGGGAACATTTCCCTCTTGCTCCTAGTGCCCGTTGGGACAGGAACACCTCTGTTCAGTCTTCAGGGAGTGCTGCACTTCTCGCTCATGTCCTGTGCTCTGACATTGTTCCTTTGCAGGCTCCAGCACTTATGTGGCAGTACCTGCTCTGATCTGAGTCGTTCCTAGAATCTCATAATTATGTGCAACAAGTTTAAGCAAAACTGGTCCAATAATTCTTCCAGGGTAAACTCTTAACCAATAAACTCCTCTTTGGTTCATAAGCACCAGAGGAAAACAAGTATCAGTGCAGTCAAAATATGAGGGCTTTTAATCCATGCATTTTTTGCCTTTATTTACGGCAAATTAAGAAAACCTTTTATCCATTAACCCAAGCTACTCACTTGTTTGAACAAGATTCCCCTAAAGCTTTCAGGCACACTCACCAGCACCACAATCCAAATGCAGAACATAAACCACAGGCATCTGGGAGTTTGCTCCTGTTATTCCACATGGCCACTTCACACCAACATCCCAGGCTGCCACGCGGCCTTTTCAGGGCCTACAAGCAATACTTGGGTAACATTTAACTTAATGCAGTGGCCCATCCATAGAAACCTGCTGCACAGATGAGGACTCAACCTGCATTAGAACTGTCTGGACAAGAGAGAAAAAGCATTCAAGACCATGGGGAGCAGTTGTTTGCAAGCAAAAGGATCTCCCCAAAGCCAGCTATGAGGAACAGCAGTCAGGCAAGGACAGAGCCCATCAGCCTTCACTCCAAAACAATTAAAAATCCTGACAACCCTGGAAGAACTTTCCAGCAGGTGAGGCAATTGCTTCATCAAACTGGGGATCTGTTTTATGACTGGATCTGATTTCAGAAATCAGCATTTTAAACCTACCAAACAACAAAAACAGCTGTTGAAATTCTGCCCACACAAACCAGCTGGAAAATTAGCCAGGTGGAGAAAAAAAAAATCACCATCAGCACTCAAACAGATGCTGCTCCATATTCATACTTAACAGCTTTCCCCTTTCCTAGTCACTTCATCCACATGTTGCAGAAGGTACTGGAAGTTCAATTAGAGGTGATATTTTATAAGTGTAAAGTAAAAACAACTCCATATTTATCATTCTAGTGTGAATGTATTAAACAAACATGGTTCCTCAGTATAAAACAGCCAGCCTTCAGCAGCTCACACCACCCCACAGCAGAGCTCACCTTGTGCTTGACTACACGGTGCTCCACTGCTTCACAAAAGAAGACAGGCTTGAGTTTCATGGGATTTGAAATTCCATGTATTTTAATGTTTTCCACAGATTGACCGAAGCAGAAATGCAAAAAATATGAGATGAAATAGTAACCAAGTCCTAAAGGAAGGTACGTGGGAAGGTACCACCCTGACAAACTCTGCATAGCAGATGGGCTGAGCTGCCCAACAGAGACAAGTGTGTTACTCTTGGCAGGTTTATAGAAAGATCTGGAATGAAGTGCTCAAGCCCCAAACTGACATCATGTTCAGCTTGGCAAAACAAAGTTTCAGTATATAGAAAAGCAGGATCTTTAGTCTTCCATGCACTGATGGCATGTACCCCTCCTATTGCAGACATGCTCGTTCTTACACAGTTCAGCATGATGAAGACAGAGGTATTTTCATTAAAGTGGAGGCTAAACATTCTCAGAGGCAGAAATCAATTAAATTCTGCTGGGAATTGAAGAAATTAAAAATGGCTGCTCTGAGGCTATTGCATCTGTCATCTGTTAGACTCTGCATATTGCATTTTAAAAACTACAAAGCAAATTATTCTTTCCAAATGTTTTAATTTATTATGCTTGAACATTTAAGATGCATGTAAAAAGTGAAATACAGCCAATAAATGGCACCAACATTATAGAGCTTTTGGCCATCTACAGGTTGTATCTATCCACATATGATGTCACAACAGCCTTCTCAGCTGCAGAACTGTATACATAAATACTTTAAAATATTTTAATTTAAAAGTCAGCAAACAGGTAATTCCATACTCATTAACATAGAGATTTGGGGGCTGTTCTTTCACTTGTTACCTGAGCAAGAACACAGGAGTTCACAGAAGTGGCCACACACCAATAGCTCTTAAATGATCCCTGTCAGGAATGGTTTGGTGAAGGACTTAATCTAATCCAGCGTTCTCCACTAAGCCAAGAACAGTTACTGTTCACCTGCCCAACAGCCCTGAAAAGATATTTGTTTAACCTGCTCCAAAAAGATGGAAGAAGGAAATTTCAGATTATCCCCAGCCTATTAGGAAGGCTCACTATCTACATGTTTAGAAATCCTTTGCTTACACTCGTTTTGCTGCACATTGGTCCAATTTCTTGTTGTAACTGGACAAGAGAGATGAGCTTACCACTGCTGTCATGCAGCAGGAGACAGCTGTCATACGTACGCTTGCTCTGCTCTTTTACTGACCCAGTTGCTTTACCAATCTCAGCACATCATATAAACAAAAATACCCAAACCATATTAGATTTGCATGGAAAACTCTTCAGTTTTCACAGCTCCTGAAAGAGTAAATGGATATCAGCATTTACTGTAAGACCCTTTAGAAAGCTTGATACTCCTTTAGAAACAGTTCCTACAAAGAAAAGCTCAGAAGTGTTAATATTTTCTTGGCCTCTGAAATCTGGTAACAAATAAGAAATAGCTGATTTTTTTTCTCATCTGTAGGGAACAATGAGAAGCTTATAATAAAACCATGAAATGGTTCTGTCCTTCATGTCTGCACACTCAGGAAGCCACAGCACATAAACATGAGGATCTGTTCGCCAGCTGTTGTGGAGAAGCATGATTCACACTTAGTCATTCAGTGCTAAACAGAAATGGTTACAATTCACCAGTCCCAGAATCAGAAGTGAAAATGAACTGCAACACCCATTGCCATCACCTCACAACAACAGGAAAGGCAGCTGTACCCAAACTCTTTCCCAAGCCCTTCATTCACTGTTTCCCTTGGACTTGCTGTGGGTGACACACTCACCTTGTGCCAGGGCCAGACACAAGCAGCATCATCAAAGGTTCAACAGTTCTTTATTTTTACATTAACAGTACGTATGTATATATACTTGGCACATGTGGGTGTGATAATTAAAGAGAGCAAGAGATGACCTGCAGCATTCCCATTCATGTTGTCAGCACAGGAGAAGAGGCAAGTCCTTCTGCCCTCAGTGTGTCCACGTAAGTGCCTTGGACTCAGAATGCTCACAGCTGCATCATTCGAACTGAAGAGCTTCACACAAATAAAAATAAAAAATCTTGGCCATAAAGACTGGCAATACAAAGATTTGACCACTCTCAGGTATTCTCTCTTTCCCCTTTTCTGCCTTTTTAAGCACAAAATCTAGCAAGGTCTGCTTTATTAACAAATTTTCTTATTTACCCAGACACATGGACTTTTACATGTATCACTTTTTTAATGAACCAGCATTTAGGCTCTTTTTACCTCATCTATCTGTGGTCTGAAACAATTTTATCTGATGCAAAGAGTTAAATTCTCCCTTTCAAATAAAATAATAATTTTTAAAATTGCAAAACTTCTCTGTAATGGCCAGTACCTTCACCATCTCCTTCTACATCCTTTAGGTAGGTATGTATATAGGAATATTGTTTTCTCAGAATTTTAAGGGGCATTTTTTTCCCCTTAGAAGTGGTACTGCCAGCAAAAAAGCATAGACACAGAAACATGCAATTTGCCTGTACTTAAAGACAAGACAAAACAACAAAAAAAAAGAATATTAGAAGTTAAACACACAGTTCTTCCATCACATCTTAATCCTGGACTGCAAGAACCCCCTATTTATTAACAGTAATATGTTCGTAATACGGTCATTCAACCATTAAATTTCAAGAATGTGCCTGTTAACAAGTCTGCTGATTAGGATTAATTAGGAACTGGAATTTCTTACATGGTACCTGATCACAGAGTTTGGAGGAAATACAAAAAACTCACAAGAAATCACAGCTCCTGCAAAACAAAGGAATCAAACTGCAGATGCTGAAATATTTTAAACAATGCTACATTTTCTTAGAGAGTCCTTACTTGAGGCAGTTAGTCAGGCACTAAACAGTGCCAGGGAACATGCAGTGTGCAGTATCCATCTGTGCAGATTGCCCTTAATTTCTGTCCCTGAAGAGATGAAGTGCAACAGAGCATATGTTAGGGATTCATCTGCTACATCTCCCCTCACTGGTGCTCCAAAACCTAAGCTGATGGAGACTTTAATGTTAGTCCACGTAGTCCAAACCCCTTGCAAAGTTAATAAACTTTCCAAATATTGTATGTACCTGAGCTTTTCAACAATCCAGCCTGAAAACCTCCACTAAATTAAAAATTAGTTCCAACACAATCAATCTGCCCCTTTGGTATCACAATTAATTTCTAAAAACATGCCAGCAGCCCTGTAATTTAAAATATGCACTTAAATAATTACTACAATTAAAACCAAACAGCCTTAAATGTTAAAAAAATATTTATTTCAATTTTATATACAAAAAAGTCAAAACAACTGAGCAATTACAAGTAGTGACAAATTTGTGAATATTTAATGGCACATATTTCTAAGTTCACTTTACAAAAACATGTGTCAGACAATTGTAATCAGGTTTCTGATTTTCCTGACCTATCTTTTTCAACTGACTAGTGGCTAATCCAGTGGTTTTAAATAACTTAAATATCAGAACTTAACAGACACAGTAAGTTACACTGAAACTTTTGACCAGAGCATTAAAAGATTTGTCTGAGGAACCAATGCTACTTCCTTCTCATTTACATCTGATTATTACCTGCTGGGAAAAATATGCAGATTTTTGATACTTATATTTGGTGAGCACAGAAAAGTTGGCCTTCTATAAAAGTACCTGCTGTTTTCCTATGGCTTTTGCATATGGCTGTTTTCTATGGCTATTGAATATACATAGACAAACACAACCACGCCCAAGAACACACCAAAAATTACCATTCCATATGTACCCAGTGCCTTAGAATCTGCCAGAAAACCCTTTGCAGATTAACAGTGTTCTTACACTACCTGAACGAGACACACAAACTCACACTGAACAGCTTGTGCACTTCTCAGAAAACAAAAGCTTCCCCTACATGGATTGGTTACAAACGAGTTGTACTATTTATTTAAAGAACATAGCAAAAATGTTCATTTCACGTTGTTTTTATACCAAAAATACAGCACTGATTTTTACACTCAAACAATCACCCTGTAGAAAATTAAGACTTCAAAAAGCACAGGTTGGTGAAACCCTTAAATTGCTCATCCTAAGGCTACATCAGCGCCAATGAAAATAATCCAACAGTCTGTACCAAAAGCCAATATCCAAATTATTCTTGTGCAATCACACCTCTCCAGGACTGAAAACAGTGATAGAGGAGAGCCTCCAATTTCAGAAGAGCTGCAACTATTTTTCAGTTTGGAAGACTGATCAAAAGCTTAAGCCTAAACCCAAATGGTCTAGCCATTGTCATCAGAGCAATCTTTTCAAGTGTCATTTCACATGCCAATCCCAAAGATAGTTGGTCATCATAGCTAACAGAGAAAGGTTTGTAATGAAAAATTGCATAGTTTTAAAGTTACATAGAAAATTTAATGTTTCAGCTGGTCTGGATGAAGAAAGACACTTGTTTGAGAATAGCGGTCAAAAAGCCCAGGAATTCTTAAAGCTACACAAACCAACTTAAGGAATAAAAAGACAGTTTGGTAAAACTATCAGTCTTTTTCCATATTTAAGGTGCATTAAGAATGAGACAGCCAAAGATCACATTTCGATTCCTATATCACACTTTTTGTTCAAATTCCAACTTCGAGCATGAACTCACAAAATCCTCTGCAGCTTTACAGCCAGTAGAAAAATAATGGAAGAAAGATTAAAAATCCATCTGCAATTTACAGATTACAAATGAATCTGCAAGTATTTTGGTAACTCTGAAGAGCAGTTTACAATTTTCATGAACACCTGCCAACTTCATCGTCTCTCAAACCTACGAAGCCGTTGCCTTCTTATTTCCTCTTCTGAATGCTCAGGTGGGAACCAAAAGCCATAGGGCCGCCGCTCATTGTTATATGTTCCTCCACCAAAATCTACAAGACAATGAAAAACAACTGTTATTTTGTTGTGTAATACAAGAAAAATGCACATGTATCCTGTAAGCCAAAGCATCACAACACAAAGGAAACAGGGAGTTGAATGTTTTCAATTCTGATGGTTTCGGGGCAATTACAACTTCCAGCAACTGCTCCCAAGGAGAGTCAAAGAAAAAGTAAAAACAAAAAAACAAACAATAAAACTACCACCACTACCCCCCCCCCGAAAACCCCAAACCAATCAAAAAACACAAACCAACAAACCACAACCAAAAGAACATATAACAAGATTTAACAAGTATTCACATTTTTCATGATCTGGAATTTCTACAGTAAATTCCAGATTGTTAAACCATTTAAACATCCTCAGCAGCTACTTCTGGCAAAATAAGCTTTTGTTTTTGCTTTTAGCATCGAGTCCAACATGTGCAGACCCACACCAGATGTACATACAGCTCCCATCCTCCACTGGCAGCAGTTTCAGAAGTAAAGGACACGTGGCAGCTCAGACAGAACTGAAAGCAAAATAATCTGAGCAGCGAGGACTGACAGTTCTCTGTCCTGGCACCCCAAGAGGAGGCAAGAACAGGCTACAAAGTTGTGTGGTCACACACACCAGCTCAGCTGAAGGGGCTCTGGGAAACAGAATCTGAGAGTCTGCCTTCTGAGTGTAATTACAGTGACCAGGATAAGCAAAACAGCTCAAAGATAATAAACCAGCTTTTGTAACATTCAGGATTTCTGAAACTTTCACCTGGACCACACAGGGTCAAAACTACACTGTAACGCTAAAGTTCAATGAATTTTTTCTTAAGTCATCATAATTAAGAAAACATTCGTATTTTTAAAGGAACTCTCTTCAGTAGTGAAGTTTTCAATGAAATATCAAGGTTTCTTATGAAAACATTAATTTTTCTATATCACATCCTTGGTTAATTGTCACATAAGAAAACAGATAACACACAGTGTATATGAGCACTTGCACAGTCCCCATGAAATATGCTCAACCCTTCAAATATACATGTGCTTTAATAATCACTAGTAATAGAATGAGGTGTTATAAAAAAGATCCAAAACACTCTTATATATATTGACTAAAAGACTGACAATGTATTTTGAAAAGCTCTATGTATGAGAAAAGACCTTATTTTACATCAAACAGTACAGTGAGGAGCAAAGTTGTCTGGATGTGAAGGTTTAAATACATGTATTTACCTCTGTATGTATATACTGAAATTATCCTGTTACTGAAAACAGTGCCCTGACACCTTTTGTTTAATTACAGCAGAACTATTAATGAAATAACACCTTTTCCTTACCAAAATAAAAGCCACAGTGCTCAGAAATGGTAATTAGGCCCCTGCTACTACTGAAACATGACCTGATGTCTGTGCAAGAAATGAGGACAGGCTTTTCAGCACATCAGCAAAAAAGAATTTCAAGACTAATGGATTTTAAGATTGTATTTATAGTATTTGGAAAATTGCAACACCATCAGACAATAGACAAACCCAAAGGATATACGTAGTACAACAGCATATTTCAAAATTAATTCCACTGTCAACTAGAACTGAGTTCTGTGAATACAGAGGACTGAGACCCCCTGTCCCTGTCCTGTCACTGGAGGGGGTTTCATCTGTTACTGAAGTTCACAAAACACTTTGGACCAAAACAGGAAAATCACTGTAACTGCAACAGATATAACTAAACCTGTATTAATATAATACAGATAAAGCTTTAATAACCTTAAACATTTTCATCCACATGTCAAATGAAAGTGCTTATCATGCCTAAAATGCTTGCAGTATTTAGGCATTACAGCACATCCCTCTGAACCAACAGTGCCCCACAGGCACAACGTCCAGTGTTTGGGGCAATCAGCATCAGAATCAGAAAGCTGATTAACCACAGACACAGTCTGAAATTAAGGTGCCAACACTGACTGTTCTCACTTTTTAACATAGCAGCTCTTGAATGAGAAAGTCAAGAAGGTTCTACACTCAGTTCACCAGCCTGGACTGCCAGTCCTTCCTGCTCTTCCCTTGGCACCTGATCCACACCAAGATTTACACGAGGAGCTGCTTCTATAGTAACCGACACAACCATTTGGGAAATAAGCCTGTAAAACTGTTTATACTGACCCATGAGACCATCTTAACGAGTTAAACAAAATCAACACAGATTTGCAGATTATTACTCAAATTTCCACGCTTTTTCTTGGATTTAAACAACACAGAAAAATAGAAACTATTGAGCTGAGTCTTCTCAAGTCAAAAGATGCAATTAACCAGGGGAATCCCTGGAGATACTAGAGAATTTGTCCCACTCTCTTGGTCCCCCCCTTTCTGAGGCTTTCCACTGTAACAGTGATCAGCTCAAAGCTCCCTTCCCTAGATCTTCTCAGCACTTCAAATACTAAAATACAGTCCCCAGATGCATGAGCTAGAGGATCAGACAGGAAGAGGTGAAAAAGCTAACACTGTTAATGAGAACAATTCACCTCAGAGTATCTCAGTGGAAATAGCAAGCCTCCAAATGTGATGCAAAGTGTCATTTTTTCTAGGAACAGTCAATACTAGGAAAAAAACAGAAAACAAACGCAAAGAACTCCTGTTTCCCAAAGAATGCACACAGGGGAAAGGATATATGTACTTGAAAACATTGGAGTTAGCAGTTCTAGTTACATCAGTCTATCAGATAATTCACACCTGCTCTGCTGAATGTAACACATGAACCTCCAGCCAGTCCCACTGCACAGGCAAGCAGAGCAGTGCACAAAGCAGCACACAGACTTCACAGAACACCAGAGACACAGATCTGGCTGTGGCACAGCCAAGCAGAACTGCTGCAGCCAGCTGGCAGCACAAAAGAGCCAGTCGTTTAGTCATCAGATACACACTGCCCTCTAATCATCGAGATCAGATGGAAGGACAACTTGAAACATGCCATCCTGTCAGTGTAACAGCAATACCTGCAGAATGTGTGTGAAGTATGCATTTTTCACTCCACTGCATGAAATTCAGCCTAAGGAAGATAAATCAGCTGGTCATGTTACAGTGTGAGCCAAACAGACAAAATCTCCATATGGGGTTTCAGTTCTGCTGTAGTTCAAGGCACAGAAGTGTTACATCAAACGCTCTCACTTGATTTTTTCTCTGCTCTGAAGCTACAGCCTTAGTTTTAGATTAAATACTAATAGGATTTGCAAAAGAGTTTCTGTAAGATTGAGGAATTTATCAAGCCACAATACTGTGAAAGTCTAACTGGTAGAAGTATGCAATTAGGCCCCTGATAAATACTGATGCTACTAGATAAGAGCTGGTAAGTCTAGAACTCTCCAGATCTCCTCAAGAAAAGTGCTGTTGATGTCCTTTGGGGTTCCAGAATTACACCCTTCAAGAAACGGCTCAAGAGGTGTTAAAATAGGTGTGAAAGATTTATGGTTTATTTATTGATATTCCTCAGCAATAATGGTTTGAAAATATTTGATCAAATGTTGTAACTTTGAAGATTTGCTTGGCTCTTATTTATAGCAGTTTTACATAAAGCATTTCTTCCTTAACTAGTATAGCCCAGCTGACTATGTTATAACAACAGTAATTAAAGTTCACAAACCACTCTTGGACATGCCACATATCACACACATTGTGCTAAATTCTATCTGTGGCATACACCTGATTTAACTTGCTTTTCAATGCAAAAATACCCATGTTTCAGGTGTTCTGTTTGAGAAAATGTGAATTCTCTCAGTTTATAAACACCCAAACATATGATTTCTATGCATAATCAACCAGATATTTTTAATGCATTTCTAATCAGAAGCAGCAAACTGGAAGGCAGGGTAAGCTAAAGTCAAAAGCCAAGTGTTGCTCTTGTTCTTTATTATCTTCCAGCCAATTAGCAGTCAAGTCTCTAGGTCACTTTAACCAACCATATTCTGTTTTACTGAGTTACACAGAGAACCCTAAGGAAAGGCAGTGCATGATTTTTCCCCTCCTCTCATACTTTAGAAAGAAAGACTAGGAGGCTTCCAGAAAGAAACACAGCACTTTCTACTGTTTTGTGTTGCAGAAGCCAGACAGGAACTACAATTGAATAAAAAATATAAAATGGCAAAACTGCTTCTATTCTTTCATGTCCTTCCCTCTGCAAAATGCAGACATGCTCTACAGCCTAAGAGATTTGGCTTTTAGCACTTCTCACTGTCCAATTTTTTCCTGCTCGGCTCCAAATAGAGCACATTTATTAGCCCACGCTATTGTTTCTAACACTGCCCTTTGAGTTTCTGTTAATGTATGAAAGAATTTTATCATGCTATGAACAAACTATTCTTCCTGGTGCTGGGGCCAAAGTGCCTCACCTACAGACTTGAACACAACAAACTAGTTAAGAAGAGAAATGGAAGTAACTACTGTTTCTGTGCTATGCTGTGGAACAGCTGACAAATCAAAAAACAAATTAGCAGGAAATTAGTTGAGGGTAGTGAATTTTGAAGGAAAAAACCACACAATGAATCCAGATACAAATGAATTGTTAGAAGAGCAAGCATGACCAATCTTGAACAGTCTCCTTCTCTCCTGCTTTTAAAAATTTATTATTAGTCTTGTTAAATTCACAAGAATCTTTATACAAAAATACCAACCTTGTTTTCCCTTTACTGCATTCCTGCTTGCCTAACAAAGACCCACAACAACAAAAACTCGGAACAATATCCATTTCTCAATGCCAAGACTAAGAAACCCAGACAGATGGATGAAGACACCAGTGAAGACTGGCATCATTCCACAACAACTACCAGCTTCTCCAAAGGGTAAGAAAGTGCTTTTAACGCAGCCCACACACAGCTCCTTCTGATTGTGCCCACAGCTGTTAACTGTTCTCCAGCAAGGTGACCCTGCCAAACCCACTGGGAAAGGAACAGCTTTTGTTCTTTTAAGAAAATGTTAAAGTTACCAAAGGAAAAAAAAAAATATTTTCAGAGACCACTGAAGTCACAGAAAAAAGACTCCCATATTTATCACTGAGTCTTGGATCAGAACACCACGAGGCCTCTACCTCCATATGCAAACAATGCTTTTATAATAGATGTAGTGTGAATGCAAGCAAAACAGTCAAAGATTTAAATATTTCTATTGTTTTCCCCCTTCTTTAATTGTCTTCAGCAGTTGAAACATTTGCAAGAAGGAAACCATCCAAAAGAAAACTGCATTGTCAGGGAGTGCAAATTTATTTGCATATTTAGGAAGTCACAAGGAAAAATACTCAGCATTCTTTATTCATTTTAGCATGAAGATCTGAGTAAATTCTTATCTCAGAATCTCTCATAGCAATAATCAGAACCCATGTCACCAACTACATCGCTGTCAACTGGTTGCTTAAAGACCAAAGGAAGTAAAATCCTTTAGGCAGCATTTCAAAAAATATCCACCTTACAGAACAGTTCTTTACCCCACAGTATTTCGTAGGTGCTACTGTAACTGGTGAAGACTCTAGTTCAAAAGATAAGCCCTTGGTGAGAGGCTTAAGGGTGTATCTTACCTATCTGGTGAACCTTTATCACCATTATCAAGACAATCAGGGGGTTTTTGGTTCTAATTTTCATCGAACCTGTTTTATTATCTTACATCAATCACTGCATTTCTGGGCATGCTTCTTGTTGCAAACTGCCTGCTACTGACATTGCTACCAGAACTTTGTGTGGAAGTGATAAAAATGTACTGATTTATTTTCTGGGAAATTTGCCTTGAAGTGCTGGTGATCAGGATCATAGAGCACATGTGAAGTTTTGCAAAGATATTTAAAACATGAGCTCTACTCAATGAGGAATGCTTTTTTCCAAGAAGTGTGTTGGGTACACAAGACCATACATGGTTCGAATTTAAAAAATAGAAAACAAAACCCAACACAAGTTGCACTTGATTCTTGAAGTCCAAGTTCTCGCCTATGACTTTGTGAAATGTATTTTAATCTGATGTCACGCACTGCATATTTGAGCAGATTATCTATTTTAAGGCATTTCTACAGAAAAACAGCTTAATCAAAGGCAGGGACTGGCACTTCTAAATTTGCAGAGGGGAAAGATAACAGCGATTGCAAAAAAGTTAATATTTATACAGCATTTCTCTAGTTTCAACATTTAAGTTTCATTCTTATTCCAAATGTTCATAGATTTGGCAGATTTCATACACTATTAATAAAAAGTCCTGTCTCAGTAGGAAGAACAAGAAATGGAACCCTTAGAAACTCAGAGAACAGATAATCCACATGCCATTTCCTAGCGCACCCCACATACCTGTGACTGGGCTACACCTGGCCATCTAAAAACTTTTGAGTGGATGGGGTTATTTTTAGTTATAAATTCAAGCTAAAGAAGTGCATATACAGGCAGTTTCATTTTAAAAAATAAAAGGAGTATCTATATCTGATACTTCTAGGTACTTCTCTTTAACCATAAAGATTATCACCTACATGTTGTCTTAAGAAAAAAAGGGAAATTCTTCTGTGTAGAAACGCAAGCTTACAAGAGATTCTTAACATTATTGTAATTAAAAGCCAGAAACTTAGAAGTTCAACTCACAAAAAACCCTAAACACCCACCACAACAAAAATCCAAATCCACATCCCACACTAATCAAGATATTTCTTCTGAGCAGAATAGCAAGCAAACAATAGATCAGAGATATGGTTATACTGGGGTTGCATTAACAGCAGCTGCTAATATCAGCACTAAACAAAAAAGGCAGCCATGTGTTTGAACTTCATAGTAAAAGAAGTTGAAATCTCAAAGGCTACGCTTTTTTAAATACAAAATTATTTTCTTAAGTAAAGGAAGAATTATTGCAATTTGAAACCAACATAGAATTATGGGAATAAGAATTAAAATGTTAAAAACTCAACCAAAACAAACCTTGAAGAGAAAAAAATATAATGCTCTTTAAACAGATTTTTGTTTGAAGCAACACCATATCTAGAAGTGGGAATAGAAAAAATGTAAGTAGCAGTTCCTTTCAGCACATGGACCTAAATCCCTATGATAGTTTGATAGTCTTAAAATTAATGCCTACATACATCTCAAACAAGACTACCAATTTCTTTTCTTGCATTAGACACTAATTATTATTATTAAACAAATTTTCAGGATATTGCATAAAAACAGATCTGCAGTTCAGGAATGTCTGAATGCAGAATAAAGAGATACGCTGTATCTTTATGGTGAGTTTAGATAACCCATGTATAGGATTATAGAACAGTAATTACTGATCTTAAACTCAGTGCATGTCTTAATACAAATTAGTTTTCAGTCATGGACAACAACTGGTACCAGGAAATTCTATTTTATGTCACTGAATCTTTTATGAGCTTAGCAGGATACTATCACAGCAATTTCTAAGAATGGATCAACATTCTACATCCACAATGCTACATTCTGTGCCCTAAAGGCCATAAACAATGAACTTATCCAACTAAGAATGAAAAAAAAAATAATAATCAATTGAAATTACTTCAATACCTTGTTGTCCAAGTTACAGAGCAACTGTGATGGCTTAAATGTCACAGGTAGGGAAAAAATAAATAAGAGAGCCCTAAATTGATTGTGGTACCTGCTTTTACAAACATTTAGCTATCTATTTCAAATTGTATTGTGTAATTTTTTGTCATGTTAAGTACCTGTTTCATCATCCATGTAATTGCAAGAACCTCTGAACGTTTGTGCTTTAGGGAAAATGTACCACGTTCAAAGGATGGTGCTCATTCAAGCCAATTATTTTTTAAACTAACTGACAGGGAAGAATATCCTAATTGCCCATTAGCACAGTAAATTCCATCTCATCCTTTGTGTCCCTAAAACAGGTGTGATCAAGGACATGCTCTATACTAGTACTTCCTTTGTGAAACAAGACATCTGCCTATAGGCAAGTTTAACCTTTACACAGCCTGTAAAGGAAATACAGTAAATCCCCACTGCATTGTGACCTCTCCATTACAACCCCGGGGATTTGTGAGGAAAATTTCTCACAATTAAATTTCAGGGATCTGCAAGGTTTCCTCGCCGACGCATGCGCAGCGCCTCCGCTTCCCCGAGGGGTGGTGCCGGCGCTCCCTGTAGGCAGGGCTGGCCCCCTGGGGAGGGAGGGCGTGCAGTTTNAGGCAATCAAACAGTAAGCAATTATGAATAAATGCAATTACAGCAAGAGAATGATACTTCATCCTAACACTACATTCTCTGAAAATTTTACCACGAAATTTTTGTATTTCCAAAGATATGTCCAAAATACTGAAAATACATAATGAGCAATACATCTTGTTTTCTCTACTGACTTCCTTCTCAGTAAGATTTAGAACTTAAGATATAAAATGCAATAAAATTCCTACCTCTTTCATCAAGACTGTTTAGCACTGCCCTTTCAAGCTGTTCTTCTTCAGTAAGCCCACCAGTATAATCATAGTAGTTCCTTGGAGTTCTGTATTGATAACCTGGATAATGGCCGTAATAGTCTGGAAAATGAATATAAAATCAAGAAAATTAATTGCTGCTACTCAGTGGGGAAGTGTGAAATCAGATATTTTCTTTATCTTTCTTCCACATATCACTTTAATTTGGGAATGAAAAAAAAATTAATATTCAATTACTTGTATGCCATGAATTAATTTCTAATTCACCATGTCAGAGTACGGTAACAGGAGAAGGAAAAACAACAGAAAAAAGATGGACCAAACATCTCAGTTTTTTATAGTTGTTATAAATGTCATTATTGTCATTATTAAGAAGTTTCATACAGAAATTGAACAACAGTTTTCATCAGTTCATTTTAACATTTAGTTGTCAATATCTGGACACCTTATTACTGTCACCAGGACAGCAACAACAAAACAGGGAGGTTTCAGGCTTTTTCCCTGCCTCTCTCTCCCTTCCACCCACTGTCCATGAACAAGTGTTACCATAAATTCAAGTCATTTTTGGACCTAGAGGAGACGCGGCAAAAGATTCCCACAAATTTCTGTAACACCACATACAGCTCATGTTGTGCCATTGCAGAGCTAAATCTGCCCTGGAAAAAAACCTACACTGTGGATCTCATCTGATCCCAGTCACTGCTGCTGCTCTGCTGACAACCAACAATTCCAGGCCATCTGCAAAGTTGGCCAAAACCAAGCACAAACCATCATCCACCCAAACACATGGGATTTAAAAGAAAAAACCATTACTTGGCTAGAGAATTGAGCAAGACACTCTTCCTTTTAACAACACAATCTGATCTTGCCCGAGCACAGAAAAGCCAAACAGAGAAAAACTACAGAGAAAAGTCCCATTTTTCTGTTCATTCTCTGTATCTTCAAAGTAAAAATCTTTTGTAATATTTTGATTTCCAGACAGCTGAACAAGGGATTTTGAAAAGACAAAGTACATAAATGTTGTCAGGGTCTTCCAACTGATAGAAAATTATATGTAAGTTTTTCAAAATTAGAGAAGTGGAAGTATTTTTGTATGAAACAAGTACAGCTAATAATTTTCAATTATTAGCATCAATGAAGGTCTTATGTTCTCTCATTAGATCTATAAATTCCACGTGTAACTTGTTAAATTTCTGTAATTAATAGTAAGTATAGGTGATGAGGTCAGGATAAATAAAAAATTTCTTTTTAAAAATGATTGTGTTGAAGAAAAAAAAAATCCAGAACTTTAAGACAGATGAAAATAGCAATACCCTGCCTTAAAAGCAGGGGGAAAAGCAGGAAAAAATGAACAGAGTAATGGAACAATATAAAGAAGTGTAACTACTCCTCTGTATTTTGCAAATATATCTACATATATTTTATATACACATGTATGTGCACACAGGTTTATGTATGTATACATATACACATTATATACACACACACACAGATGAAAAAACATAACTTTGTCTGCTTCCAAATTTATTTGTTTTGGACCATAAAACTGACATCAGGAGACTTTTCATACACTTGCAGGTCAGCCCCGACTGCAGGACAGCAGGAGCTGTTCTGTGTATACACTTTAGACACAATCTTCATGTGTTCTCCTCATCCTCCTCTGCTTTATGTTAATGGGAATGATCATTTTCTCAGCTAGAAATTTATCTTCTGGAGGCTTCAAAACTGCATGCATGAAGACTATAAAAATCTCAGTACTAAAAGCATGAAATTATTTGATGAAAGAAAAAGGATGTAGTATTTTAAGTTTGTTCTATTACCATAAATTTCTCTATGTTTGATGTTTCACACTGTCATCAAGTTGTAAGTGCTCACAAAGCTGTAATCTTTTATTTTATAACAAGAAACAGTTTGGTAACATCGACATGTTCAAGGTGTTCCTATTAATCAAAATAAATGCCCTAATGCTTTATTCATGAACTGCATTTACAGAAAACCTAATTCAGCTGCTAAATACTAAATGTGTTAAAATTACATTTAAAACCTTTTTTCTTCTAAAGCTGTTTCCTTGTACTGTTCCATAAAATCTGTTCTGATCATAACTTCAACTATTTCTTTATATAAATTGGTATTTAAAGGCAGATCATAATAAATCAGCAATGCCAGAAAGTGAAAAATTAATCAAGATATGCATCATTAGCCTATGACACTAGAGTGAGTTTTCTTAATTCACAGATGGCCAAATTTATTATATTTATCAGACACCAAGCAAAAGGTTACATCTTCCATTAAGACTTCTGCTAACAGGATGAAAGACATTTACAAAGTATAAATATATAAAGAAAGACGTTTACAAACAACAAACAAATATATTTTTTAACTACAGTTAAGTCATTTAGAGAAATTAATTTAGTATCAAAAAATTAAGTAGCTACATCTAAAGGCAAGCTCGGAAGACAGGATAATTCAGATTAATGTTCTCCATCTGCCTTTTGTCCACAACAACTCAAAAATCCCCCAAAATCCCCAGACTTCCTTGTTGTCAGCTTCCTAAAGCTTTTTCCTCAGGTGCTGTGTACTCCCCCATCACCGCAGACATATTACATGAAAGCTCTTACATTTTCCCTACTTAGCAAGAGCTGGAAAAGAAAACCTAAAGGGCTATTCAGAATCTGCTCCTTTCCCACAAGGGTGGTCTGTGACACCCACCCAGCCTCCAAGCAGCTGGTGTTTGTACAGTGGCTCTAACAGATTAGGGAGTTTAAATGTCAAGTACAAATTCTTATCTTCATTAGCTATTAAAGCACTTTTTCCAATATAAATCTTCAGAGTTCCCATCCACCCCACTACCCTGGAACACTGAAGGAAGATTCAGTGTCTGTGGATGCAGGATACAGAGCAAAGCAGCACAGGCAGGTCCTGCTGGGCTGAGCAACACCTGCAGCTGCTCGACATCTTTACCTGGGCTGAGACTGCCAGCCATGGAAACAGGTAGACCCTGGTCACTCACACCTGATTTCACCTCACAGGATTCATTCTGGTTTATTAATCTGCTGGCCTTTAGATCAAATGGGTTTTTTTCATTATTCCAGTTCTCAAATAAAAATCCTGGGTAAATGTACTTCCAAGTTGGAACAATCCTTGTTGCTGCTGGTGAGGAAAGCTGGCTAAGATCTTTTGTTTAGGAATTACAAAACAGACACTTCAAAAATATTCAAGGGCCTAGAATCCTGCTCGTGGGAACTATTTAATGTAATAGTAAAATTGGAAATAGATCATGGAAGACAAAATCCACCAGGGAGGATAAAAGTAGCTATAACCTTGGCTCGAAGAAAGCACATCTCAATTATAAAAGACTACAAAAAGTAAAAAACCCTGCATGACTAAACATCAGAGAATAGCAAGAATGATCAAATGTATTAAATAGTTGTCTTACAAGCAACATATAGACTCCAGCTTTCCAACTGGAGAGCAAAGATGACCATTGTGAGTATAGGACTGGAGTCTATAAATCCATGAAAAAAGTACATAAAGAATGTAGGTTTAGTTTTTCTTCCCAGAAAAGAATTAATGTTCATAAAATGAAATTAGCAGTTAGCAGGTTCAAAACAAATGGATAGATTCTACATCAGGAACCAAACTATGAAATTCTTCTGATGCTGTAGGTGTTAGAAGTTTTCATGTCAATTCAAAGAGCTTTTGACAAATGGATGGAAGAAGAATCTACAACAGGCTAATAAAGACAAAATTCCCCCATAAAACTTTCTGCTGAGAATATCTTTAAGCCACAAGCCACTGCACACTGGCAGATATTTCAGAGTTATCTCTATGTACTTATCCTGATCTTAGAGCAGATGCCTCGGAAAGAGCATAAATCCCTGGAGGAGGTAAAATATGCCAGGCTATGCATCCCTGAGCTCAGATCCTACACACAGCCCTTCTCATTGCCACTGCAATTCTGTCCCTCACACACAAGGCCTCCATTTATTATTTCTGTGCACTCTACACATAATGACTCAATGTTCTGCATGAGAAGTGAATCAAATGTGCTACACTCAAAGTGTGCCAGTATTCCAACTATCCATCTATATACAGTGAAGATACCCTGGTGAGGAGTGGGCTTTTTGCACAGAAATTACTTCATTTTCAAAAAGTGTTTAAAGGAAGAAGTTCCTCTTCAAAAGGAAAAAAAAAAATCCTAGAATGGAACAGATAAATCTGCCAGACGAGGGCAGATTTACCAAGATCAAAAGGGCTGCTATCAGTGGACATAATTTTCTCACTGCTACACCTTCTGCAAAAGGGATGATATTTTCTTGAGGTAGCATTTTAGGAAGTCATGATCTTAATTTGAGGCTTAACCCTTTTGTACACACTTCTCTAAATAGGAAAGGTGAGGCTTGCCCAGGAGTAACACAAATTTCACAAATACACACGTGCAGTGTATTTTGTACACTATACATGTTCCATTTAATGAGCTCCTCTATAGGTTTTCTATCATTAGCAAAACCTACTTGTAAAGCTGGAATAAGTTTTTAGTTATTAGTTAGTGGAGGAGAATACTTACCTGAATAGTAGTCCCTCGGCCTGCCAGGGTCAGTGAAGAAAGAAATGCCACCTAAATGAAACAATAATCCATACACTGTTAGAATAATGCCATTGTCTTTCTTTATAGAATACAAAAATCAAGTTTAAAGTATTCTTTCTTTCAGAGTCTGTTTCATAAAGTACAAACAAGAAATCATGGGTATCTATAGCTTTGTTTTGACATCAGTGAGAGAATATACTATTACAAGCTTGTATGTTGTTCCCGATTTTATAGTAGTGTGCCATGCAAATTATCCATGCAGACTAGAAGAATGCAAAGCAAGCTGTAACATATAATGAACAATTTCTACACTGAGAGTGTTCATTGGTACTAATGTGTTAATGCACAGAAAACTGAGGACTGGGGCAACACGGCATCATTTCTGCTCTGCTACATCAAACAAAAAAATAACCTGCATACAGGAACACAGTAGATTCTTAGTCATACAGCAACCTCCACAGCAGCACAGCCTCTACAGCATGTTGGGTTATCCCAGAATCCCAGAGGAATGCATTTTGGAAGGGACCCCCTAGTCCAACTCCAAACCAGAACAAGGTTAGTGAGATCAGACCAGGTTACTCAGTCAGGGCTTTATCTTTGCAAGTCTTGAAAGCAGCCAAGGATGGAGAGTGCTGAACCTCCCCAGGCAGCTGATCTACTGCTGACTGTTCTAACAGTCATCAGGCAGTTCCCCCATCCCTCAGAAACATGCCACGTTAACCTTTAACTAATGGGACACTTGACGTCTGTTCGCTCCAGCGCAGCAGGAAACCTGATGCTTCGGTCTCCTTTTTTTCACTTAAAACTGCTAAACACACATGACTGACAGGCTGTGTCCCAAGACTGGGATACAACCTCCTGTGAAGAGCACACATTTGAACAAATAATTTCCCACTATACAAATACTGTAACCATGCTCAATTTGATGGCACAGTCACGAATAAAGTACTCAACCTATAAGTATCAGAAATAAAAAGCCAAATATTCTGACAACCAAACCCAGCACAGCTGTTGTGACAGGGCTGAGACTTCCGATTAAAACACAGAAATTCAGAGAGTGGTCATGCAAAAGTTTGCAGGGCTGTGTTTAAAACAACTGTTAATCTAAAGATAATATTTTTAAATAACTATTACTATACTATGAAAAGCTGTAATAACACACTGTTGGAAAGCTTCAGAATTCCACTAACAATTTCTCAAGCATCCCACCATCTTTTTCAAACTGTAGAAATTTCCACTCAAATGGACAAAGCAGCAGACACCAAGATGGAAACATACTGTATCCTGAAATATTTTTATGGCTTCATTACACTTCTTTGAAGTGACATTTTCAACGACATCTAGTGTGAAAGATTTTACTTTAAATAAATATCTTTTAAAAAAGGGTGAAAGGTACTCCTCTAAAAATATCTGAAAGTCACATTTACTGGTTCTTATCATCCATATTTAAGAAAAATGTTGAAATTTTTTTTCTGCATTCACTTTAATAATGACCATATCTTTAATTGTCTAGAAACTTTCTGGAATAGCCTGAATTTCTATAAGGAAGACTTACTGAAACGTAAAAATACAAGTGTTTGTCACACAGCTCTTGTAAATTCAACAAAATTATGTACCTGCACAGGCTTCCATGATCTTTTTCAGAGGTCCCATAGTGTACATCAATCCAACAAGAATCCCTGCCAGATGCCCAGCAAAAGAAGTCCTACAAATTAGGAAAATCTTGTGAGCAATGGAAAGGAAGACTTTTTTTGTAGGGACACAGAAAGGAGAGTACAAAATTTGTTGTAAGCAAGAAAGTCCCCAAGTGAGACAAAGCACAGAAGGAATTACTTTTCTGCAAGGAGATAATGCCATATATATAATGCCATATATATAAAGGTATATAAAGATACAGAAAAGTATCTAACAAATATCCTGAAAAAAGTTGGAAACTAATTAGAGAGACCATTTGAATGGCTCGTTTAAAGGACAGAACACCTTTTCCCTAAAAGCATTTAAAGATTTACCGAAGTACTAAACTAGTCTTAAGCTTTATAACAGTAACTCCATAGACTCACACTGAAATATCTAGGTAAGACTTACCAAAACCATTTATAATTCTGAGTGAAAGCACAAACCCAGAACTTCCTACTCTACTATCAATCCAATGCTACAATTAGTCTGAGATAAGCATGAACACAGATCCACCACAACCTGTGTAATTCAGTGCCTCCATATTTAAAGCCAGAATTGAAATGCTGAGAACTAAATGCTTTTCTATACAAACCAGCAAATTCTTTAAAAAATATTATTCCCACTGATTTAACCAGTGCACCTTTTACAACCTGGCCAGAAATCCGAAGGAGTTACTGAGACGATGTATGTGCACTCAAGGCAATACAACTTCCAGAAATCGCTGGTAAAAGGACACAGGATAATGCACATGTCACTAGAGGGAGATAAAGATCAAACCTAAATTCACTCTTTTGCCACCTCCTTAACCACAAACTTGTATTCTGCCATGTAGAGCTGTAGTTCTCTCCCATAAGTGACCAAGAATTTTTGTAAGAGTAACATGTAAATGCTGATGTGAAAATTTATAGGTAAACGGTAGTTACCAAAATAAAGTCTATAAGGAACTAATTTTCCAAACAGATTTTTCAGGAACCGATTTTCCAAATCTATGAAAAATATATGTTTGACTTTGAAAATGTCCATCCTCAGAAAAATTAAATACTTAAAAATCAGCTGCTCTGGAAATCACTAAGATGATATGGATTCGCTTAAAGATACCACATGCCCAGTTCTGGAAGAGGCACAGTGATTAAACAAAAAGTAACTTTTCACATGTCTGGTCTTCCACCAAGCAAATAATCTCAAGGACTGCTATGCAAAGCCTACATCTCAATATCCTTACTCTATGGAAGGTGAAGATTAAAAGGATATTGCATGCACTTTAAAATTCACCCAAAACAGAAACATTAATGAGAGGGAAAATAATTAGATGCCAGTACACCCCTAAATCCTCTCCCACCACACAAATCAAAGTTTTCACCAGCCTCAAAATTACTTTTGGATCTTTCCTTGGCTATGGATTCTCAGGCGATGCTGGTAGATCAATCCCATAAGGCAGGTCCAAATTTATTGCATGGTTTTTCGACTGAGCAGAATTCTGCACCAGTTACTGACCTCTTATCTATTCGAAACTTAATTATGCAACTTGTTCTACAAAGAGACACCATTTCATCAGACACTTCAAATTCTACAACTTGCCCTGGGCAGACAGTGAACATGTAGGAGCAATGCTGGGAGAGCTAAAATTGTTATGGCTCATTTGAAGGCAGTTGGCAGTTACTAATTAAACATGTTATGTTCTAGGACATGAATTTCTACTTGTTTTCTATGGCCATCGTTATCACTTAAGTGCGGTGAAACTGTTCTATGTAGAGGACACTGTAGAGGTTTAGAGGAGACAGCAATCTAAGCTTCCATACAATGGAATGGTTTTTTACATGATTTCTGAACTTTCTATATACTGCCCCAGAGATATTTCTGCAACAATTCAACTGAAAAACAACAGCACCCAGCCTCTGATGCTCTCCATCTACCACAGACAGTATGAAATGCTTCTGATTTTACTCCATAAATAATGCTGCTTTGTTATTCCTTTATAAAAATATAAACACTAGTATGTATTAAACATAGCACCAATAAAAACTACAGGTTTTAACCCAAAAGTTTCTGTTTTTCAGAAGAATGTTTTCAATGCACTGAAAACTTTGAATTTTTACTTGTAGCAATGCCATGCAGTGACCTCTCAGCTCACAAATAAAACTGCATTTGGAACAGAGCACCCTCCAGGTCTTCTGTCTTTTAACCTGGAATTCCTCACTTCAGTCAACCGGGCAGCAGCAAAGAATAAGGCAATAAAATTAGATTCTCCTTCTGGTCTAGGAAATGTTCTACCTGCTGTATCATAGCATCTGACAAGGATTACGTTAGTATTGCTGAGCTCGTTTTTTCCCCCCAGTCTTACTGAAAAGTGAGAAATTAAGCCCTTGGTACTAGGGTGTATTAGTTTGATTACTTGGCTGGAAAACATCCCTTTTCTTTGTCCACCAACTTTTGATTGAGGCTTCCCCTCAAATACTCAGTGATACCTTCTGAGAACAGTATGGCAGGGGTTTTTTTATTTTGAGATGTGCTCAAAAAGGAGGGTGTAAGGAAAAAGCAGACTGTAGCCTCAAGACTTAGATGTAGCCCCAACATTCCACTTAGATACCAGCTAACTCCACTCATACTTTATGATACATTTTGAACTACTTCAGATAGCCCAAATCTCTTCCCCTAACTTTGAAACATTAACTGCACTTACCCTGGGGAGATGAAATGAATAGCCACCAGCTCCACCCAACAAGCATATTTACTGGATATCCGCAAGCCAAGGACACTGCTGACTCTTCCTGGATTGTAATGGTTGTTAAGAACTTTCAAAGCAAACAAGACTCCTGCAAACAAGAAATACCATGAGGAGAGAAGTACTTGTGCACAAATCATATAGAAATGCAAACAAATTTAGCAAATGAACTTGAAGTACCATGCAGCTTCACAGCACCATGAAGCATATTGTTGCATGCCAGAACAATAGTTCTAAGCTGGTTTTTTAGTGACACTTTTCAGTGACTTAAAACCAAAAAAGGATACAAAAATTACATATTCATATAACAGCCAATTCTAAGTTGTTTTTTAATATATCTACTCACTGTAGCTATTCAGGTATTCAAAACAATAAAAACATAATTTTAAAATGGGACTTCCAGTTGAAATACAATTGGCAAAAGTAGTGAACTCAAAAAAATGTTCTGTGAGCTGAGAAAAGCCATTACTGAAAACAAGACAAACAGCTACTTGTGAAGCTCAACAGTAGGCTAAAATTCTAAATTAATGGAAAATCATCTTACATATACTCCAGAATCACTTGCTTCTGAAAAAAAAGTAGATAATCACCTTTAATCACAGTAAATTAATTGAATTGAATTTTAATTGAATGCAACCATTTTATCATACAAGCAACAGCCGATACAATGGAATGAATTCAGAGAACGTATTGGAAGTTACAAGCGTTTGTGAGAAAGCTCATGGTGGTCTGAAAAGACCCTGAAAAATCAACAAGTTTTGACATGGACACAAGGACAGGCACAGGCATCCAAACCCCTCAGGAGGAGGTTGCACTCAGGGACCCTACAGCCACCACAGAGGCTGATGTTAGAACTGGGCAAAGGGTGGGTGACCAGAAAATATCAGAAGCTACAAATGAGAAACTACCAGGATGTTCCAACTAGTACCCACTCAAACACCACAAGGCACCCTCAGAAGTGTTGAAGCATCTTAGGGGCTGAAAAGGAGGGTTTGCCTTCTAAAGCTCCATCACAACGACAGCAGGGAAAACCCTTACTCCTCTACAAGAGCAGTGCCACTTCTTCACTTGACTGCAGTTTTTTTTTAAAAAGAAGCAGTTCACTGACTCAAAACTTTGATCTCCTAAGGGAGAAGACAAGACCATTAATGGAAGAAAGCTGATCAAAATCAGGTGCTTGTTTCTAGCAGATGAAAATCCAGGGGAGTCTCTCTAAAGACAGGCATGAATACGTAATTTGTAATTTGAAGACTGACATTTTAAACTGACAGGCTTTTCTAGAAGTCATCTAAGGAGCCCCATTGACATCAGAAAATTAAATGCTTCAGACTCCAATTAATCAATGAAATTAACTAGACAACACAATTCTACCAGGGTGAACAAATTTTTCATGTTCTCAGGTAAAGTCACTGTCATTTGCAAGAACATGAACTGAGCTACACAATTTGCAATCCCAGAGGACATGTCTGAAATGAAAAAACAGGAAACTTTATAGACATGATGGTCATACATAGATAGCAATGCACACCTATCCATTTTCTGCAACTGACAATTATTGTTATAGAGCACCTATACATACAAATTTTACATACATAAATTGGACCGATTTGTCTTACCTGAAAAACCTACACCACAATTCATTTCATAGGAAGGATCATCCAGAATTTTCACAAACAGGAATTCCAACACTATGTAAACCACTCCAACCAGCACTGAAAATACTGCAATTATGTAGGCAAACCATATGCTCTTCAGCCTTCTTTCCAGCATTATCCCCTTCCAAAGCATGGAAATCATGTTATAATACAAATGCCAGTCATCTGCATGGTGGAAAGGAGAAAGCAGTAAACGCTGCCAGTTCCTTTTGTAGACAGCTTCATTTATACTGATGCACACTTCAGACAGCGGCCTCACAGGGTTCAGAAAGAGAAAAATATTCAGTACAAGCACCCCAAGGGTAACAGAAGGAATGTTCTGGATTCCAACTTGAGAAATTTGATAAAGCAGCAAAAGTAGTCCAGCATTGACTCTTCCCTGCCTTCGTTGCATTGTTACTTGTTATTCAAAGATCTGTGAAGAGTATTCCGATTTCTAGACTTTGGTTTAATTTCAAAGCCATACAAGTTCTGGAAATTCTGAAAGAAAAAAGATAACCTGTTATATACATAGAGGTGTTTTCAAGTTCACAATAGCCTTTTTTTTATTAATACAACAACAAACTCATCAAAGTAACCAGCTGAGACTTCTTTTTTATATCAAAGAAAAAATTCAAGTGATTAAAAATTCCAGAATCTTAAACTGATATAAAACACAAATGAAATAGATTTATACAGATAATCCAGATAAGCATTGTGAGAAAAAGCAGTCTGCAACCTCACTTTCACACCCTTGGAAAGTTTTTAATCTATACCATCTATACCAATCTATACATGTTAATCTATACCATCTACACCAGTCTATATGTGTGAATTCTAACACGTTCTCATTAATATCCTGATTCACCCAGAACTATTAAAATTTCAGGGAAGAAAACAGTTAAAACTTCTTTTCAAGAGTCTCAGTTTCCAGGCCTCCTATCTCTGCTGCATATTTAATTGTTCTCATGAACATTTTCCCAACTTGTTCAAATACTCAAAACAAGCCAAGCATGACAATTAAAATTTATTACTTCAAAAAGTAACAGAGATACAGCTAAGTACTCATAAATCTAAGCTTTGAAAATTGTTACTGCTTTCCTAGGGATTTGAAAAAAAGAGTTTAGTTTAAAAGTACGCAATGAACAAAAGAAAACTTAAGGAGGAAATCATATACAAGAGTGGCACAAAAATTTTTGAGAGCTAAATCCATATATATATACACATTGTACCATGTATATATATATAAAACATAGCAAAAAGTTCTTCTCTGCCTTACTTATGCCAGAAAAAACATGGGATTTAAAAGGGCCACAGAAGTAGTAGATCTGTCTAGAAATAGAGTTTCTATGAAAGAACTGACAAGAGAGGAAGGAGGAAGCTGCACTGGACAATACAGCCCGAGGCAATGTGGAGTTCCAGAGATTGGAACCACCTGCTGAAGACAGCAAGAGACACAGGATTTCAAGCAGGCTGCAAGGGCTACCCCAGCTTGGCCAGTTCTGTTTTCAGTTCTGAAAATTCTGCAAGGTGGCACAACAATAGCTCTGCCACCCCTCACCTCCAGGATTCCAGTTCTTTGCAGAACTACTGAAAGTGTGCAATACATCATTCCACACGTAAATATCAATTACGTAGAACCAGCAAAATACAGTTACCCTTCACAACTTTGCCACCAGAGTTGAAATTAAAACTTCTGAAATATCTAGGTACACATAAAATTCTCATCTCAACACCTCATTAACCTTCTTTTTCACTATATACAAGATAGTTTATGTTTTTATTTCAATCCTTTTCCAATTCATCATGTCAAATGCTTCTTCTGCAACATGTTTATTAGACAAACAACCAACAACCTAATTCTTCTGGTGGAGGGTCAGTCTATCTCCTCTGCTTAGATTTCAGTGAGAGAAGCACATATTTCCAAGCTAGTTCACGCATAATTAATGCCACTTCTTTTCCATGTCTTTAAAGTACATTTATGGTTATTATAGAAATTTAAGAGAAGGAAAAACGCCAACCTGGTTGTTTTCTGTATCCTCAAAACAACTGTAGTAAAATAGAACGCAAGGAAAATTAATTTGCTCCACTACAGGGTAAGTAACCACACTTTTTCCCACAGACTTATCTTGGAGATGCTACACAACATCTAAGCCTTTTCCAAAGAGCAGAAACAGGCTCTGCACCAGGCCTCGTGAACATGGAACTAACTAAACTGGTGCCAGCAGAAACCTGTTTCTAATCCTCACAATTTAACTCCAGAGACCACAGCTGTTGCCCCAAAAAGCCCAAATGAGCCAACCTGGTACAGTGTAAATTGATCATTGAGATAATTGACCCTGTCTTTGACTTCAGAATCAACATTACCAAGAAAATACTTACTTAATCAAAAGTTTAATTAATGTAATGCTTGCATTAGTATCAGGTATGCCTACGTCCCCAAACTTGTTATATTCACACCCAGACCTTTTCTTGTACCACTGACACAGCTCCATTTTTTCTATCACAAAGCAGTCAACATAAAAACTATTAGAAATGAAAAGTCAACGTTATTTAAACACAAGTTATGTGGAAACCTCAAAACCTTGCCATACCGTGTCAGTCAACTGCCAAACACCACAGTCTTAAGCTTTAACATTTCCATCCCACCTTCTGATACTCTTAAATTCCCATTTAAATACTTCTAACATATAGGCACCTAAGAAACCCTCAACCAGCACAGATCCATCCATCCAATAACCATGTAACATGCCTGGGAATGCTTTATGCCATGACTACAGTAGTGCTACATATTACAAATCACTCCTGTTATTGGGAACAATCAAAAAATGTCAGCCAAGACACATTATGTGTGTAACTGTAAGGGAAAAAAGACCTAAGAAAGAAAACAGTAGTTATGTGAAAGCCTTCAGGAATGCAACTGCATTAAAATACAGAGCTTTCAACTGTATGAACATTCCTTCTCAGCCTCTACTCTGCTTATTAAAAGTCTAATGAGGCTTGAAACAATGAAGCACATTTTCCTTTTTCTTTTTCTGAAAACATGCCACCCACTTCAAAATGTACAAATTTCCAGAATAGACTTGAAATGGACATTTGTCTTGCATCCAGGCTGCCACGTGTCTGCATTTTTGTCACCTACTCAAGATAAATGTCTGAACTAAACATTCCTGGAATTTGTTTGTTTGTTTTGTACTAACCAAGTGCAAAGCATTTAAACATTTAATTTTACTGTGACAACCCCCCTCATTCTCTTGGCAACCATAAAATATTATGACTTCATATTACTGAAAAATCAAGTAATAAAGTAAATATTTTAGTAAATACCAGTTAAATATTATGCTGCTTTTTCCTATGGCTGTAACTTGAACACCGAGAAAAATAATCTCCCTGTACTCTTGTTCCCCACACAATGGACAAAACTACCCTGAAATTGATTTATGTCTATGTGAAACCTAATATACTCCAGAAAAAATGATGCATTCAGCCTGTGTGTCCAGATTAGACCAATGTAAAAAAACCCCTTGATACATGTAAAGGGGGAGTAGCAGATCCTGAACACAAAGGGCACAAAGGCTCATCCAGGTATGAGATAGAAAGAGTGTTTTTAGGAGAAAAGAGGAATCCTACAAAGGAAGCAAAAGCAAACTGTAACCCATTTTACTATGGCCCTCAAGCTTTGGAAGGAGGTGGAGGAAAGGCATAACAGGGAAAAAAATAATGCAAGAAAAGAACTCAAAAATTCGAAACATAATGAATAGTCGTGTCCAGGGGTCCAGAATTTGGAGTGAGAAGTCACACATTGTTAATAAAAAATGTTTTAAAACTATTTAAGTCAGTAAATACTTTGTTGAAAGGAGACAATACAAAATTAAATACCAACATAAAATGACTGCATAAAAGGCTACATCACAGTCTTTTTATTTTGCAATATTAAAAAATTTATTAAAAGTTTTCTATGAGAATAAGGAAGTTCTGCCTCTTATGTTTGCTTCAGCATGGAAATTGAAAATGTTTTATAGTCCTTTAATCCTCTTAAGAACTACTACTAAAAAGAAGTCCATAACAAAATAAGCTTTCAAGCTAACGACTTCAACTTAAAACTGAAAATCGTGTTCTGAAGGGTGTGACAATTACTATTCACAATAATATACACACGTTAAACAGTGCATGCCACAAATAATTTTGGACACTTCATCCCAAAATAAATGAGACAGCTTTCTGAGGAAAGAACCCAAGGGACTAGGCCAAATCTTATACTCTGCCACACATCTTAAGGCTGAACTCTGAGCCGCTCAGTATTTAGGATTTTAATTGCTTCATTAGCTTGACTACTACTATTTAGTCTAAAAATACTTACAAAGTCCAGGCCTCAGTAAAGCAGAGTTACTCCAATTGTTTCATTATCATTATTAACTTGCAACACCCCTGGAAGCCATGACAATTTTGCAATAATTTTTCATTCTCAAAAGAGAAATCAATGTGTTTTATATGTCATCGATTTAAATCTAACTGGCTTTAGTATACAAATCTAAACTGCACAACAAGCATCTGCTGGACTTCTCTTTAAGGCTTATCACTCATTGTGAATACCAGTCGCATTCTGTCATCATTTGAGACTAACAGTCTCTGAAATGTAGTTTCAAAAAATCTGTATTTTAACTATCTGCCTTCATTTTCTAAATGGCAGCCACCTCCATTTCAAAGCTTTCAAATTATTCAGTTGGCTACACTGACACTCAAGTCATGGCAAGTAACATCCTTATGCCGTTACCAGCACACAGTCCATGGAATCAATGAGCTTCCTCAAGGAACAAGCCCTCAGGAAGGCACAAACTTGGCAATTTTTAATTCTAGTCTGACTATCCATGCAGCCCTTCTTGGTTCTAAGGAGCTACTCCACCACCACGTGGAGCCAGAGACACCTGTACATTTGCTCTTCCAGAAATTCCCTCAGAGCCAAAGTTGACCAAGCATGGACTGGCAGACTCATTCTGGAAATCCCAATATGCATTTCGGACTCCTGAGCAGACATGATGCATTACAGGCAACGTGGGTGTTACAGCAGCCAGAACAAAAACCAGCATGCCAAGTTGCCAAAAGAAAAATACCTATATTACTAAAGTTTTAAAACAAGGCCAAAACAACAGCCTGTAGTAGCAATACGAGACATATTATTTGATGTAACAAAGTCTTCAAAACCTCTGACTTCTGAAAAATCAGAACAACAATTCTTCAGTTGCTAATCAGAACAACAACTACAGAAAACCTCTTTATACTGAGATCCAGGAAATTACTGGAAATACATGTATCATTATGTGACTAACCTGCCCTAAACTCATTCCTTCCTGATCTTTCAGCGTCTTTGTAGCCTCTCTTGTAACAGACACTGATTAGCAACTACCTGTGAAAACAGCAGGCTACATCTATAATAATTGAAGTTAAAGAATCAAAATACTCATAAATATTTACATCTCTGTACCGGTGAAGGTGGAGGGGTGTCACAGTTTAAAATAAATAATAATACATTGGTTCAATAGCAAACTTCAGGTTAGGCCACAATTAAAGAGTTTCAACTTCACAGATGTTTAACTCTCAATAGGTTAGGGATTTGGTTTTCATTCAGGTAGCTTGTTTTACTTGATTATAATATGTAGTTACATTTATGTAATACTAAAATTGAGTAATCATACTAGAGAACACCCTCGTCTCAGGAATTTTGTAATGCAATTAAAAATTAAACCACCAATGATTGCCTGGCTCCACAAGTGCGAAGCACAAAGGCTCTTAAAAGTTTAGTATTTCATAGTTTGTGCTGCTTTGAAAAAGTTTGCCTGCAGTTTGCAGAAGAAAGGAAGGCCAGGAAACTTTCTAATGAAATCTAATTGAAGTAACACTGGTTAAATACACAATTCAGAAACACGTCGTTTCTAGTATCAGCACTACGCTACTCTTGTCAGTAACTCAAATCTTTTTCAAACAATAAAATGTATTTCCAAGCAGAACATTTTTGCGCTTTCAGGAAACAGACCAGCTCAGGTATTACTCATTACACTTTATAAACACCTGAATTACTTAAACTCAGCGCTCAGACAGGCCTAAGGGAGTTTACCAAAGGCAGCTGAGGTGCATTTGTCATTGCTGGGGGTTTTTTAACAGGTGCAAGTTATTTGCAGGTCCGTCGGGTTTTTGTTTGTTTTTAACATTCCATAAAATCAATAAATAAAGCGCAGAAGGCCCCCGGGGCAAGAGCACA
Source organism: Pitta sordida (assembly GCA_013390025.1). Lineage (NCBI taxonomy): Eukaryota > Metazoa > Chordata > Aves > Passeriformes > Pittidae > Pitta > Pitta sordida. Next base: position 334,222 of record WEKX01019093.1, read on the forward strand.
CGNCCGCGGTGAGGGGCGGGGCCCGGGGATGGCGCGTGCGTCGGGAGCGCTGAGGGCTGAGGGCTGAGGGCTGAGGNCCCGGGCCCCGCTCCCCGCCACGGACCCACCGCCCGGGACCAGCTCCGGGGGCCGTTCCCGCGGCTCGCCGCACTTCCACCACTTCCCCCGACACTCCCTGCAGCTACGAACCGCGGGGACACGACCNGCGCTGGCGCCCGCGTTACCCTCTGTGCAGCCGGGCCGTGCCCAGCCCAGAGCAAACAGCAAGGCAGTGCCTCTCGACCAAACTCATCCGCCCGCAGAAGGTGCCCGGCTTCCCCGTTGGAGCTTTAACTTCCGTGTTTTCCAATAACGCCTGTGGAAATACCGGTTACCGGCACTGCTCGCAATTAAAATACATAATCGGGTTCCCTGTGAAAGCGTTTTACTTACTGCACATGCAACCCAGTAACTAGTTCTGTAAGCTTAATAGGTCGAGGGCAATTTTTTCAAGTGTTAAAAGCAATTAGGTGAAGACATCACAGATTCGATTAGATTGGAAAAAACAACTGAGATCATCGAGTCCAGCCTATGACCCAGCACACACTAGACCGTGGCACTGGGTGCCCATCCAGTCTTTCCTAAAACACTCAGGGACACACTGACTCCACCACCTCCCTGCACAGCCCATTCTAATGTCTAACCACCCCTTCTGTGAAGAAACTCCTCCTCATGTTCAACCTAAACCTCCCCTGTTGAAGCTAAAGACTGCATTGGTTTCACTCATGTGATCACTGGTGTCACTAGTCACCGTGTCGTTCCCCAAATTTGACACAGATATCCAGACCTGTGAGCTTTGTTATTGATATTCACTAGGGAATACACTAAATTATAAATGCCTAAAATAATAGGTTATCATAGAAATAATGGCAAACTAATGGTGCAAATATGTGACTAGAAATGAATCATGCAAAACCCACAGCCAAGGCTACATGTAAATGTCCCTGTTTTGCTGTCATTTATGTGGCGCTTAGGTTTCATAGAACATTTTGGCAACTCGTACTAGTATGTCATAGAATTTATAAGAAAATTGCACTCTGCCCGTCCAAAAACAGCACACAGCTCAGCAGACTGGCAGGCATGAAAGAGGCTGAATTCCTAGAAATAGGGTGGAGATCGAGTTAAAGGATCAGGCTTTGCCAAAACAAGCAACTCTAGCATAGTCCTCGCTTCCAAGAATGAACAGAAGCCAAAAGAGGAGGGCAGACTTGGTGTGTGCCATCATTTAGACACGTTATCTTAAGCTCCTCAGCTTTGGCACATATAGATCTGTTACCTCAATTAATGCTAATCGTAATAATTCATAGAAATTACAGGATGTGGGAGTTAAAAATGCCTAAACTGATAGATTTTTATCATACACCAGGTTTTCTACAGTTGGCACCATTTCCTGTAATAGCATACTCCATTTTCATGCAATCATAATTCCAGTCCATAATTCTTAGAGATTCAGTGTATTTTTTGCCTGAGTACAGGTCCAGATTTTATTACTGGATGTGCAAGTCCTCAGGTTGTGGTTCTCTTCTGGGACCTGGAAGGTATTAGTTCACATGTGTCAGCCTGAGAAATCAGGGATGTGATAATATTCACTCTTTTCAGGTTCTTAGTGATACAGCAGTCGTAATAGAAGTCACAGGAACGAAGAGAGGATAATTAAATGAATTATGTGTTCTGATGCTCTAATTAATGGGCTGTTTATGTAGCTAGTTAAAATATTAAAAAACAAACACCATTCTTGTACTTTCTACCCAAGTGGGGGATTTTATACTCATTAAGCTTTTCAAGTTTGGTGGTTTTTTTCTTGTTCCACACAAATTTTGCTAAACCCCACCAGATCTTCTGGGTTATTTTATACTTACATAAATAGCTGGTTAGTGGAAAAAAAAACCAAACCACAACCCAAACACCTGCTGTTCTCTTTTGTTAATCTCATGCCACTGTTCACCTCATGGATTTCTTTTACCTTTCTGTTCAAAGGTTCATTTTTCTTACCATTAACCTGAAATTAAATGAGAAACACTGTTCCAAAGCTACAATATTTTATTTTATGGAAAAGTTCAAAACCTGACATATATGTCTCGTGTGTGCTATTACTGAGCTTTTCTCAACATGAAAGATATTCTTAAGTAAGAGTAGCTGAAGGGCTGACACATAAAAGGTTGAGTTCATGTAAGACAATATCCCTTTCCATTTAAGTGACTATTAACAGTATAGGTTCTGTTTCCTTGTTATGTCTGGCCTAACTGGAAAGAAAATTCAGTACTTGTAAAGGAAATAAAGAAGAAAAAACCCAAACCATCATTTTCATAAGCCTTGTACACTTAGTACAGGAGTGACGCATATGATTAGCCCTGCTTACGCCTTACTGCTAACTATATAATCCATGTAAATATTTATCATACAGCTATTATCAGTGTAAACATACAGCTTAGTCATATGTTGACCCATAATGAAAAAGCGACATTGAGATCTTTGCTTAATAGCACAAGGTTTACACACATTTTAGAAGCAGTACAGCAGATCTCAGAACAGTGTTTTTTTTTGGGGGGGGGATTTATACTGAGACTTTTCAACATGAAACAATTGGGAAGGAACATCCTGCTATGAAAGCATGGATGCAAATTAAATCCATATCCGAAGGATATTTTTTAATTAATGGTGGGAATCTGATAGCAGCATATTTGAAACACTGTTTATGTTAATCTTGAAGAAACTACTAGTTAGGACTAGCCTGTAAATGTAAGAAGAATGTCAGAGTGTAGTTATGGTAAAGGAACTGTGTCTTTCCTGGTTTGTCAATACATGACAGTGTTTACAAATAGAAGAAAAGAGAGGCAGTAACCCAGAATTTGATACGCAGAATGAGTCTGCCCGAAAATTAACAAAATACAGATGATTAATGGATCAGTTTATACATGTTACTAGTTTATATACAGCTATTGTACTACTGCTACCATTCTGGTTCTGAAAACAACATAATGCCTTAGAAACTGCAGAAGCAAGCCTTTCTGAGAGATACAGATGAAAATATGATCTGATAGCAAATGTTTTGGGTAAAATGACTCATCAAAATGAGTCTTTGATCTCACATCAGCATTGTTGTTACTATGTAGCCGACCCATACTAATGGCTCCTCAGCTGGCAGTATACTTTCTTCAGTTCAGCTGACATCATCATCAACACTGTAACTTTATAATACAGTATGGACAAATGGAGTGAAAAATGGAGATGCTTTCTCTCCAGCTTATAAAGATAAAAAGGAATATATCGTGGAGGATCTTCATTTGTTCATATAGTCTGCTAGAGGGAACAGATGAAACATCTGACAGAAAATAAAAGAGTGCACTGGGTCTGAATTTGGGCTGGAATAAATGGACCAGGATCTAAAAGGTTTCATGACACTTACAACCAAAGGGGTGTCTGATCATCTAGTCACCTGCTGCTTCTCCAGATACTTCCACATTGCATGGAGACATTTCAGTTAAGCAAAAGCATTCTGAAAAAGCTCAGAAGCCTGAGCTGTTGTGTGTGAACAGAAGAGAAGGGAGTAGACCGAAAGGCAGTATTAAGGAAATGAATGTGTGAACTGTGCCAAGAAGATGCTACTGGACAATCCCTCTGTGCAACTGAAAGGTTTTCTAAAAAGGGTGTCATCTTCAAAGAGAATGTAATTCGTCATCACTGGTAACAAACTACAAGGTAAGTAGTTATTTGTTATGGAATAACAAGACAGTAACCTGCTGTCATCTAAAACTGATTTTAAAATGCGTATGCAAGCATTTATCTTCATATTTCTTGACCACAGGAATGTTAAATAATCATTACAAAAACAGTTGAAAAGTTGTTATTCATAATACTACTATGGGCAGAAAATGTTCTCTTGAATGTAGTAGTTCTTCTTTCAGTGGCAGTATGATTTACATCTCATCGTTCACAGTTTATAAAAATCATGAAGTTCCCTGCTGCTGGCAGGGGAATTTTTGGTAATACTCTGTGATTATTTCCCCTTCACATAATGTTTTCCTTTATTTTTATGAAATTTGTACTAATTTATAACAAGGATGTGTCAGTAATCAGGTGACATGTTTGTGTGCTCCATTGGCCTGCAGGATGCCAGGACAGTGGAAGCAATGTCCTACCCAAGTGAGAAGAAATTTCAATTTGCACTACTCCAAGGTTTCCCAGCCCTCAGAATTGGGATAATCCAGAGGCAAAACTGGAGGGCCTTTTCTGGCACTCCTTGTAAAGAAGGATTTGTCAAAGATAGTACAGTTATTTCTCCAGAAATTACATCTAAGCCCCCTTTTGGACGTCTTTTCTTGCTTTGTGTTTTCTCCTGGTTATATGAGCAGAATTCAGGCTCTGCACATTTTTTTTCTTTTATGTTAACTTTGATCCTACATTGTATAAGCTCCCCAGCCTGACTCCTGTCCCCTGCAGAGAGATTGAGGGGCAGAGGCAGGGGCAGGGCAGCATTTGGAAGAGGGGCTGATACCAGCAGAAGTCTGCTTCTAAAGTTTTGCTTCACAATTCAGTCTTGTTATTTCTGTTTTCATATGAAGAAGGAAGCTTTATTTCACTTGGAAGTCAGAATCACAGAAGTAGTGAGGAGGCATAGTATGTCATAATATCCATAATGTTGAAATGGACATTGAGTATTAATTTTGTTGCTTTTAACTTAACAGTCTTCCTAAAGCTGCCTTTAATATCTTAAATTTTATTTAACGCAGCTAAGCCTAATGAACTCATCTGTCACAGCTCAAGAGTGCATTGACAGGCCTTAATTGCCCTGACCAGCCTCAGCTGTGTCCCCCACCCACACCCCCTACCCGTGGGTGTGCAGAGCCTCATTTAAAGTGAGACCCCAGAGTTAGACTGTAGTAGTGTTGGTTTTCATCCTTTTTATTGTAATGCCCTGGTCAAGGGCTCTCAGCTGATGTCTCTTCCTGCCCATCCTGGTGCAGTGCCGGGTTTTAACTTTCTGGGCTTGCCTCCAACCTGCCCTGTCCCTATAGACTGCCAAGTGGTTTGGGCTCTTGGTTGAACTAGGTGCTGCCCCTGCACCTCCTCTGCCTTGCTCAGGTACTTTGGAGCTGGACCTGCTCCACAAAGGTTGTTCCAAAGTAGGAAAGAGGTAAATATAGCATTGGAGACAGTAAATCTGAAAGTGGCAATTCAAAGTTGGTCAACTCTATCAAAGCATTATTCTATTTTTGTCTTGTTCTTTGTTCTGTTTTCACAACTTTCAGTAGAAATTTAAAAACTGCTGTAGACAAGGAGTAAAGTAAGTGGAGAGTAAACTGGCTTTTTGGAGCACTTCAATATTTTGAGCTTAGAAAATACTGTATGAGTTATAACCAAACTAAGTAAAACTACCAAACATTGACAAACCTGGGAGCTTATATTTTGTTGCTAAGTGTTACTTGGAGTCAGCTTAGGACAAATTTCAGTCAACTTGGTGAAGAATTTTCTGGTAGATATTGTATTTGATCAGGTAGTATTGCTGGGGAAAGCAGACAAGCTTTCAGGAGCACAGTGCTTTATCCAGACCTGAAATAGAAGCAGTGGTCTTCAAAGGTCAATAAAAATTTAGGGTGGTTGTTTTGGTTTTTTTTAATTACCTCTAGAGCATATGTGAAACTACACATAACAGCTGGTGGAAATAACTAATGAGCCTGCTGGAGATGATGCTTTTTGCTGTGTATGTATAGAAAATAAGCATTAATTTTTAGCTTGGTTTCAAACAGCAGGTTTCACCCCCATTTTTGTGGTAGTGCTGCTGTAGCCATAATGATCTCCTGAGGGCAAAGACAGAAGTGTGTAGACAGACACACTACTCCTTGTTGGACCAGAAGATACAGGTGGAAGCCCTTCTTTAGACCTGAGGCAGCAGTGGGAAGTGTCTCCAGGGTGTCTTCCTGTGACTGCCTGTCGTGATATGCATTTGAGGCTGAGAAATGGTCTGACGTGGTGCAGTCACTGTGCAAACAGCTGCAACAGGTTGCTGTCTTGCTACTCTAGGTTATTTTCCACTCTGCTGAAGATGGTTGCCTAACTCCTCTGCTGATAGAGATTTCTAATCTTCTTCAAACAAAATCACAGGGCTAGGTGCTTGGGATCGTGTTGGGGCTGTTTCCAGGCGCCTGGGTGGGGCTGGAGAAGACAGGATTCACACGGTCTTCTGCATATGCTGAGAGGCTGCACAGATCCCAGCTAGAACAAGTAACACAGCCCTGCGCTCCCCTGTCCCACAGGTATCCCCACAGCAGGGATCTCACACTGCAAAGGCCACGCCTGGAAACAAAGCAGAAGTTGGGGCAGGGAGCTTGTGATTCCTAAGGAATGAGCACCAGCAACGGCATAAAGACAGTGCTCAGCAATCTGCATGGGTGTTTATGCAAACTTTCTAGGACTTGCTCATGTTTCTGGGGATCTTCCAGCTTTCTAGGTAGAAGGGCAAGTTTTTCAGCAATTAGTACATGAGCCCTCCCATTTCCCAAAGTCAAAAAATTCTGTGGGGGTTGGCCTGGGGACCTCTTGCTCCTCTCCAAAAAACTTGAGTGCCTATTTGCAGCTGTTTCTTTCAGCAGCTCAGTAGTGTATGTTTCTGCTATCTGTCATATTGATTTTGATAATTCATCCTGTGTTTAAATTTTGATCTGTGTCCAATGAGCTTGAGAAATATATTTTTTAATTACTTTCCTTGTTCTCTTTACGGGTTTCCATCTGTAATATAATGGTCTCTGGCAGCTTTCTGGCTTTTGGCACTGTACAGTCCCTAGATCAGTTACAACAAGGTGACTTGGCGTTCTGTGCAGCTGCCTGTGAGGATTTTCAGCCAGGCCTTTGCTTGATTAATGAGAATTGGCCTATTCTTGAGATAAATTCATCCTGGATTGTGCCCAAGGGCTACAGAGTGGGCACTCGAGGGAATTTAGTGGAAGAAATCTGTACTTGAAATGACTTTTCTTTGAGATCTGTTTACTTAATGATTGCTTGCTTGAAGGTAATACCACTGATAAGGAGGAAAACACAGTCAAAACTGTAAAGAGGAGTACATTAATTAGGGTTTTTTTTTCTCTTGTTTGTCTATTAGTTTTATCTTGGAGGAAAGATTATATGGCAGACCATATACTGGGCCAAGTCCCTGAAGTAGGTGGGAGCTCAGGAGATGTTAGCTTGCATCGGCATGGTGCTGTCAGCAGTGGCTTTTGTTCATGGGGGACTTGGCAGTGAGCAGTAGTTCCTGCTGCCAGAGCTGCTTTTCTTGGTGTATGAGCATGTTTTAGTTACTTCCCAGAAATTGATGTGTGGCAATTTCACCTGCATGCTGGCCTCCCTCAGAAGGAATCAATTGACTGGTTTCACTCTCATCTGCCAGAAGTGTGGGTTACTTGTGGGGTACAGCTCCACCCTCTCCTCCAGCTGCCACAGGTGGTCAGACTGTTTGGTGAGGGGAGCTGCTCAGTGCCATGTGATGGGAATGGCCAGGGTGTGCATGCGAATCCTGGAGCTGAGCTCGGGTACTGCAGATGTGGCAGGATATAAATTTGTTCCTAAGGCCTGCCCAGCTCTGCTCATTTGCACCTGTGCCCCCTCGGCAGCAGTGGGTTTGAGGAAGCTCACAGGGCTTTTATCTGCCACTACCAAGTGGAAGTTCTTTTCCAGACAGCAGGTCAAACAGAGATGGATGGGACACTTTAGGGAGACCTGAAACCATTAGATTGGAAATGGGAAGCAGGGATGGTGAGGATCAAACAAACAGTACGTAGAGAACATGCCAGGCAGCTGACAGTGTTATGATGGAACTTGATATTCAGACCAAGCAATCACGGTTAATTGCTCTGCTCTTCATGAGTTCTGCACTTATATAGGAAGTGGACAGCTGTTTTCATGCACCATTGGGGAATGGGTGTTGAAATACTTAGCAAGAAGACCTGCTCAGAATATAATCTATGTAGTATTTTATTTAGTGCTTCTGTTGGTGTTTTAGAGGAATGTTTCTCAGAAGGAATCATATGTGGTTCTGCAAATCTCAGGTTCATTTGCTGAAGGAGAAAAAAATAAATGGATGTGTGCACAAAAAGTCAATATACTGAAATGAAGAAAGCACAAAAGACAACACACAATATGTGTGTTTTTAGAGTATCTGCCAATATAAAGTAATAAATAAGTAAACAGAACCTTTTTAATTCATGCGATTTAATCCCTTTCAGGGCTGAATTAACTAAAGCATATCCCTATGAAATAACCCTCATTATATAAATCAGTGTGCTGATGGATTACTGAGTTTGCAGCCAAAAAACCTCACCACCATAGGTGTGAAATTTCCTGATCATCTAATAAATTGATAACTTTGAAGCTTAGTTGTGACAATTTAAATGTCATCACTATTAAACAAGTTGCCAAAATGCAAACAACAATCCTAAGTCATTAAAATGTAATTATAAAGGACAGCTGGGTCTACTATCAATCTGGACTGTGGGGACTCATAATGGAGAAAAATTTGAAACTTTCACACAAACAGAATGAGACTGCTGTATATGCCAACCTGAGCCTGCTTGGGGAGCAGGGAAAATGTGTATTTTGTGCTTATACATCTACTGATGCTCAGAAGGCGATGTACACAGGAACCTGTGAAAGTGTGACAGCCATCAAACATCTTCACTGTCTCACTGCCATCTATGAGAAGTCCTTTTGCTTATTACCAGGGTGAACTTTGCTAATGAGAGGCAGGTAGACTGGGTGGTGGTTGGAGTCTACCAGAAATGAGAACACTGTGGGACTAAATTTGCTCTACTGTGGAATGGCAGTGTGGGTGGTGCAATCTCTATTTTGAGAACCAGGTAGACTAAGTGGTAATGAAGGTTTGCTGTTTGGCTGAGTGTAATAAAGGAAAATGTAACTATAAAGCTTTGCAGGTGTAGACCTGATGTGTCTATGAAAGCTGTATTTAGTCATACTGATAACAAAGTTAATGGAGTTCATTTTTTGTTTATTATTTGCTTGCTAATTTGATAAGACCATGGTGCCTTCAGCATGCCCAGTCCCTGCTCAGGACTTGCTGTTCCTGCTCTGTATGTTATACTTCCAAATTCATATTGGTTTCATCTCCATCCCAGTAGGTTCTATGTTTTATTCAGCAATGCAGCATGCAATTGATTAGATTTACTGCTGATATGTACTGTGGAAATGGTGGAACAAGCTAGAACTGTGATACTGTTCATTAAAATAGTAACCCCAAAAGGAGGCCCTGCAGTCTTTTGGTGTTTTATTTATATGCATTATGGAGCTACACCAGCTGCTAGCTTCTGTAATTAAGCCCCATTTTCCCTCAGTGTGGTGGGAAGGGTAAAATAAGTGAGAAATGCTGATAACTGGTAAAATTCTAAAAGAAATGTCTTATATATGTTAATGCATGTAATAGCTCAAGTACTGGGTAGCTACTCTGAGGCTTTTACAAATCTAAATAGATTAAAAAATATGTGTGAATGGTGGCATATTATTTGAAATAGTATGATTCTTTTTTCTTGTGTGTCAGCCCATGGCACATACTTCTCAAAAGAAAAAAATTGTGTTGCAAATAATTGCAAGGTGTTTTCTATCTGATCAGTGTTCCTAAAATGTTTAAGTATCAACATCATGTACCTTTTTTTTTTTTTTCTGATTAAGTAAATCCTTGTGGTGTCTCGGGGCATTCATTGTGCTGAAAAACTTTTCATTTATTCGAAGTGAGAAACGTGCTATTGCATATGTGTGTTCACAATCCATTCATTTCCTTCCTTTTGTGTACTTGGAAATGATCTAATAACTGGGTGCTCCAGTGTAATTACCTACCTTTCACATTTGCAGACTGTAATTTTTGTTTGTTTTGTAATGCGAATCAGTTGGTATGAAGCTTAGAGAAACATTTAAGATTATGAGCTGTTTCTAATGAACAGATTGTTTTCTAATGCAAATGGAAAGGCAAGTTGAGAGAGCTTTTCCTTTTTTTTTTTTTATATACAGAAGGATGCAGACTCTCAACAGGCTTTGTCCTTATTTTTTGGCAGAATTGGACTGCCCTACTCAAAAGGATAAACAAGTCTCAGCCTATCAACAATAGAAATGGGACACTAACCTGCCAAATACAGGGAAATGAATAGATGGAAGAACAATAAAAGTCAAAGTAGGAAATCTCATGCAGTTTGAATGATTTCCTACATAGCATAAGCAATTTTTTTCTCTTGTTTGTTTTACACAGCTACACTAAGGATGAATAAATTTTGTTACCAGTGCTGTTAGGAAATGCATGCAGATTCCAGAGATCACACAGGCTAATGGGCAGAATGGTTGTTTCAAAAGGAAAAATAAACTTTCCTGTAGTTTTCATTCATGATCTCCCAATGTGAGATGACAATTTACTGCAGGGTTAGGTAATGAAATGTTAGTTTTCCAGGTGTACTGAAGAGATTTAGAAATTAACTTGGCAAAGGTGAAGCTACATGGTACATATTTCTCACTGCACAGTGAGAATCAGCAAGATGACATTGTAAAATATCCTTAATAATAGGCAGTTAGAAAGTCTGCAGGGGATGAGGTCAAAGAAGGGTTAGCAGCTGACATCAAATGAGAAGCCAGATGTGCTGACCCTTAATCATAGGATTTTGCAGGCTTCTTTTGGACTGCAATTCAGCATAACATTATTGAATTCACCTTTAGATTAAACTGGTCTGCTTTGACATATACAAACCCATATGCAAGTTAATGGCTGTGTCATCCACTTCATTATGCAAGCCTTGATAACAGATCAGTGAGGTGACCTCTGCAAGCACCACTTTTCAAGGTCCTTCACCATTTGCATTTTCAATGAACACGAAGTGCCACTGCCCTTTTAGGTCATGTCAGATTATTAGTTTTGTGTATATGAATTAAAACTGGGAATAGTAATCTGAGACCTTTTTTTTTCTTCTTGGAGAATTATAACTAATCTGTTCTTGTACTGGTGCAAAATCTTGGGTTTTACAGGGGAAACATTCTTAGACACAGTAATCCCAGGAAAGGCATAGGTGTTTGTGGACTGAATTTAAGCATGGTCAGCAATTTTTGAAGTATTAAAATATCTCGGGAACAATGTCCGTTTTCATTAAGGTCTGGAGATGTTGAGGTTAGAACTGTTCCTTGTTGCTTATATATGACTCTGCAGTTTTAGCTCTTGATATTGTTCTACAGGGAATTTTTGCATTAGAACTAAAGTGAAAAAGGGCTTTCTGTGCTGCTGTTTCTAGTGTAAAAACCTTTTTTGGGGGTTTAATAAAGCTTAAAATAATGATATATTGATGTAGTGTTATCTTTATTCAGAGGATGTGCTTCTGACTTGCTCACTTAGTGCTTACTCAACAAACTGCACAGTAATCAGTACTATTAAGGTCAATGGCAACAGATCTGTCTCTCACACTGTGCGCTAGAGACGTTTACTGAGTACTGCACCAGTAAACTCCCTGCTGATTCCCCTGAAACTGCTTTCCTTTCATGCAGCCGTGGGAAAGGATTTAGCCAGGAGCTGGCCAGTGGGCTTATGCCCTTTGCAATCCTCATTGTGCATAGCCCAACTCACATCCTCAATAAGGCAGGTATGGGAGAGAGATGGATTGTTTCTTAGATTGAATAATATCTGACCTTCCAGTGAGGTGTCTTCAGTGGGAATTTTGGGCTCCTACAGTAAAAGACCTTGATAATGACCTGAAAACCCACATAAAACGTTGTAATCACAGCTATTAGCATAGGATCCCAGTTCTCAATTATAGAAACCACAGAACTAAATGATTTGCTCTCTCCTGATCGCAAGCCAGGGCCAGGCTTTTGCCATGCCTGATTTAGACTCTTTCCTGTTTTTCTTACTTCCTATTTCACTCTTTCTCTTGTACTCTATCATTTATTCCTATTAACTCTTACTGTGGGTAAGCACTGTTAAATTACTTTAACACTTAAACCCTGAATTTTTTCTCCTTGTTTCATTTGTATGAGGACTTTCAAGCCAATAGGTTTTGCTGGCTTTGTCTTCTGCTCACAGGGGTTTCATTCAGGAGGTTAGTTGCTTCATTTGTGAGGAAGGTGGTTATTGAGGAAGTTTTTCATTACAGATGAAAAGAAAATGGCTTTATAATGCTGCTTCCACAGAGCCAACTGCGGCTCTCCTGCTCCCTGGCAAGCCTCTACCTTTTGGTGAAGGCTTTGCACCTCTAAACAAATGCATATACACCTTTCACTTGCTAGTCTTAAGTCTTCATAGTGTAAACTTATTTGTATAGTTTGTGCCTTCTCTTTGAGGTTGAATATGCAAAAGCTGAAGTTATAAAATACAGGGGTTTTGTTTTTTAAAGCTATGGGATAGACATCCATGTTTTGTTGCTAGTCTGTTGGGGCCAGAAGCATCTCCAGCTGGATAGCAGAAGTTGCCACTACAATCTGTCAGCATTAATCCTCATAAAGAGGGCACCAATAAAGTAACTGATGGGTTTATTCTCTTTCTAAAGTGACTGATGGCAGTATTAGTCACCAAGCTCAGCTGAGACGAGGGACATGACTATGGAGTATCTTTCCATAGCTTGTCTTTAGAGTTCCCCCTGGCACTCAAGGAAAAGCAGTGAGTGAAATTCCTGCCAAACTTAGACCAGGCTATGGCTGGTTGGTGAAACTGTAGTGCCTACACACAGGACCTTAATGCATGTGTATTTAAGACATGATTGGTGTTTTGCAAACTGGCACCATGTTTTACACTAAATTTGGTACAGAATTGTAATATAGGAGAAGAAACACTGGGTACTCCACAGTAGTTTGATTAATGTTAAGGCATTTGAAATTAGTTAAATATGAAAGTGTTTTATAATGAGAATTAATTCCTCTGGGAATATTATTTTTTATTACTTTTCCCACTGCATGGACAGCTTTGGACAGGAGATTAAGAACAAAACTCAATGCTTCTGGTGGAATTCTCCATGTAGAAATAATTACTGAGGGCAGTGTTGTAACTTATCTTTCCATTCCAGATGTGACAATGCTTTCAGGTGATTAGGGGGAAGCAGACCTCTCCATGAAATTTTTCATGTTCTGCAGAATCAGGAAGATGTCATTTATACTCATGTATTCATATTCCTATATTAAGTTGATCTTTGTCATTGTGTGGCCAGAAACATCTGTTTTAAACAACAGAAGCAGGGATTATTAATCACTATCTTATAGGAAGGATTTAATTCAGTAACAAACTGCCTAGTTACAGAATTGTGCAATAACTGGAGCCTTGCTGATAGCATGGATAAATTGAGGGCTTCATTGTATTGAGATGTCAGTCTTGCATCTGTCATCACTGCTACATAATTTTTAAAGGTTTAAAAAGACCAAGAGGTATCCTGTCCCTGTATGAAATTCCAAATTCATTTATTCTATCTCCTGGATGCTATTTTTGGAAATAGCAAAAAACCAGACAAACCATTCCAGTAACTATATTTGTATTTATGGTTTAATCCTATGAGGAGGGGAAGTAATAAGGCAATTGTAGTAATCTGCTGAAACTGGAATATCCTTAGGAGCATGTTCAGGTTTTCTTTTTGGCAAAAATAGTCACATTGGAAATTTGTGTGATCCTTGAAAATTTGCCTCTGAGGAGGCAGAGCAGTTGCAAGTGGACACAGGCTTGTTGACACTTTCTGGGCTGTATGGCAAGGACAGTGTTCTCTGAATCTGTTGGCTGCTGTTGGCAGTAGTGCTTCATAAAAAATGATCTAATGCATGTAATATTATGAGGGGAGGGTGTCTTTATGTGAATCAACTGAAACATCCTCAGGGATTAATGCATTAAAGTGGTTAGAAAAGCCAGCAGAAAATAATAGGTGTAGAGATCTTCTATTAGTTAAAGGCTGGGAAATGGCTGAAGCTGCTATAGCCCCACGTGTGTCAAAGAGATACCAAGTAACTGTCAGCACTAGAAAATTACCTGATAGCAATAACTCAATAGTATGTTGTATTTAACTCATATGTCTGAATATTATTATTTAATACTGGTGTGTGTGGTTGTATGGGAATGCATAGCAAAATAAACGTAATTTATTAACATTAGCATTACAAATTACTTATTAGCATTGTCATGGGCAATCTTTCTTAAAACAAACTTCCTCTGTTTGAAATTGAAGAGAATTAGGTTCCTGGGTTTCTTTATAAAGATCTGGCTTTTGGAGTCCAAAGTTGACAACAAATATTTTGTTTGAAGAAAATTGAATTGGCAGCTCATTTTTTGATTTAAATTTATAGGAACAGTCTGAAAGAGGTGGAAATCCTCTATTACCAGTGTCATGCTGAGTGCAATATTGGAGCAGCAAGTAGGTTTTTCTAATTTTAGTTTACATGTGAAGGAGACCAGATGCCATTTACTTTAGAGAATTTGGCTTCATTTTTGAGAGGAGCAGCTACAGTTGACAATACTAACAGCTACTCAGTTTTTTTTTTTTTATTTGTAATTACTGCTGTGGGGTTTGTAAAAATGCAGGTCTTAGAGTGAGTACAGATCCTGGCTGAGAAACTGAAGAGAACAGAAGAACCCAAGAACTCCCACACAGCACAGCCCCTTCACCCCTGGTATGGACAGAGGCTCTGTCAATTGGATGTGACATGGTAAACATCTAAGGAGCTATCAGAATGTTTGATTTCTAATGTTTGTTCTCAGTTAATGGTCCCTTTCTGTCATTCTCCTCAATGAAATTTTCCTTAGTTCAGCTAATGCAGCTTTTCCATATAAATGTGCATAAATTAGTATTTCCTTTTCTCTGTTTATATGCATTTCCTTTCTGTTGGGATATTTTCACTGCAAACAGGAAAAATTTACCTTGGCCCTGGAATTTAACTTGGATCTCTTCAGTTTGCTAATATAACAGAGTTTAAACTGATACATAACAAATATTTTTATTTAAATTTATTGCTTATTTAAATATATTTTCTTAAATGAACTCAATAATTGGTTTATGGCCATATTAACACTATACTGGGATGGCAGGCTGTTTCCCATCTTGTTTCTAATGTTCAGACAGGAGAATATATTTCTCTATTAGTAAGCTCAGAAAAATCTCAAAAGACAAAATTTTTGGAAAAAAGTTCCAGTAGCTGTTAAATAACAATTTTTCAAAGTACTTGCTAGAAACAAATTATGCAAGAGCCCTGTGACAGATTTATTTAGGATAAACATACATAATGGTTTTGTAAGCAGCTTTTAGTTGCATTGATTCAAGTTGTTTGGTTTGCTCATAATAGACAAAAATCGGACCTTTTTTATGATAGTCTTAAAGTACATAATTTCTAATTCAAATCATATTGGATGGCAGAATGAAGATGAAAGCCAAACCCCATTATTTTATCAGTCATTTTTGAACCTGGTACATCTGAGACACATAATTAACTAAAATCTAAGTATTTCAGTAATTTAATCTATATATGAGTCTACAATAATTGAAAAAACCCACAAATTTTAGCCTACAGAGCAAAACAAGTGGCTTTCTGGGACCAGTGGCTGATTTTCTTGCTCAATTCTAAGCCATCTGACATATTAAAAATAAACAGAGGAATGGTGTTTGAAGAAGGCAGATAAACGTAAGATTTCTTCATGTTGGATTTTCCTCCTCATTTGTTTTGTTGTTTTTTTTTTGTTGTTGATATTACTGTTCCTAAAATTCCTGATGGAACAAAGCAGTTTCCCTTTGATTGGAGTCCTGTTGATCTATGTTAATATAATCCACATTGTTTGGCATTCCTGAACTTCAGAACCTCAAACTCTGTTACTTCACATCCAATTAGCTGTTCTATGCCCTTGAATCAGAGCAGTATTTCTAATCTGAGAAACTGGAGTTTAACCACCTCTTTGGGGTGACCAGGACATTTAAGTGCTATGGGGCAGGTGCCCAGTTCTGAGTAACTGGTGCCACTTCAGATGCTCACACAGCTGAAGTGTTTGCACAGGACTTGGGGGCATCATCCATGGTCCATGCAGGACCTCTGCCCTTCTGGAGGAGCACCTGCAGTGGTTCCTGTCTGCATTTTCAACTGAGGCTATAAAATATTTGCAGGAACCAGGATCAGGCATTTTAAGGAATATTGTTGCTCTTGACCAATTAATTAAATTTGACCTTATTTCAGGAATAATAGTAACGATGTTTCAGTAAGTAGCAGCTATTAACTTCCATTAGGCTGAGAAGAGTTTATTCAGCAATGTGCCCCAAATTGTTGTAATTTGGCATATATCATGTAAGTGGTAATTACTATGGTAACATTTTAAATGTATGTGGTGCCTTTCTTTTTAAACAGCAAACCTGCAGTAAGAGATAGAAGTTGAGATAAATTAATGGATTTTGACTATACAGATTGTGCTAAAAAAGGAAATTTCAGTAGTGGTAAAAAAGAAATGTGGCTTGGATTGCTTTTTCATGCAGACAGAACTCAAAACAATTGGATTTTGTCTAAGATTTCCTTTTTTTGTTATTAGTTAATTTTGAATCCTGAAAGTGCGAAGAAAAATAATGTGAAAATGAGTTTTAAAGTGGTGGGAGATGGACAAGTCCAAAGGCTGAGAGCAGATACTGATGAAGCAGCTGGAGATCATGGAGACTTACCTGAGGCTGATGCAGTAGCAGATAAAAGCAGCTGAAGGGACCAGGTGGCCATGTTCTGGGACTTAGAAACATCCCATGATATGCTCCTGGAGAAGCAGGAAGAGCAATGCCTCCACAGCATCCCCCAGGAGCTCCAGGGGAATATCTGTGCGTTCTGTGAACAGACAGTGGTTTCAGACAAGTTGGAGTGGCAGCAATTGCTGCAGCACTTGCACCTCAACCTCCCCAGATTCTGGTGCTGATGCAGACTGAGGAGTCCCACCTGTGCTGGGAGTGGTGCTCAGAGTTCCACTATGACTTGAGCTTCGACCAAGTGTTCCTGCCCAAAGGGGGAAATATTCTAGGAGACTCCACTTCTCAAGGTCCAGTTGACCCTGGAGGAGTACTTATGGAAGAATGGGAAGCATCCACCCAGCAGCTCTTCAGCCCAGAACTTTGCAGGGACGAGTTGGCAGTAGTCATAAGGCTGGGATAAGGGTTTAGTCAGATTTCAGCAAAAGTTAAGAAGTAATTGGAGCCTCCCTTTGCATGATAAAATGTATGAACTTGCAGGTGTACTTACTCATTGGTGGGCATATATAAAAGTAAATATTTTTGGTACTTTGTATACACACCCCCAACATCCACCCTGCAAATCCTCCCCAAGTACAGATGAAACCTTTTGGCAACTGGGGAAAAGTAAAACATAAGGCATGGTAATGAGCTTGCACAAGTGTGTTTAAGCCATGTTTTTATATTTAGAATTTAAGGGGTACTCAGTGAAAGCCTGCAGCTGATGACCTGCACTTGAGTCTGCTACAGGTGTATCTAGAAATAAAGGGGGAAACAGTCTGGATAATAACTTGTACCTCGGTGTTTTATCATAAAGCTCCTTGGTAGGTGGTGTAAGGCTTCTTTATGGGGGTAATATCTAAAAATGTTTAGCAGAAATCTGCAAAAAGGAAGAGATAACAGATGAATACTGGTAACAACTACTTCCAGTTAAGGTGATTCCAAGATGAGTCCAGTTTGGAAAGAAATATAGGGCCCAGAAAATCCCTATGCTACAGAAGGTGCCACAGTCACATTTCCTGGGATGTTGATTCCAATATACAAAGGCATTTAGTGTGAAAAGTGTAAAGAACAACAGTGTATAAATAGTGAAATTATAGCCAGTGTTGCTTGCATCACACATGAGCATATGGATATTTTCTGGGTCTTGTCCCAGAAACTGTTGAGATGGTATGGTTCAGAAGAGATGTGGGATTCTAAGGAAGTCATTTAAATTGTACTTTGAATCATTGCCTGTCCAACAGCTCTCTTTAACAAATTATTGGATTTCTTTCTGCAATAACTGAATAGGCAATTTGGCAGGTTCCTAAATATTGCTGTTTAAGTAATGTAGAATTAACATTACTGTTTCTTAAATGTAGAAAATTTTATTTTACAAATCTGCGCATTAATTTCTCTGAAGGAAACTGCTTTATCAGTTTTTGGCACATTAAAATTGTGCAATGCAGTAGCTGTTAAAGATGGAATGGGATGTCCTCATCTTGCTTGATAATTTATTATGCTTTAACTCTGGAGAATACTCATTTTATCTCTTATTTCATGTATCCAGAGGATTTGGGATCCTGTTGAGCTTGTGTTTTGAAATATCAACATTTCTTTAGCCTGACAAAACCTTCTGGAAGTTGGACTAGATTAACTATTTCTCTTCTTGACATGGGGGTGTCCTGCACAGAGTCAGGAGTTGGACTCAGTGATCCTGATGGGTCCCTTCCAACTCAGCATATTCTATAATATGTAACAAAAATCCCACAAACCACTGGTAAGCAGTATATACAAAACAATGATTTAAGTGAAGTTCTAAAAATTGTCCAGTGAAAAGTAATGGTGCAGTATTGCCAGTGTGATATCGAGAGACCATATATCCAACCTAATGAACAATTTGCAGAACATGACTTTTGGGGGGTGAACTTTAGGTTCTTACTGGCTAGGAAGTGAAGGTTAGTAAATTGTTTCCTGGCCCAGAAGAAGCTGGAGCTGAATATTATGTGACATGAATATGGATTTTCATTCCAAAAATCCAGTCCTGGAGTCCTCTTCAATTAATGGTGCAATTGTGTTAATGCAAATTTGAGTCAAATAATGGCTCACAAGTGACAGTAGTTCTTACAAAATTTTGTCATACCAGAGGCAGCTGTGCACAGCCCAGGCTATGGGTTCAAATATGGGAAGTGTGGAAGTTATAAAAGAACTCTTGTAGAAACAAGTGAAATTAATCTTAAAAGCATAAGCATGTGTGCTGCATCATACCAAGGTCCATCTAGGCTGTTCTTTAGTGATAGAGACATGCAGCGCAGTAATAGCTATAAACAGTGACACTCTAATTTCCTGAGCACACTCTCGCTTTCTGCACTTTGTGTAGTCCCAGAGCAGCTGTAGTGTCTTTCTATTGCATGGACAGACTTTCCCAAGTACTTGTTTGGTGATTTTTCAAGTCATGTCATCCTGTGGCAAGGATTTCACGGGTTCATTGACATCATCTGAAGAAGTAACTTTGTGTTTGTTTTGAACCTTCTAGTTTTAGTCCACTTTCTTGTCTCTTTTGTATTGGAACAATCAATACGTTTCACTTTCTCCATGCCAGTAATGATATTTCTGTGTATCTGTCACATCCCTTCTCAGACACCCTTTATCCAGTCTGGAAAATCCTAGTGTGCTAGCTCAGTTTGAGCTATCTTTAATTCATTCTTATTTTTTCCAATTCTTTAATATTGTTTTCAACACCAGAAAGTAGAATTTTTCCACAGTAGGCAAGGGCAAGATGCGCAATAGACTGTATATGTAAAAAAATTGTTCTCTCCTTTACATGATAATTTTTAATGTTCTCTTTGGGTTTTTTTGACTGAAAAAAAAGGGTGTTGAGCTGATATTTTCAAAGAGCTAACTCTTAAAATTCCAAGACTGTATCAAAAGTAGCTGTAATTAAGTTGGAGCACGTCGCTGAATATGGAAAGGCAGAATTGCTTTCTTCCTGCATGCACCTAAGCTTACCATTTTATTGCCCAGCATCACATAGTACCACAAGGTTTTTCTTCAACTCTTTGAACCTTTAGTAATTCTTTGAAAGAGCAGAGACCAAGAAAGTATGTTCCATTTATGATCAGCAGGTCATGATTAAGCTTGATCATATCACACGAGTGAAAGCTCAAGGAATTCTGAATCACAGCTGGAACCTGTGAAATGAGTCCATGCCTTCTGAGGTCGACAAAAATCAATAAATTTTGCCCACTATCACTGGACATAAGTCAGGTCTTTAGATAAGCTTGACTGCTAAACTCTTTGAAAAACCTACAGTAATGCTCTTTTTTTTTTTTTTTCCTCTATAAAATCATTGCTCATTCTTTTGCTGTTATCCCATTTTTCCTGACAAACACAACTGAGGAATCAGTCATGATCAAACACTTGCAGTCCATCCTATTTGAAAGTAATGAGCCCTGTGACCAGGCTTCAGCACAAGGACTAACAGCAAAGCCAGCTGGTCACAGCACTGTCCTTATGGCCAAGGGCAGGGGCTCTGACATCGTGCTGCCCTCTTTCCGTGCAGCTTCTGACACAAGGGACACCAGAGCAGCGTTAACCCACCTTAATGGCACAGAGCTGGAGCAGGTGGGTCAGCACAGCTGGGCTCTCTTCACTCCTCTCCAGCCAAGCAAGCAGACAGGCAGCTGATTCTTGCCTCAGAAGTGTATCACCCATGGGATCCTGTAGGGATCAACATGTTTTCTCCTTTTCTTCTATAATTGTTAAATAGCACTGTGGGCAATAGGACACACATTACCTTCTGCTTTATCTGTCATTCGTGGTTAAACACTCTTGACACCTCAATAGTGAAATAAAGCTGACTGAGCAAGACCAAGACTTGCTGCTGTCATCAAGTAACCATGGGCAAAACCTCCTATTTGGCTTTCATTTCCATACCTCTGTGGACTTTGTCACAATGGTAAAAAAACAAACCAAACCCCTGTGGATGTAAGAAGCTCCCTTCCTCACTTAAAAACTCTTTGAGACCATTGCTTTGAGCCATGAACAGACAACACTTATTATAAATTGGATAAAAGATTCTGTAACTTGCCTTTTAAAATTCATGCTCTAGGCAATTTTTTCTGTGGTGAAGGAGACAGAATTAAAGCACAAAAAAAAAGTGTCTGTGAAGCACTGAAGCATTTTTTGAGTGTGTTACAAGATGGAAATCTAAAGATAATAGATGCAGAGCTGAAGGTTGATCAGTAGTCTGGGAATTATCCAAAAGTATTACTGAGCTTCCTGTTAGTTTAGTGATACTTCAGTTGGGATATGCATATTCCCCAATGGAAAGCATAGGAATGTTGTTTTATCTTTTCTGGTTTCTTTAAACAGACATATGAAACTAAATAGGGAGCTAGTAAAATACAAGAAATATAATCTGTATGAATTATTTTTGTTTTTTTAAATGAAAACTGCTTAATTGATGACTAGAACATAAATATTTAATATAATGTGCTCTGTCTAAATGCTGATATGAGTAAAGCTGTTTTACACATGAACAGGAGAATATACAATCGAAACAATCCTAATAAGTGAGGTATGTAAAGATGCCTTAGACTCTTGTAGTTTTTCCCACTGTGTTACAGGGGGATACAACTGCAAACATAACTGTCTAATGTAACACATTTGAAGATTCTAATTAAATATTCCATATGTGTTCTTGGTTTGCCTCAAAGTGATGACAGTGCAAGTGGATGCAAGATCTGTAGTCATTATATTACTACCATTCCTTTACAGAGAAATTAAATAACTTGTTTACTTAAGTAATGATTTAACTAGTTTAGAGACAGCCACACTATTTTTGAAGGAGATGTTACGTAAGTTTCATCCTTACTGTTGAATGTAGAAAAGTAAATAATACAAATGAACTTAAACAAATAAAATATGCAATCAAATCGACCTTGGAATGAGTGCCAAAACATGCCTGTGTCGATGTGATGGACAGAGAGCCAGGCTCTTCTCTGTGGTTCCCAGTGTCAGGACAAAAGGCAGTGGCCAGAAACTGAAATACAGGGAATTCTGCTTAAGAGAAATTGAAAAAACAAATGCACCAGTCTGCCCTGCTCATCTCATTTGGGTGCCATAGGTGCAGGTTGCTATTGGAGTGCTGGGCCCCTGGCACCCAGCTCCTCTTCCCTGGCAGAGCAGCTCATTCTTCCTGCTCGTGAACAACTTGATTCCAACTCAGTAAGAAATGAAAGACAAGACTGTCCAGAAAGTTTTGATTTCCTGACCCTTGTTTTTTTTTTCCTATTATTTCCCCCCCATGATATCCTGCCTAGAAATTGAATTGTTTTGTTTTAACTGAAGAGTTGGTTGTGGGAAGCAGCTGGCAGGTCAGTTGGGTGTGGACAGTGAATTGATGAAGCTGGTGAACAAGAGTCACCCTGATTTTCTTAGAGACTTACCGTGATGTAACTTCACCTTTGGAGAACATTTCTTTTGGTTTGAATCCTTGTAAGAGAGATTTTTAGTGGACCATAAAATTCTATAATAAAGTAATAATTTTTAACGTAACAGTCAGCTATACAGGAAAGTGAGCAAAATGCATGGAGATGTGTCAGAGGAGAGAAAAGTTGGGGAAAAAGAGCCATAAAAGCTGTAAAAGCAGTTGATAGCAGAGGCAAAAAAACAAAAAAATCAGCAGCCTATGACAGTCACCTGAAAAGATAAATGAACAGTAGGAGTTTTTTCTTTCTTAAGGGTGCATGTTTAGTCTTAACTTCTATTTTTGCAGGGAGCTGGGAATCTATGTGAAGAGATAAAGGTGGCTTCACGAGAAACTATCCTTCATTGTAATTTAGAGCAACACTACTTCTTTAGTTACTTTTGGATCCTTGCAGTGGCCTTCCTGGGATGCCACTCCACCCATGCAGCATTACCAAAGCACAAGTTTTTATCACCTCATCAAAGGTTCAGTAGTAACACTATGAGAACGTCTTGTCTCATGTCTTTTGTCTCAATATGCCTTATGAGATTACCCCATGCTAAATTAATCTTCAATGATTTACCAAGGCAGATAAAAATTAGGAACTTTGATCCTTATCTGTTCTATTACAGTCCTTTCCCTTCTCTATATCATGTTGTCTTCAAGAGAATAGTTAGTTCCAGTGTATTCTGATGTGTGTGTGATCAGAACATGGGGATGGCTAAAGGGTACTGCAGAGACTTGGTTGTGTGGAATTTAGGATTTGGGCATGGATACTAAAAGAGGAAGCACAATTTTGTTCATGTTTCTTGAAGCTGATTTTTTTTGTATGGCGAATCAGCCATAGCTATTTCTACAGGGAATTAAATGTCTTTCTGCTAGGATGTTCTATTATGTGAACCCCTTTACAATTAAGTATAAAGTGTAAATTCTCAATATCTTACTGTCAAAGCAGGAGGGGAGTATTTAGATACAAAAAAGGCTACTTTTTTTGCTGAAGGGCACACTTATGTACCTTACAGAGAAGTGCAGTAATTCAGAGATTTGGAACTCAAAGGGCAAGAAAACAATTCCAAGATGTGGTCTGGCATGATGCAAACTATCTCTAAAAAATTTTCAAAATATAGTGGGAGTATTAGTTGTTGACTGTTATTTCTGCTGGACAAAGGACATGAATCTGTATGTAAAGTTTAAAAACACTTCTGAGACATTTACTGAATCCCGTTGATAATCAGATATGAAAAACTGCAAAATTAACGAAGAGAATGTTCCCAAGATGAATGGAGCACATTTAAATACACTGTCTGCCCACATACTGTGGACAGGACATGGTACGAATGGAATGAAACTGTCAAAGCAAGTTCATTGGACCTTAGGAAAAGGTTCTTCACTGAGAGGATGGTGGGTCACTGGAACAGGCTCCCCAGAGAAGTTGTAATGACACCAGTCTGTCAGAGTTCAAGGAGTGTTTGAACAATGCTCTTATGATTTAGTTTTAGGTAGTCCTCTGAGGAGCAGGGATTTGGACTTGATCATCCCTATGAGTATCTTCCAACTCAAGAAATTCTATGACTGTCTCCTACTTTTACCCTCAAATCCATATTCCCTTGTGCAACACAATGCAAATCAGAGGGTGGTTATCCTCCATCAAGAGATTGTTCCACTTGCGCATGCCTATCAGTGTAACACTTGCCAAGAAAAAGAATGGGACAGAGCAAAATCAAGTTCCTGTCCTTCTCATTCCTTGTTTTACCAGCTAGACTCTGCTCCTACATTAGAAATTGGCATCTTGTGTTTGGTAAACACCTTTAAACAATGCTGTGTTTTATCGTGTTATCTACGGGATAACACATGAGAATGGCTTTGCAGTGCTGCCTGTTGTCTGGTCCAGGTTCACTGTGTTTTTCTGCAACTGTTTCATGGGGATTTTTCACCTTTGGCCAGCTAACAGCTCATCTCAAATAACTGTACAACCATCATCTGCCCAGCAACAAACTTTGTAATGAATGCAGATGCACTCGGAAAGCCTCCGACTTATTTTCCGTGTTTGGACCTACACAAACCCGAACGAGAGTATAATTTTGTATTGAATTTTAACCTAAAGAGTAGGTGTGAGCACTGCTGCGACGCCTTTACCTGTGTCCCACTGAGGATCAGCCTACTCAGGATGTCCAAGGTCACCCGTCATAAACGGCCCAAGGGAAGAGCAAGGCAACCCCAAAATCACGCCTTGATAGACCCCGCGGGCCGGGCCGCGCGGGCGCTGCCCCGCAGAGGGCAGCATTGAGCAGGGGATGTGCCCGCACAGCTCCGCACTTGTTCGGGGCCGAGGGGAGACCTGCGGGCGCGGCTCGCCCAGACCCGGCACAGCCGCTCCCGCTGCACGCCCAGTTTAATCCAGCACAGAGAGACCCGCGCAGCCGTGGGAACTGCTGCACACCGGGGAGAGCTCTGCCAGGGCCCAGCCTCGCCCGCCATGGAGGCAGCGTTGTGCCGAGACTCCTGCTCCCGCCAGCTCCTGCTGGGGACCGGCCGCGCGGGCAGCACCGGAGCAGCCCTGAGCCGGGAGCGGAGCATGCCCCGGCCGGACAGGCACAGGGACAGGCACAGGCACAGCCCNAGAGAGGATGTTCCTTCGGCACTCGGGCTGCCTCCCCTCCCGCCGCTGCCGGGCTGCGCCGCGTGTGGAAATGGCACTTTCTCTGCCTAACGAGATGGGACTGAATGGGGTCGCCAGCCTCCTCCGCACGCACGAACGGGAGCAGCAACCTCGGCGCTGATATTTGTGGAAGGGAGGTTGTGTTGTGGGCGCCTGTTTTTTTTTTTAATTTCTGTTTGTTTTCTCTTTTTTCGAGAGGGAGGACGAGAGGGGGGGAAAGCAGCGTGTATTTTTTGGTGCAAACCCCGGACTTTGCAAAACAATCTCCGCCACCGAGAGGATTTAATCTGCAACGGAGATCGCTGCTCGCGGAGACAAACTTGAGCCGGGGAAGGGGACCCCCGCTCCCGGCCCCGCCAGAGCCCGACCCCTGCAAGGGAAGATGCGTCTTTGCCAGAGGCTGCTCTTGGGACGAGTCTTGTGTCTGAACTGATCGGGACTGGACTTTTAAAGGACGAGCTTACCCATCTAAGGGCGATTTGGGCATAAACAGCAACACAAACTCTGATTTGGTGCTGGAAGCTGCTCCGCCACTGAACAGCTGCTCTCACCCTGCTTCTGTCCCTCCCCCATCCCATTCTCAAAACAGGATCCTTAGCTATTTTGCCTTTTTTTTTTAATTGTTGTTGCATGAATTTTATTTTAGGTGGTTGCCTTTTACAGCTGGCTTGGCTGTTTTGGGGTCTCGCAGACTGTGAACTGCAGTAACAGCTCTACCGCCTCTCGTCATGGCTAGCCCCACGGATAATAATGAGGGCTTCTTCTCAGATGTCAGAAAGGTGGGTTACTTGCGCAAACCCAAGAGCATGCATAAACGATTTTTCGTGCTGAGGGCAGCCAGTGAGTCTGGACCCGCCCGGCTGGAGTATTACGAGAATGAGAAGAAATGGAGACACAAGTCAGGGGCCCCCAAGCGCTCCATCCCGTTAGAAAGCTGCTTCAACATCAACAAACGGGCTGACTCCAAGAACAAGCACCTGGTGGCCCTCTACACCAAGGACGAGCACTTTGCCATTGCAGCTGACAGTGAGCCTGAACAGGAGAGCTGGTACCAAGCGCTGCTGCAGTTGCACAACAGGGCCAAGGGCCACCACCACCTCCATCACCATCACCACCACCACCACAGTGATGTCACCTTTGGAGGCAGCAATGCAGGACTGGGGGAAGCAGGTGAGGATAGCTATGGTGAGGTAGCCCCTGGCCCAGCTTTTAAGGAAGTTTGGCAAGTAATTCTGAAGCCTAAGGGCCTAGGTCAGACAAAGAACCTGATTGGCATCTACCGCCTGTGCCTGACTAACAAGACCATCAGCTTTGTGAAGTTGAATTCAGATGCGGCTGCTGTGGTGCTGCAGCTGCTCAATATCCGCCGCTGTGGTCACTCTGAGAACTTCTTCTTCATTGAGGTGGGACGCTCAGCTGTCACCGGGCCTGGTGAGTTTTGGATGCAAGTGGATGACTCAGTGGTGGCACAGAACATGCATGAAACTATCCTGGAGGCCATGAGAGCCATGAGTGAAGAATTCCGGCCCCGTAGCAAGAGCCAGTCCTCCTCAAATTGTTCCAACCCCATCTCTGTGCCCCTTCGCAGCAGGCATCATGTCAACAACCCTCCACCTAGCCAAGTGGGGCTCAGTCGGCGGTCCAGGACTGAAAGTGTCACGGCCACTTCTCCTGCGGGTGGTGGAGGTACGGGTGGCAAACCCAGCTCTTTCCGGGTTCGAGCTTCAAGTGATGGGGAAGGTACGATGTCAAGACCTGCCTCTGTGGATGGTAGCCCGGTTAGTCCCAGTGCTAACCGGACTCATTCGCACAGACACCGTGGCAGCTCCAGGCTCCATCCTCCACTCAACCACAGCCGGTCCATCCCAATGCCTTCCTCGCGCTGCTCTCCTTCAGCCACCAGTCCAGTCAGTCTGTCATCCAGCAGCACTAGTGGCCATGGCTCCACCTCAGACTGCCTGTTTCCACGAAGGTCTAGTGCATCGGTTTCTGGCTCCCCTAGCGATGGTGGATTTATTTCTTCTGATGAATATGGTTCCAGCCCGTGTGACTTTCGCAGCTCTTTTCGCAGTGTGACCCCTGATTCATTGGGACACACCCCACCAGCCCGAGGCGATGAAGACCTCAACTACATCTGCATGGGGGGGAAGGCCACTTCCTCTTGCTGCAGCCTGGCAGCTCCCAATGGCCACTTCATCCCACGCACCTGCCACCCACAGCAGCAGCCACGCTATCCTAGTACACCCTGCTGTCCTCGAAGTGGTAGCGAGGAGGTTGCTGACTTGGAGAAGGCATTCAGGAAGCGGACTCACTCTGCAGGGACTTCGCCCACCATCTCCCACCAGAAGACACCCTCACAGTCTTCAGTGGCGTCCATTGAGGAGTACACAGAGATGCTGCCGTCTTACCCCTGTAGCAACAGCCGGCTGCCCTCCTACCGCCATTCAGCCTTTGTGCCCACTCACTCCTACCCAGAGGAGTGCCTGGAGATGCACCAACTGGACAGTGGCCATCATAGGACCAACTCTGCCCCACACACAGATGATGGCTACATGCCCATGTCACCTGGTGTAGCCCCTGTCCCCAGTGGTGGGATGCCCCCCAAGGGTGGTGATTACATGCCTATGAGTCCTAAGAGTGTGTCAGCTCCACAGCAGATCATAAACCCTGGCAGGGGTGGCCGCCACACTCCAGCCACAGTGGACTCCAATGGCTACATGATGATGTCCCCCAGTGGCAGCTATTCCCCTGACAGCAGCTCTGCAGGTTATGGCAAGATCTGGACAAATGGTGCCGGCCATCACCCAAAACTCTCGGTGGAGAGCAACGAGGGGAAGCTCCCCTGCGGCGGCAGCGACTATATCAACATGTCCCCAGCCAGCGGCTCCACCACCAGCACCCCGCCGGATTGCTACTTCGGGGGTGCGGGGCAGCCAGGGGTCGAGGAGGCGGCCACCGCGGCACACCACAAACCCATCTACTCCTACTTCTCGCTGCCACGCTCCTTCAAGCACGTGCACCGGCGGGGCGGCGGCAGGCCGGCGGGGGCAGCCGAGGAGGGCAGCCCCCAGCCCCGCATCGCGCTCGGCTCCAGCCGCCTCCTCTACGCCGCCG
>WEKX01019093.1:362548-455499 GCA_013390025.1 Pitta sordida
CTCAACTACATCGACCTGGACTTGGTGAGGGACTGCGGTCACCGCCGCCACCACCACCCGCACGCCCCCGCCGAGGCGAAGCCGCCGCCGCCGAAACCCCCGGGGCAGCCGCGCGGGAGCAGCCACTGCGGCGAGGACCTGAGCGCGTACGCCAGCATCAGCTTCCAGAAGCGGGAGGACGTGTAGGAACGGGGCGCCCGCCGGGGAAGGTGAGCCGGGATGGGGCGGGAGGAGCCGCGGCTCCGTTCAGTTTGCCGGGAGGTGACCGAGGCGGGGGCGGCCGCGGTGTCTTCCCGCGGGCTGGCGGCGGGCGGCATTTGCCTCCGGGGGGACTGCGGGGATGCCGCGCAGTTGGGTCGGTTTCGTTGTGCGTTATGGCTTCACCTCTACGTGTTTTAGTGGCAAAAGCATCCAGGAGCCCAGCATCCCTGCGGGTGTGCGGCTGCTGGCCCGCACCTGCGCTGCCGAGGAGTGCTGCCAAAGATCGCTTGGATACTCCTGTTCTGCAGGGGATACAATACTGTGCTTACCGTCCTACCTTACTGTGCTTACTCTTCAGAATTAGGTGTGCTTCAAAAATGTCAGTGTGTGTGGGTGTGAAAACGAGTTACCTCTGTCTCTGGGCTGGAAACAGAAAACTTGTAATCCTGGTTTGGTCAATAATCACGCTTGTGGCCAAGGGTAAAGCAGTGAACCGTGCTAGCACGTGTTCTGCTGTGGTCAGACACGGCAAGCGGCATCTGCCTCTCAAGGGTGGGAGCAGTGTTAATTCGTTTTGGTAGAAGGTGCTTTGAATTTGAAAACAGACTTCAAAGCTTTTAAGAGCGTTGTATCCGTCATTTGTGTCTCAGTTGATACTAAGTATGACTGTCCCACCCCCAGTCACAGTGTGACAAGTAGCGTAAGAAGTGGGCCCTATGAATTGTTCTTTTGGCATTGACTGATGTGTTGTTTTTTTCCTGAAGCTTTTAATTTTTAATTCGGGAAAAACTTCTGCCAGGCTGTTGCACGTTGATTACAGATATGTGAGATGAGTGCGAGCATTGTTGCAAAGCAGTGTGATGTTTCTGTTGGGTGAGAACTTCATGTAGCCCGTAACAAATGCATCGTTTAGAGTTCTCAAAGTACAGTGCACCTGTGTGAGTCCTTTTGTGAAATGTGAAGAGTGTTTTGGTGCAGACAAACACTAGCAGATAGTTATCTATTTAATCTTGTCACTTGATTTTAGTAGCTTCCTACACGAGCAGCAGCAATCACAGTAATCTAAGTACTTAGGAATATGTGCAATGACATTAGGAGATGAATCTCTTACCACTGTTTACATCACAAGTTTAATAACCTTACTACTTGTATTGTGTGTTCACTCTGCTCAAGGGAACTCTGTTAGTGTGATGCATAGGATCATAAGTTCACCATTTTTCTATGTTTTCCACCCGTATAATGTGAACCAAAGCAAAACATTTGCTCCTTAGCACTCGCTGCTGTTCCCCTCAGAGCAATATTAGGTGTTAGTCTTAGATGACCTATGATGACCAGGTCAATTTCAAAGTTCGAGGTAAGGTTTAAGATCAGTGCAAACATTGCTGGTCTGGTTCAAATGGTAGCTGGTAGGAAATTATTTTTGTGGCTGTCTGACAGAAGTGTGCTGACTGTCACCGTACATTGTGACCAAATGTGCACAAGCTTACACAGCCACACCTTTTCTCTGTTCTGGGATGTGCTTGCAAGAACCCATCTAGGCTGTTTTTGAGTTGCCTCTCGTTATCCTGGGAATCTGCGAGCTTAGGACAGCACTGGTGGTGTGAACTGTCTATGGGGGAATTTGCCAGAGGATGCATCATGTTGTGCAGTAAGTGACCTTGCTGGGAGCATCCTTGTTCCTCCTGCCTGTGCTGTGCTGAGACTGAGGGGCAAGTGTGAGAGAAAATCCTCTGTCAGCATGTGGATAAATAATGAATGTGTGCAATGAGAAGGCAGGTCTGGGGGAAGCAGTGTCAGAACTGCTTGCTTACACAGTTTTTTCCTAAATGTGCTGCTTTTCTTTTGCTGTAGACAATTTATTTAATTGAACACTGTGTCATCTTTAACAAAAGCTGTGGCAATGCTCTCCATGGTGGTAGTAGGTAGATGCCTACTGTGATCATGCTGTTCAGTGAGAGATTCGGATGTGGAAGACCTGATATAAGAACTGTCTGAAAAATACTATGCAGATGTTTTTCAGGGCAGCATTGCAAAAAGTAGAGTGTAATACAGTAATTGCTGTTTGAAGTTGGTTCTTATTTCCCAAAATTAGGATTGGACTGAGCAAGCACAGTTTCTTCTGGGAGGCAGGAGGAGAATCAGGTTGTAATTATATGGGGAGTTTGTAGCCATGGCTCTTCCCTTTCCCTTCCCACTATAAAGCTATGTTAGTTACTTGTAGTCTTCTCAGACGTTAACCCTTTGGACTCTTACTTCCAGGCTGGATTTCTTGCCATGAACTGAAACATTCCTTGCAGGCTTCAGCCTGACTAACTCATCTGTTGAGCATGTTAAAGAAAGAAAACCAATAATGCTTTGTCCATGTTAAACCATTTTTACAGCTATTTTTAGACATCTTCTTGTGCCTCTTTTGCTTTCGAGGCAAATCTTAGGTTTGGCAGGGGAATCAGCCCATGTAGTTTATACCTTATGCCATTCTTGAGAAAATCTGCCTGGAGGTGAGTGATATACAGAACTGCAAACAGTCTGTTTGCACATGCCTGAAAAAGTTGTTGAGAACCTTCAGCCAAACTGTTCACCTGAAAACTCCATGTAAAGTAGGGATGCTCCAGTTCCCCAAAGCTTTGCCTGCCCTTTCCAGCAAGCAGCTGAGTGGGGTGTCCAGCCTTGGCCATCTGCCCCTGGGCTCTTCCTGGCAGGTGAGGCTGTTTGGTCCTCAACTGAGAGCAAGGAGGTTTTGGTTGTTGCTTCTCCTGTTGGTGCCTGAGCATTGGGAAAGAGGAAGGAAAAGCTACTTGGTATGTTTGCAGGTATAGCTGAGGGAGGAGGGAAGGAGCTGCAGAACAAGGAATGAGGAAAGCTGCACTAAGTACCTTGTCTTTACTCTCCACTTCTTTCATGGGTTATTATTTACACTTTTAATCTCAGAAGTGTCAAAGGAACTTCACAGGCTCTTTTTTTTTCTCCGTTCCATACAGCAGCCTTCCACCCTCTCCACAGAACAGCCTTCCACACCACTGCAAAGGCCAAAACGGTCTGAATAACACGTATTTTATCCATTCTGAAACTTTCTGTTGTTGCAGTCTACGAGGCATACTCCAGTGTTGACCATTCATCTCCTAATGGGTAAAATGATTCTTGCTGCTTTACTGCGAGCTAGCTAACTCCTTTCCTCTTCCCTGCTCCCCTGTCCTTCCCCACCAGTTGCCTCAAAGTTATTCAGGCATTTCATTTTGAAGTATTTTTAATCTCTTTCAACTGCGTTTTTTTCTCCTGACATTAATGATACCAGCTGAAATAATCATGTTGTTTCCTAAATTTATTTGAAAAACATTTCTCTCGTACCCACAGCATTCCTCTGCACTCTCCAATCCCATTGCCTTGCCTGTCATATATTCGTGGTAGTTTCTGAACAGCTGGCCCTGCCCCAGCTCCCTTTTCTCATCCTGTTAAGAGAGCAGTAGTTTCAATGCAGTTCTGAATGTCCCCCTGCCCAAACACTTACCTCTCCTTCAGACAGTTGGGTGCTGTTGTTTTAGGACTCTGGGGCTTGAATCCTCTAATGCGTGGACTTTTATGCTGTAGCTGGAAGGCCAGTTTACTGCAGTCACCAGGGTGTGCTGGGAAGCACCAGGCCATGACATGGAGAAAGAGGGGAGAGAGAGCAGAGTAGCCCTGGAGCATTTTACTCCTGCTGGGAGTTTTGAATGCACACATGTGGTGGGCTGACCCTGGCTCGACACCAGGTGCCCACCAAAGCCATTCTATCACTCTCCTCCAAACCTGGGCAGAGGAGGGAAAATACGTATAATGAGAGGCTCAGGAGTTGAGATAAGGGCAGGGAGAGTTACTCACCAGTTACTGTCATGGGCGAAACAGAGTTGACGTGGGGAAATTAGTTTTATTTATTACCAATCAAATCAGAGTAGGATAATAGGAAATACGTAAAAGCTAAATCTTCAAACACCTTCCCCCCATCCCTCCCTTCTTCCTGGTCTTAACTTTACTCCCCACTTCTCTACCTGCTCCACCCAGCAGCACAGGGATATGGGAATGGAGGTTTTGGTCAGTTCATCACACGTTATATCTGCTGCTCCTTCCCTGCTGCTCCTCACACTGTTTCCCTGCTCCAGTGTGGAGTCCTTCCAATGGGGTCACAAGTCCTCTAGGAAACTTGCTCCAGCATGAGCTCCTATCTCCACAGGGTTAGAGGTCCTGCCAGGAGCCTGCTCCAGAGTGTGCTTCCCATGGGGTTGCAGCCTTCTTAGGGCATCCTCATGTTCCATTGTGGTGGATCTGTGCTCCACTATGTACCTCCATGGGCTGCAGGGGAATCTCTGCTCTGGTGCTTGGAGCAGCTCCTCCCCAACTTCTGCACTGACCTTGGGGTCTGCACAGTGGTTTCACATATCATCACTTCTTTCTCTATCTGCAGTTGTGCAGGCTTTTATCCACCTTCCTAAATACGTTATCCCAGAGGTGCTGCCACTATCAGAGTTGGGCTTGGCCTTGTCCAGCAGCAGGTCCCTCTTGGAGCTGGCTGGCATTGGCTCTGTCAGACATGGGGAAAGCTTCTGGCAGCTTCTCAGAGAAGCTGCCCCTGTAGCCCCCCACTACCAAAACCCTGCCACACAAACACAGTGCAACAGGTGAGCAGATGTTGTGGGTCTGCTGTGAATCCTGCTTTTGGGATTGCTGCGAGAAAGCTCCTCAAATAAGCGGGCATTTTGAAGATGAACTGCTGGAAGCTTGTGTTCCGAGTACGTAGTAAAAAAAGATTCCAAGAGGGAAACCATTAAATGTTGGCTCTGGAGAAACAGGAAAGACTGTAGTAGGATAGTGCCACGAGTCCAGGTATGTTGCTTTGATCTGTGAAGCTTCAAAGCGTCATTTCCATTTTGTTGATGAGTCTGAGAACTCCTGAAAGTAAGTGCTAATAATGCCAAATAGAGTATGTGTAGTGTAAGCAAGTGGTAACTTGGCTTACTTGCAGCTTTGATCTGTTTTCCCCAGTGCATGACTGGTTTGGGGTTTTTTGATGATGTAAGAAAATGGAATACAGTATAATGGGAATGTGGCATGATGGCATCTATACAGTTGTATCCAGTTAAAGTAAAACACTGCTAAGGAAAGAAGTAAACACTTGTGTAGATCTCATGAAAAGACACATGATGCTAAACAGAAAATTACTTATATAGTTCTTGTATTTTATACCTGGGGTTTATTTTTGTTGGGATACTGCTTTCTCTTTCATTTTATTCAATAATTTTCAGTAGTTGGGTTCTTTTCCTTAAGTTAAAAACTTAAGGTGGAACAACAGAAACACAGCAAATCATAGAATTGTAGGATATCCTGAGTTGGAAGGGACCCACAAGGGTGTCAAAACAAGACTTGTACAATTAAATTAAATTTCTAGGAGGAGGTTGTTTCCAAAACTGAAGAACAGAAGTTTCTGTAGTTTTGGGTCAGCACCAAGGTAAATACCAGTATGTTATGACAGTTTTCCAGGCATTATGGGTATTACTGTAGACAAAACAGTGCATTTCTTGCTGTATGCACACACCACCTTTTCCCCATACCTAGTTATTTGCCAAAATTGAGCCTGCATCTCCGCATACTTGTTTATTTGCAGTCCTCCTTTTTAACAAGACCACAAGCTTATAATTCATGGTTCTAGGTGTTCTCTTTTGTTTTCCTGGCTTAAAAATTCAAACTAAATGATTTATAAACAAATTCAGACAATTATGAAGTGCTATCTTGACCTCTTTAGCACATGGGTTTCACATTTCATTAATGTTTTAAACTGGTTTCTGAATGTGGTTTAAATTTGAAAATGAAACAAGACATTGCAGGGTGAGGATGATGCTCATTTTTAACTAGCAGCTGTAGGGAGATCATATGTTTCCTTAGATAACACTTGTAAATAGAGAATTACAACTCTGAAATAAAATGCAGCAAGCAGCTGTGTAGTGGGAATGTTGTTTGACCAATATCTTCAGTATGTTGTGTTGTTTCAGGCATGCTTCATAGTTGCTAAAATTTTTATATTCATTAGGACTGTACAGTTTCCATGACTTTATAAACACATGAGTGCAAATACTGAAAGTGAGTGTACTTGATTATCGTTTTGAACAAGTTGCACTAGCTGTATCATAGCTTGTTTGTGAAGAAAGTGGGGTGTTTTTTCCAGTTTTTTTTTAAGCTCTGCAAGTGGGTATGTTCAGTACTGTTTATCATGTAAATGAAGTCACATAAGCGCTAAAAAATAATTTTAGTGTCCAGTGATAGAGAAGAGAAATAGATATGATTTCCCCAAACTAATTTGATTTTTGGTTTAACCACTCTGCCTAGTCTCAAGGAAAAGTAATTATTGTGTTTGGTTGACAGAGTTACAACATACAGTGTTCTTAAGAGATGAGAGGGGAAAGTCGTTCACAGGACCTGTGCTGTGGGTAGGAGGGAGACTGGGGATTGCTGACAGTGGGGAGCTTGAGGTGCAGGCTGGGGAGCAGCTGTATAAACTGCGATGGGAGGGAGATGGAAATGAGAGAGAGATGCCTGTACTTGGGGAACGCAGATAAACTAGGGTATGATGATGTGAATGGAGAGAATTGCAAGGTGTTTATGGACTGAAGGGAATTGGGCTGGTGATATTTGAAAATCTGGGAGTGAGTGTAGAGTAACGCGGACAGCCTGGATATACACAGAGTTTGTTCTAGAGGCGCTCATTTTGCATGGTGCTGCAGTTTTCTGAAGGTGTTTTTACTTCAGTGTTTTTAATCTTTATTACTGGAGTAGACACTCTGTTTAGGAAGTTGTGTGTGTTCCTTACTTGTGATTAGGTTGGGATTTTTTAGCATTTGGATATTCTGCTGACCTTAACAGGGTGGTGTGCTTAGTAAGGTAAGCAGAATTTGCCTCCAGCTCTTTCTTCCTGAACTCTTTTGATTTGTAGGCATCCCTGTCATGACCACAGCAGTAAACCACAGGTATGAATCTGCATCACATACAAGATAAATCAGAATGAGTGAATTTTAACATGAAAAACCTTTGACTTTATAAAATACATACCATAAAAGGAGAAGTATAATCACACATTTTTTTTAAACTGCGGTATTTTCTTCTTTACTACTTGGACAGTCATAAATCTGCTTTAAAATGGGGTTTATTAGTTTAGTATTTTCTCATGGATTAGTAAGTACAGATTCCCTTACGTTTTTTCAATTTAGATAATATATTGTAAAAGAAAATTTCAAATGACAAAGCTATTTTGGCTTGTTACAGCAGATCTTGTGTTCTTTGTTTTGTGTTTAAAGCAGCAACACAAATACATTAATACTAAGAAACATTCCTGAAGTCTCAATTTGTCAGAATGCCATAAAACTGGCTTTGGTCATCTGTATGTGATCTGATATGCTGGAGGAACCTATTCATAAGAGTGAGTAGAATTATTCTATTTTTAGATAATTCTGGGGTTTTGATAAATGGTGATTGTGATGATTATTATTTGGACTACATGAGAGTGAAATAGTAAAGGCTGAAAAAAAAGATTCTCAAGTTTAACAGCTTTACTCTCCTCTTACGGAAGTGATGGGAAATTTAACAAAAAGCCAAGGTGTGAACAGATAAAGGAGATTTAAATAAGCCTGGCACTCTTAACTAACTAAAAGATGTCTTGATATATATCTCTCTGATCATGTTTGACATATCTAGGTCATGTTCTCTGAAGACTATTATTAGAGATTTAACCTTGGGTAATTGCAAAGTGTATTTTCTTCAGAGTAGTTTTTTATCTGGTAGGTGAGACAGTGAAAGTTCGTGTGTGTTCAAGTGCTTGTAATAATTTGGGAGTCTGGTTAGAGGCTCTGGTGTCAGCTACCTGAGCTGGAAGGTGAAACGTACCATTCCCTTGGTGCATCACAGAAGATTTGTCTGTGTACCTTGTGTCAACTGTTCTAAAATTCTGTTTTTTGGAAGCTGGGGATGTGGAAGAAATGACCTGTTAAATGTTCAAATAAGATACGCTTCAGGAAGAATGGAATTAGGCTGTACACTTTACAGCCAGTAGAGCTGCTGGAGTGTACTTGCACATTTGAACTCTCTAATGATATGTGTTATATAGTCGAGGAGGGTAGGGGCTGGGAACATGCACAGCTTTAATTCACCGTGTTTCTTCTCCCCGCTCACCTCCCCCTCCAGCCTGTGGAGGTTAGACTTTTTTAACCCGCTAGGGGATTGGACATGGTTCCTGGGTGAGTAGAAAAAATGGGAATTTTTTATCACCCTTGGTTCCCGCCCAGTGTCAGCAGCCTGGCTTTCAGTGTGGTGCACAAATATTTGTTAAGATATATAGGGCAGAAACTTCAGAAGCTGGATTTGGCAGTCAGTAAAATACTTAACGAGATTGTTCACAGTTTTCCTTCAGTATCACAGTTCCCTGAAAGAGTAAAAAGCTCGAACATGGAGTGGAGGAGACTAAGGCAGTGATTGTTCGGGTTCCCTCTGCCCTTAATTCACTGAACTGTAGACTTAAAACCCGCCTCTCATTCTTCTCACAAGATACTGGATGTCTGTACAACATTAGTAACATTCCTGTGTAAATGCTGTGCCTAGAGTTGTGGAAAAGAGTGTCTTGAGAGAATAAAAGAACCTCAGGAAGTGTAGATGTGAGGTAGAAGATTGAGTTTGTTTTTCCTCTTACACATATCCCAGCTGGTGTCTTGCTGTTTATCAGTTTGTAAGTGACTACAGAGGAGTGGAAGGGAGGTGGAGAGCTCAAAACAGTGTGGCTGGAGCTGTGACTTGTTTTAGGTCTGACTTGAGCTTCCCATGTGTGTTCAAGAGATGCAAAGACACCTTGAGTGACAGCTGATGTGTGTCAGTGAGAGAATCTTTTAGATTACAACACTGGATTGTAATTAATCTTCAGCAAGCTGGCCTTCATTTTGAAGCAAAGATTGCTGTGTTACAAGAGAATATTAACCCCCTAGGGAACACGAAATGGGTGACAAGGGAGACTTCTTGGCTTCAGTGCTGGGAGCTTGGAGGTGTCGATGTGTGCTGCAGGGGACTGCTGGTGTCCAAGTAACACTTGGTCACTTTGCTGGAATACCTGGACAATTACTAGAGCAAGGAGACTATGGTCTTCCAGTAACTCCCCAGTTTAGTCTGATGGTTCCTGTGCAACTGACTGACAGGGTGGGTGGGAGTCACTCTCGGCAGTGGTGCATGTGGTGTGCAAGAGCCTTCACACTGATACTAACAGGAGAAATACAGAAGGTCTTCTCTTTCCTGGAGAAGGTACAGGTGCAACAGAAAGTCCTTTGCTGTGCCTGCCGTGTCACAGGGCTGAGAACATCTGCTGCCTTCCTGGGCATGGTACAAGGTGCTTTTCTCATTGCACTCATTCTCTAATGAGTGACACTCAGAGAAATAACGTTTGGACTCTTCTGAAATGGTGGTGACTGTTCCATTTCTGACTCATGCAGGCACTGTAGGTAAATGATGGCTACATTGGCCGAGTGGTCTCTGAAAGATGGGATTAGTAATTTTAATTTTCTCAGAAAGGTTTGTGCTGTCATAATTACTCATTTATATCCTGTAATTCCTGATCATAAATTCTGAATTTACTTGTTATGTACTTCAAAATAGCAAAATATAACATTTATGGAGCAGATTGTTACGGAATAATGAGGACATAAACTAACAAATTGCTCACTCAGTTGAGGCTAAGACAATGTTATCTTCCTTCGTTTTTCTATTCTGGATTTTTTCCTGAGGGATTTTCCTTTCATAATACAGTTTTAGTTCATGGCAATGACAAACAGCAGGTAGCTGAGCTGCTCGGTCCATGAAAGAGGTGGGACAGCTCAGCCTCAGCCTGCCAGAGCATTTGAAATGTCTCTTAGATGTCAGTAAGGTAATGTATTCCTTGTTTTGGTGGCAATGAAGATCTGTACCATGGCTACATGAAGGGAAAAAAGAGAAGTATTCACCTTTTTGCAGTGATAGTAATTTCAAACTGAACCATTTTCAGCTGGGGAAGATGAAAGTTACTAACTGAAGTGCCTAGGAGGACAAAATAGTTTTTAGACAAGTGGGAACTGCTTTGGTAAAAGTGAAAATATTGCCTTTCTTTAACCTGCTGCACTTACCTTGTTTCTCTTTTTGACTTCTTTGCTTGCAACGCACAGACACTCTGTGCCATCCCTTCATGCTTTGCTGTGTTATGCTATTTTTAGCATTCGGTTGACTTTTCTGTGTTATAGATCACAGATGATTATTTTTTTAACAGTGTCAAATAAACTGTGGAATAAAAACATTTGTTGCCTTCTAAAAAACAAAGGGAAGTGCATGAGTAGTAAATGTTTAATTCCTTGATTGCATACATAAAATGAGATACAGGTAAGCTAACCTAAGCATTTAATGCTTGAGTGTACTGAAAACCATTGCAAACAAAGGAAACTTTTTATCTACTGTGTGTTGTTCAGGAATCTCCAGAAGCAGGCTGGCTGGCGTGGGGTGGGGGGGTCCTGCAGGATGTTTGGGCAGATTTAAGCAGCTTGCCTTACTGCAAAAAGGGGATCTCACCTTGGCTGCCTTCACTCCATTCTGTCCTGGCTCCATACCAGTAAATGAAGTTAGGCTGATGTGTTTTTGGTAACTGTATATATTTCCTCATTTTACACATAACAGAATTCAGATTTCCAAGAAACAGCAAAATACAATGTATAAAAAGGAATTTAGTTTATTTAGGAAGCTGTATGTTGAAAACAGTAAATATTTTTTCTCACTGAAAGTTTTGTTCTACTGCCAGTATTTTGGAAATAATCTTTTATTTTGTTGATTTTATCGTCATCTGGTGAACAGGATGCAGAATGGTCTTGAATTCCTTAGATATCTTGATAGGGTTGGATAGCCATGTGTGATTTACATCTATGTTTCTGGTTTGAGATCAAAACACAGGCAGATGAAACTAAATAGAAGAGAGTGATGGAAACCAAACAGCTCCAAATCATCCCTTGTCCTTTGCCAGCTGCTGTGCACACTCACTCTTCCCACGGCTGCTTCTTGGTGAAGCAGATAAACAACTGGTGCACTGCGAATTAACGTTGTGCTTTAAACATATAAATGGTGAAAATTTAATCTTAAATGGATTAATATAGCTGGTCAATTCATATGCAAGACAGTCTTGAATCCTTTAAATAATTCAAGTGTTCTTAAAAATGAAAAAACCCTCTCAAATACATTTATTTCTTTTCTGTATGAAACTTCTTTCTGTAGCATGCTCTGATAGAAGGGAAAAGCCCTTCGGAAGGTGTGCAGGCATGCAGCTAGGGCATGTTTTTTCAGGCCTTTGAACTAGGTTAGGAATGTGTCTCAAGATGGAAGAATGAATAGTTACTTGGTGCTCTTAGCCTCCGGGCTTGAAACTCGCAAGAGGAATGTTATTGTGTCTTCAAAGCCTGTTTCACACAAGGCTTTGTTGAGCAGGAACTTGGAGAGTCTTTGTATTATCATGCACACAACAAAAAGAGCCAGCCACCCAATTTGATCTAATTTGGCGGCAGTGGTGAGATGTTTCTTCAGTGGGAAGGCTTTGGAAAATGGGGTGCATATTTTTAATTAGGAAATACCCTTTAGAGTGAAGGGGTTGACATTCACCAGCCTGCTGAAACTCTCTAATTATAGCGATGCAATTCCCCATATGCACATACCCTCTTTTCCCCCTCTTCCCTATGTGTTGCTTTCCCAGGAAGAGAGCAAATACGTATTTACATTTCTTTTACATTCTGTTTTGACCCTAAGGTGGTGGTAGCACATCCCCGGAGAAGGCAAGCTGAGGTTGAGAAAGAGGGGTGGGTGAGGCTGAAGTAATTTTTGTCATGCTTTCTCAAAAACAAACCTGCATTCAGGACTACACAGGCTGTAGTGTACTAATACTGCCCAAATCAAGACAGACCTTCCAGTCATTGTAACTACCAAGTGTCGAGGGGATATAAACCCATTGCTCTAGTGAACATCATTGGGGATGGAAGTGCTAAAACATTTTTTGAGACGGTAGCTGCTTTAGTAGATACCCAGAGAAATTTGTTTTCATTTTAGGATATGACTTACGTAATGCTTATTCAAAACTGAGTGAGATCAACTGAAAAGATAGGAAAAGAGCTTTTCTTTCTAAAGTTTTTGAGCTAAAAAACCCCAAAATTCTACTAAATCTGAAATTTTGAATTCTATAGTAGCCAAGCCCACTCAGTTTCACCTATGAAATGGAGATGAGACTTTAAAAAACATTATCTTTAAATGCAGCATTTGTTTCATTAAGTAACTTGCTTATGTGTTGAGGGATTTTGTTAGTTTTTATCCTGATTTTCATTCAAACTGGCTTGAATGTTATACTGTGAAAAGCCATAGTATAACATTTAGCCAGCTACAAAATAATGGTCTGTATTGGTCATTAATTTTAGGTCAAGATTCTGCATAAATATACGGTAACAGTATTGTCTAACTAGGGACTATACTAAATGCTAAATTAAAAGGTTATATTGCAGATCAGCGTGATGGAGTGGTTATCAGTGTTTGAGAATGACCATTAAGAACATAAAAAAATAACTTTCCTCATTTGCTAATCTAAGTTTGATTATTTTAATCACTTTAATTTGAATTAATCCACCGTGAAGCCAAGTGTCAGTATGTACATGATAATTAAATGTATTTGAACTGATAGAATCATGAAGAGATGAAGTGTAGACACAGAAAAGACCTGGTTGCAGAATGCTGCCTGATCCAGAGAAGCAGGAGCAGACAATGCATGAAATGATTGGAGGTTGGAAGTGGAAGAGACGAAAACCACAAGTACAGAAAAATGGTGGTTAAATGTATTGAAGGATAAGAGTGACAGGCAAATTGGCCAGTTTGTGGGTCTTCTATAAGAGAAGTCGCACAAAGTTAGAGAAAGGAAAGTTGTGTAGGAAGGGGTACAGGGGCTGAGTGAGCAGAAAGAGAAATTGGAATAATGCCGGGAAGCTCGGATTTCAGTTGATGTAATTGGGCTTTAATGGCTTGAATGATTCATAATCTTGTAGCTTGAATAGGCTGTTATAAAATTTTAAACATAGTTATGAATGAAGTTACTTGTGCTGATAACATTGTGGGATTGCAGCAGTGGAAAGTATTGATGTGCCAAGAATTGTTAGAGGAAAAAATTGTATAAGGTGTTCATAACTTTTGCGTAGGCATATTCTGGAGGAAGATTTCAATGATCCTTCTGCAGGAATGTGCTGTGAAGTATTTTTCACCTTGGTGGGGAAGGAGAGGAATCTCCAATTGATGTAAATTGTTGTACTTACTTGGAGTTGGTGGGACTAGGGTAACATGACTCAGTTTACAATATGTCCCTTTAACATTTTTTTCTTTCTTTCCCTACAAGCTGTTACTACCCTGTTTTTTTTTTTAATTAATAGCAATTCCCCATTAGTTTTAATGAGTTATAGTAATGAGTTAGCTCTAAAGTGCTTCTAAATGATCTGTAATTCAGTGTGAAATTTGTCTCCTAGCTTGGTTTTTTTTCACCTTTTGCAAAAATTCTTCTCCGTAAGATGGGTGAGATGTTTGATCTGCCTTGATTCAAGCTTGTTTGCTAGAGTAGCTCATCAGCTTCTATTCCTGTATCAGATAACTCCTATGATGTTAATCATGGATCTGGATCACATTTCAGCATTTGCATTTGGGGAGAAAATAGGTAAAAAAGCAACAGACTGTTAGCAGAACTGCTTTATGCTTTGAATAAACAGGACATGGTCTAGACGATGGGAGGCTCAGATGGATGGAGCGTGGTGCCCATGGCTCCAGGGTTGTGGGTTCGATCCCTGGGTGGGTGCTCACTTGAAAGTTGGACTCGGTGATCCTTGTGAGTCCCTTCCAACTCAGAATAACCTGTGAACCAGTGGCTACAGAAGGTGTAGTGGTAGCCTTTGCATTATAGGACTCCTGTTTGTAGAATTTTGCGACCTGTTTTTAACTGATGCACTCTTACAGAAGCTTCTTAATGTTCTTCACTGTAACTTTTTGAAGGTTTTTGTTTTGGTTTTGTGACGTCAGGAGTGATACAAGACACTATTTGGACTGTGGTTTTGCATCTCTGGCTTTATCTGCAAATCACAGGTTCACACAGGTTCACAGGTTATTCCGAGTTGGAAGGGACCCACAAGGGACCCATCTAGTCCACCTCCCAAGCGAGCGCCCCTCCTGTGGTTACACTGGCAGCTTTTACCGTTGTTGTCTCTGTTCTGATTCTTTAGGCTCAGTTCATGCAGGTACAGGTGACTGCATTAAGGCCAAGAAGAGGTGTCATAAGTATGGGCAATCATTCCACTTCGGAAGCTGACTGCAGGACACAGGTTTCCCATCAGCTTACAGTAATGGAAAGCCACCCTGTCATTTTTGTCTCCTTGACCATATATTCCTCTGTAGAGTTGTTTTTCGGGATCACTTGGAAATGAGTTCAGGAGGAAACGCAGAACCACTTCTCTAGACTCACTGCTAGTTTGGTTATAACCAACTCTGAAACCGCATTTGCAATATTCTTTCAGGCAGCAAATCTTCAAGTAGAACACCTTATGTGATTAGAGCCTTACACTGCCCTTGAAACCACAGTTGTCTTGGCCTACACTACCTCTGCTTCTGGCCTGGGTTCTCCTTTTACCAGCTGCAGAAACTGTGTTTGGATTGCCTGTGCAGCTGCTGTGAAACTGCCTTTAGTGAAGTATAATCCTGACCAGCTGTAGCACCAGTTCCTCAGCCCTGGGAGCTTTTCCAGGTATGCTGGGTTAGAATCCAGGAGGGTTTATCAAAATGTGTTT
The DNA here is from genome assembly GCA_013390025.1 of Pitta sordida. NCBI lineage: Eukaryota > Metazoa > Chordata > Aves > Passeriformes > Pittidae > Pitta > Pitta sordida. The sequence continues at coordinate 377,611 of WEKX01019093.1, forward strand.
GTTTCTTCACTCACCCTGGAGGTGCTACTTTGAAGTGTGAGTGCAGGATAAGTGTATTTATACTGTTTAAAAAAAAAACATTTCTCAATTATGGCTTGTTTTGGTTCAAGTGAAAAAATAGTAAGCTATATCTGAGAAAAGGTATCTTTTACTGGCAAACCTGCACCTGCTGCTTTAGTATTCATGCTATTTTAGCTGTCTATGTTAGTTACTTTCTCAAACAGACATTTTCTGCCAAAACTAAAATCCATGCTGACAAATTAGCCTCTCTAGTTTAGGTAAGGCCACATATATATGTGGAAAACATTTTCAGGTGAAAATGAAAAATCCCTTTAATGGCTTCAGACAGCTGTCTTCCAGACCTTCTGGTGTTGTTACTCAAGATGTCATATGAGAAACAGGCAGGGTTTCCACCTTTCTGCCCCCAATTCTTGGTCAAATTTAGTGATTATGGGAGGATTCAATAAGTAACTGACTCCAATAGAAGGAAACACCAGTTTCCCAATGACATTTCCTACTGATCTCTTAGAACTCGGACGAGTCTGTAGAAGAAAATGTTTCTCTTTTATTAAAAAATCTTTTGCTTGCTTGTCCCCAGTGGTGTATTACAAAACTGAATGTCTGTTGTCTGACAGATGTGTGATTGTAAAAACAAAACTTGCTTTTAACTCTATTGAACTTCTGACATTATTATCTACATTAGGAAGAAACCTCTTAAAGATAATTCTGCCTTTCTGCTGCTCCATGCAATGTTTCTAGGTGTATTTGAGAACACTTGGAGGATTAAAATGCCTCAAGAGTTACTACAGTCATCTGTAGCTTGACTCTGTTTCTTTCCTTTGCTTTAGTTTTCGGTAAATTTCTATTTTAAGCCTTATTTTTTAAAAAGCAACTGCATTCTGCTTATTTTTTCAAACTACTGTGTCATTTATTTGGCAGGAAAAGAGAAATGTTAAAGTTCCTTTTTACATCCTCCCCTTCTCTTCAGTGAAATTTTTGATTGTTCTGTTTAATGACTTATTTTCTCTACGGCTGAATTTATTTGAGAGGCTCATCTAAACAATGAGTGTTTTCTGAGAGAGGAAGTGAGAGAACTTTAATTCTTTCCCCTCATTTCTGAAAAAGGTGTGTCTTGGGTGTTTAAAAAAAAGGAAGAGAACACAGACTTCTTAGATATTTCGGAAAAAGAACCTTAATTCTTGTGTTGCATGAGCTTCACTTACTGTGCTGAGGTTATGCTTCTCCTCTTTGTGAATTCATAGAAATCCACTGACCCAGATGGATGAGTGGTTTTCTTCCACCTTAAGTAGTTCTGGCAGTGCAAATATTTATGTTTGTGTGTGACAGGATGCCCCCAAATTCATGCTGCTTCAACAGCTGAAGGGTACAACACACTTCTTTCAGTTGTCACCTGGCAGTTTATTGTTAGCAGTGGTATGGAAACCAGAAGCAAGAAAAACTGGACCAAATCATTCAATTCACTGTTTCAGATGTTCAGTACAAGCTCAGTTCACCTGCTTGGTTTGGCGGCATCTCCTTTCCAAGGGCCAGCAGCCCATTTAGCAGCATCACCTTCTTCCTGAGGCACATCTCCCTAGGGTTTCTTCCTTGTGTCCACAGTTGCCTTTGGATCTGTTTGAGGTTTGAATTGCAGTGCCATGGAAAATAGGCTTAGTTTTGACTTCTTTGTACCACTGTTAAATTTTGAAGCCTCACAATCCTTTGTACTGTTCCCCTGAAGGCAGCAGAGGAGATAACTTTGCTAATGTGTCTGCACGCTGTTGGAGGTATTTGTAACAAAACATCCACTGACCTACTGGAGTGGAGTTCCCTCAGGAGTATAGACAGAGGAGCAGGGGGTAGGTAGATTTTGCAGTGTTGTAGTGCTGTTGTATGTTCAGAAATACTCTTTTCCAAGGGTTCTTTATCAGTATGTAAAAGCTGATAGTGAATGCCATTAAACTCTTACTTGCTCTAATTCTTTCTTGTGGAAGCGTATGTGTTTATTAGAGTGAGTTGAGTGCCTTGTGCTGTTTAAGGCAATCTGATCAAGAGCGTTGTTTTCCAGGGAAAAAGTTTGAAATGAAAATCACTTGTGAAATATTTCTGATGTGTGTCATAGTTTTGTAAAATCTGTTTTATACTTCTGTGTGCTGTACATAAGGTGTTCTGGCTTGGCTGAACGGTACCAAGTTACTGTGTGTCAGTGTCCTCACACACAAGGCTTTGATTAAGCAAGGAAAAAATGCTAGTATTATATTAAAGGCTGGCCTACATACAAGCTTGCACAGAGAAACAAGAAGTTAGCATTTTAATACAAGTGTTTTGATACGACACATAGAAGTGACTAGGCTGGGCAAAAGAAAATGATGGCATAAAGTGAAAGATTAATTTAGACCTTTTGGGACAACACAGAGACATTTCATAGCAGATCAGGGTTTTGGGGTTTTTTTTTTACAACTGGGTGTAATTTTAACCAGGGTAGCTGAGAGACTTTGTTTGCTCTTGTGTACCACAGGTATGCATGGGCATTCAAGGGTCAGTCATCAGCTCAAGTTCCATTTGACTAAAGCAGATTTGCTCCCGTTCCATGAGCCCCTTATGGTTTTTGGTAGCAGTGTGTAACAGTGTATTCCTGTGTTGAATCAGGTTCCTGGGCTGGACTTGCTGTCTGATTTTGGCCTCCTTTTCCCCGGAAGAAGAAAGGATTACTGGGGCAGATGTGGTTACAGCCATGTCTCTGAACAGCCTCTGGACAAGGGAGAGTTTGTGTCCTGTCTGTTCAGAGCATGAATGGGACTTGTACATGAATAGCTGCATGAGGGAGGCTTCAGGCACGCTTGGACACCATCCTTTCAATGCAACTTTTTAGACTGTCACTTTGAAGAAGTATTCTTACTCCTGCTGCCATGCTGCCACCTCCTTTGCCTAAGTGCAAGCACTCCTGTAGCTGAGCCAGACAGGGACCTAACCCAGGCTAAAAGTAGTCTGGTTTAGGGAGGGGAGAAATCAGCTTTCTTTATATTGCTACAGTCCCTGGTGCCTGAGCAAAGAAGGGGATAATATGTGTGGTGTGGTTGTGTAAAGTTGGTGGGAACACTTAAGGAAACAGCAGGACAGGCTTGTACTACCTTCAAGTAGACATGAAACAGTGATCATCATTTCCTTGCAACATTTTCATTCATTTCCCAGAGTGCTTATTTCGTTGGGCCAGGATGATAATGTTGGTGTGAAGCAGAAGGGATTCTTTTTTTTTTCCCCTATGTTAGGGTCATAAAAACTTTCTGAGTCTAATAGCTGGAAGTGAGCCTTATGCACAAAGTTTCTTTTGTTTTGTTTTTGTATAAACCCATTTGATGTTAAGCAGCCAAATCTCATCCTTTATGGTTAGACTAATGCATTTTTTAGACGCTCCTGGGCTTCTTGTTTAGCTTTCAAACCCTACTCCAGAAGTCTACATCTCCTTACATGGTCCGGTCTCATACCTTCTGGGTCAAAGATACCAAACTGGCACTGGACACCTCTGGTTAGAAACCTGAATTTCTGCTTAGCATGTTAATTAACTGAATGATTTTTCTGTGTTTCCGTTATGGAGAATCTTGTGGAGTTTTTTAAGGAAGATTTCCAGTTATTAATAGAAACAGGAGTGATTGTGCTGAAATACACAGTGAGGTGATGGGTTTGTTGTTGTTGTTTTGGTTTGTTTTCTCTTGAATAGCTTTCCTGAAAGGCTTTCTGTCTGCTCTCTCTGTGCTTTTGGAAGCATACAAGCTTGTGCCCATTGGGAAATGTGTCACTGTGAGCTCTCTGTAACAGTGAGCTAGTAGAACAAATACAGTGTTTGAGGCTTATCCTGTAAGCCTGTCAGTACCAACAGCAGGTGAACTGGTAGTTTACCTTACCCAACATGCGACTTTGGTATGCAGGGTGTAGATCACTAATTTTCTTGGCTGTTAGCTGCTAGAAGGGGGACACACTTTTCTGTGCCACAAGGTAGACTCTAGGTTTTGTTCTTCAGATCTGAAAGCACATATTTTGGCTTGAACTTCTCAAACTTCATTTGAGAGTTAGGAACAGCTGTGGGCTTAATTGTTTTTGCAGCAAGGATTAAATGATTAAAACTTAAGGCATTCTTTCCAAGAAAGAGAAATAAAGGGGTTTTTTTGGTCATGTTTCAGGACTAGAAAGATAGAGGAGGGAGAAAATAATTAACTTAAACCCCCCTTTCTGGATCTTTTCATGAAATCTCAAATTAAACGTAGACCCCAAAGACCAAAATTAGTTAATGAAATTTTAAATTTAAAAGCAGAAGCCTAAAAATTTGTGTTTGGAATTCAATGTGTGACCTTTGGTATGGGCTCAGTGGGCTGAGTTTGGAAGCAATAAACATCACAGCTTCTGGCCATTAAAGAATTAATAGAAGCCACACCATTGTAACCCACTGCTCATCTTCTGACCATCCAAATGCTAATCTGGTGTATCATACTAGTGAGGATGTACATTCCTAAAGCTGTAGATTAAGAGAGGGAATGAAAACACCCAAGTGCAATTCCAAACACTCTTCCTTTTAATGTTGTGTGCCCTGCACTAGTCTGCTAAAGGTTAGAAGCCTCACCCTTTGGATGGTTAGGTAACAGGTGATAGGTTGGACTTGATGATCACTATGGTCTTTTCCAACTTTACTGATTCTGTGATTCTGTGATGTTCTCAGATGTGAATGTAGGCAAGATATTGAATAGTTGTGCAGTTCCAATTGTGTGTTCATTACTTAGTGAGATATGGCCTGTCCATGGCCTTTTGTGAGTACATGCAAGACAACACTTTGAGAAACACTGTGATATTACTTCTCTGCACCCTTGTCTTTTTTTTTTTTTCCCTGTAGGTCTGCTGGGCAGGGACTCTCATTTTACAGTGTTTGTGTAGCAGCCAGTAAAGTGAGGCCTTGAGCTGTGACTGAGGCTCCCACATGCTGTCATGGTGCAGAAGTACAAAAAATCGTTATTACTGGTTATCACTCTGGTTCTATGCAATGCTGGCTGGGCCTTGTCCAAATGTGTCACATTCTGCTGCTGACATTAAAAGTCTTCATAAACCCCAAATCAATCAGCCTCAGGTTGTTCACAAAACTTCAGTTGGTAAAAACTTTCTCCCCTTTCTCCATCCTGGGAGCTATTTCTGCTGAGACTTGTCCAGAAGAGCAGGGGATTTTTTTCAAGCCTGCATCATTAAGGTTGTAACCAGGAATACTATTTGTACACCAGCTTCCTTCTGTGCTTAAATTTGAGTCATGTGTGTGATCGGTTTCATTGCCCTGTAATCTGTCTTGCTGTCTTTACTTGCTGATTGATTTTTAAGAATAATAGTGATCTCCTTAAGGGGCATATCTTCCATTATTTAATAAAACTTGGATCCTTTTTTTAACATAACGTGATACTTTGTTACAAAACAAATTACAGATGACCTGTGTGCTTCCCTCCTCACAGTTATTACACGGATCCTGTTATGGGCTCGGTACCTTGTGTGAGCTGCTCAGTGCAGCAGAGATGAGACACACATGGTCACTCCCCATAAAACATCCTGGAACTGCAGCACTTTGGATAGGACAGAAACAGCTTCTAATTCTTTGATTTTATGACTGCAGTAATCAAAATTTAAATCTTCACTGATTTCAAGGGTGGTGAAACTAGATAGCTCGGGAGGTTCCTCCTTTGGGGGCACATGAGAGAGAGCACCAGCCAGACAACTGGTACTGACAAGCAAGAGGCATCAAAAAGCACAGCATGATCACTCGAGCCATGCAGGAGGGAGAGCTATATTTAACACATACAAGAGCTAATGTTGAGACTTCAAAGAGAGCACACCCTTTTCTTCCACAGCTGTGCTCTGCCATGCAGAAGAGACAGGGCGGTTTTCCAGTGGAAGTTTGCTGCCTTGGGGAAGAAGTTCAGAGAGTTCTGAAATGAGCTTAGAATTTCAGAAACAAATGATCTGCCAGCAAACCCCATTATAATTTACCTAAGAGATACTCTTAAAGGAATTGACAGAGTGGTGTAGTTTGGTCTTCCTGAAAATTCTTAGATGAAACTGTTTTAAGTTACCCCTCTGTACTGTGTCCATTACCTTGTAGTCAGGCATGACCAATGCAAAGAAGCTGTAGGATAGCAGGTGATCATTATGGATGCACTAACCTGTCATCATTGTGTGCTTCATCTCCCTTAATAACTCAATATATTATTCGATGAAAGTCCCAGTCCAGGGAACCTCAACAATAATTGTTTCTAAGGGAATAGAAAGGATATAAGTAAAAACACATAAACTCTGCTAGTCAGCTGAGGGTAAATACATCTTCCATTCTGATGTATGGTATGTGATTTGAGACCAGACTGACCACTGAAAAGTGACCTCTGACCGCTGAAAAGTGACCAGGATGGACGGTGTTCAGCTCAAACATTACTGGGGCAGCCTTTAAAATGACTGTGGATGTTTCTTTCCCACCAGGGATAGAAGTACGTATAAAACAAGAACTGTCAAAGTTATAAGTCTAGCCTTAAGGCAGTATCTTAATTTCATTTCTCTTCACTCTCTCCTCACTTTTCTCTTATTAAGTTTTGTGTGTTTTAGAGGGAGTTTACAAACATTAGTTCTTTAAAGACGAATGAAAATTAGAGAAATCAATGTATTTAATACAACGAATAGAGCAGAAAATTGGAAAGAGGTGAGAGTTGACCTATAATGTTTGACACAGCCTTTCCCTGTCTTAAATAAATTAGAAATCACATTATTTTTTGCCTCTTATGTGGGGCAGAATCCTTTTGGGGGAAGGACTAGGTATAGATGCAAAGGTAAACGTGGTGTCAGTAGTCTTTTTTCTACTTCGCTCAGTTAAGCTTGGGATGTGCAGTGTAAAGAACCAAAAGTCTGAGTTAGCATGTGCTAGTACAGTAAATGTGTGTATACTGGCAACTCACTAACAACTTGTTGTTGCATATACAGGTTTCGAAGTGTTTTGAAAATAGATTCTCTATAAAAGTGTTGTAAGGAAAATAAAACTTGAGGAACTGAAATAGAGGTTTCAGAGCAAGAAACTAATTTTTAAATTTTTTTTTGTCTGAAATTATTTGATGAGCAAGAGAAAAGCCATAAAATTCTTTCACTGTTTTGGCTGACAAAAAATGAAATGGAATTTTGATAGTTAATTTAAATTAACTTTTGCATTTGAATAAAGGTCTTATGGTTTTAGTTTTTTTCTTTCAACAGAGCAAGCTGCAGTCATATCCAGAAATGGAAGTTGCCAGCATTTTTTTAAACTTTAGATCTGCTACTTTTACTACCTGAAGTTTCTATAGTAGATTTTTGGGAAGAGCCTTTGGCAGTGCTGCACATAATAAATGATGGTTCCTATGGTGGTTTAACAGTGATGCAGCTGAGCCAAAATAGTTACTTTCTTAAGACGTTACATTAATCATGGATGTTCTTAAGACTTGTTTACAGTGACTAGTTAATTTTCTTGCATGATGAGCTGTTGTAGCCTTCTAATTTGAGTAAGTTTTTGTATATTTTCTGTTGGTATTGTGGTGATTCAACTTGCTCAAATACAGAATTCTTTAGCAGAAGAATTCTGCTCCAATCTCTGTTATGATTTTTAATCAGAATTTTTTTTCTCTGATGTTACTCAGATTTTTACATTAACTCTTGAAAAAGTAATTTTGAAGATTCTCCTTGACAGTCCTTTTTCATTGTAAGGTGAAAGTGAGGACTAATTGCTGACAGAGTAATGAGGAACCCTGCTGTCTGTCATGCTGGAGGATCACCAGATTTGGTGTTACAAGACAAAATTTCCTCCATAGTAATGCTCAAGTAGCTAAATCCATGAACAGTCTGCAATTCTGTGAACAATCCATGACAGGTTTTGTACTGTTTGCCATCATCAGTCATGGAGGTGTGATGCATGGGTTTTGTTTTACTATTTTGCACCTGGTTTCTGTCCTATTTAATACTTCTTCTGTATCTGGTAATTTTCCCACAATGATAAAACTAGCTCTGGTGGTCTTGATTGATCTCAGTTGCCTTCCCTGTGGCTTCTAGACATCACTCAAACCAACAACTTGATTTGTTAACTTGCCCCAGCCGCGGAGTAATTCCAGTGCTGATGAAAAATGGTAGTACTGTTACCTTTGGGTAGCTGGATGTGTGTCAGTGCTGAGGAATTCCAGAAGGCTGTCACATAATTTAAGTGGGCAAAAACATGGTAGACTAATGTCAGCATAGGTAAACATAGGTTTTTAAACATAATTTTTTTTTCCAGTAAGGAAAAAATTACACTAAACCATGCTTATGTGATGTTGAACTCAGAACTGATGGTTGTAACCTGGAAAAAGAACCTTTGTGGTTGTCCTTGACAGTTCTGCAGGATCATTGTCTGCAATGTGGAGCAACAGCCAGAAACCGCAGAAAAACGTGGGGAGTGTGTGCCTTTTGCATCATCAGGAAAAGGTACTGGGGACAAAAAAACCCCTTTTGTTGGTGTTTAAAACACTGGTGTGCTCACCCCATTTTGAGCACAGGATCCAGTTTTTGTGCCCACATCATAGAAGGTACAAATAGTGCCTTTATTTGAGGGAAGATGTGGAGAAGGGCACCCCTCAATCCCAAGGGATGGTATGGCTGCCTTGTGTGGAGATGTCATTTAAAAGGCTTGGTTTAGGGGATGAGAAGGCAGTGTGATCAAGGTTTGCAAAATTGTGAGTTGGTGGGTAAGGTGAGCACCAAACTCTTGTTGACAGAAACTCTGCAGTCCTGGAATTACATAACACTTGATGAAACTGGTTGGGAATCAGTTTAAGACAGATGAAAGAGAGTATTTGTTTACATAGCAGGTATTGAATTTATGCAACTTGCAGCCAGAGAATGTTTTGAAAACAAGCCGTGTAGGCAGGTTCAAAACAGGGTTAGGAGAGTTCACGGTCAGCAGGGAGAGTGTGAGTGTGTGGCCCACAGAACATGGTCTGTTAGTGCTCTCTAAACAGCACTTTCTTTGTCCTGTTGAAGAGGAATTCTGGACTAGATGAACCAGTGGTGGGATCCATCTGGGTATTTCTCATATTCCTGAGCCCTTGGGCCTAGTGGGATATTTTTTGTCATTCACTTAAACTATCATTCGTGGCAGGGTTAGATGGAAGGCATGAACCCTCTTTCTATTTTTTAATGTTCAGTGAGCTGTACCTCCAAGGGACACCCTTAGATTTACTTGCTTAAATTTGTCAGTGCTGCAAGCTGAGGTGACTGTGGCTTCCTAATAAGCTGGAAAAAGTTTCCTCCTTTCTAGCCAGGAAAAAAATACTGAGAAATCCATCTGGGAATGTGATTCATCTGGGCCACACTCATATTTTTCCTTTCAGATTCCAAGGAGAGGTTTGAGATAGTGCTCAGATACGAGTAATAGCTGCTTTCAGTTGTAGTGGTAAGCAGGTACACTGCTGTTTATGCAACAAGACTCCAAACACACTTCTCATCCCTTTGGCAGTGTTGCATACTCCCTGGGGTTTGGTTGTGTCCCAGAGTGCTTTGAGAATTGTGAGTTATTCAGCCTCTCATCTCACAGTTACCACCGCTGCACATTGGGGCAAATAAGTGGGTGGACCTTGCTTAGGAGTGAGAGAAAAACTCAGCCAGAAGTCATAGAATTTTAACCTGAAGAATGTAATTCTTTTGCTGGAGTCTAGGATAGAATATTACAATATTTTCAAGTAAATGTGGTTTTCTTAAAATCCTCACAAAGTTAACTTCAGCACAGCAATGGCTTGTAGGCTGGTAACCACTGGTAACTGGAAGAGTGAGCCTAGTGCTGTTAGTGGTTTTTTGTTATATTTTTAGAATTAATTTTGGGTGGATATAATCTAAATGAGATATTAATAAAGGAAACATGGAGGTTTTTGCATAATATTTAGACTGGAGAGACTGCAAGGCTGAAAAATAGTGAGGACATTCCTTTGAAAAGCAGTGAGGTTTTTTAACTGCAGCGTCTTACAACACAGTGATATAAATGTCCCATTTTTAATGTAATGTTCCACAATGTATTTTATCCTGCAGGAAAACTTAATTAATGAAAAGAGCTAGGTTATGTCTAAATCTGGACACTGTTGAGCTCCATCATAGTCTAGTATCAAGCTGTTTTAGAATCCATCACTATGAAGGCCATACTAGCAAGAGTAATTATTCATGTGGATATATGTACACATCTGAATTTTTCTTGCTGGGGCATAGTTGTCTTGGAAGAACACTAAGTATGAGCCCTTTGAGAGCTTGTCACGCTTTCTTCCTTCCTTCCCTGGCCCTGCTTTCTCTTTCCACAACTCTGCAGTAAAATTTGATAGCTCAAGTGTAAATTAATCCTAAGTTATATAAGTCCTTCCTTGAAAGAGACTGTAAATCTCAGCAGAGATTTACTTCTTAGAATACAGAAAAAGAGCTTCTGTTTATAGTAGAAAGGGGATTTTAATTTTTATTTTTAATAAACACTGAATAGAAGCATTGAAAGTAAACTTCCTTGATAACTTCAGAACCAAGCAACCAAACCCCCCTGTTTTCTTTGACCAAGAGAATATTTTGTAACTAAGTTATTAAAGTCAATATTTACTATTCTGTGAACAGTCCTTGATATTTACTTTTTGAGCCACCTCTGTACCTTTTTTCTGTTCATTTTTAGAGTGTCTAGTGTTTCCACTGAATGCCCCAAGAGTACTCTTAATACTGTATTTAGTGATCAAAATGATATTCTAATTGGCATTGAATGAGTTTGGTGAGGTGATCTAAAAATCATTCTTGGTGAGTGGAAAAAAAGCACTAGAAGAACATAGACAGAGTGGTTGGTTACATGATGAGTGCTGACACTGCAGACCTGAGCTTAGAAGTGTTAGGATTTTGGTTGGTTTGGTTCCAGTCACAACATGCAACAGGAAAAACAAATGTACTGAGAAAACCTCCTTTGGTTTTTGTCCCTTTCTAGGATGTGCCTGCCTGAGTGACTTTGCAGAAACTGGTGTTTGTCACTCTCTTACCATCTCTGGTGATAGGGAGGGAGGATGATGGTGATGTCTTTTTGCTTCCTAGAAGTTATCAGCTGTACAGGGTGAAGGAAGTGGTAGATGATGAAATCTTCCTCAAACCTGTTTGGGTGTTTTTACGGAAAGGCATGGTGTAAAGTTCTTTAGCCTGTTTCACTGATCCTGTTGATAGTCCTACCACTTATTGAAATTTTATATTGTTAAAATTTGGTCTATGCAGGGATAAGGTCCTAGTGCTGACTGCCCAACCTTTGAGGGTGATGTGGGCCCACCTCTAGCCCAGGGAAGTGTGAGGGCCCACCTGATCCCCTGCACAACATCTTTTGATCTAGGGGATCCAAAAGTGCATCTGAGAATGCCAAGAGAGCATTTAACACATAGAGCATAAGAGGAAGGGCAGCATGCTGAGGCTCTGTGCTAGTAAAGCTGTGAGTTCCATACCACCAGTGGTGAATTCGGTGCCCTCAATACCCATTCAAATGGCCTTACTACTTAAAGCATAGGGGTTGCTTTTCTGCAGATGGATGTGTACAGATAATGCTACAGCCTGATGGCTACTAAAGGAAGAGAGTTCACAGCCTGGAAAACTGTAGCAACTTTGTTGGTTTCTCTGTTTCTATGGAAGTTTTTCCCCCAACTATGTTTGTAAAGCAGAAACTGAAATTCAGTCTAACTTCCTAATATATATGTATTCCTGTTGGCAGCTGGATTTGAAGCTTTCCTTGGCTATTTAGCTTTGAGAGGTTGACAAAAGCTACCTCAAATACTCTTCTCCCATAATGAGGTAACTGACTGTACCTGAGGTGAAGGAGAAGCAGTGGGAAACATGAAGGTCCAAAGCAGCCAGAAAGAGGGGACAGCTACAGTATGTTACCATGAACTGAAAAGATGCACTTTGGATATGTTCCAAATGTAGAAGGAGCCTATTAGGAAGGGACAGGCCATATGATAAGCTGTCAAATAAGCCATGTTCTGATTCCTGGCTAGAGAAGGTATGGCAGCCAATCTGGGTATTTGAGGTTAGAATGGAGCAATTATTTAAATCAAAAGTTCTGAAGGCTACACGTCTCTGTCTGCATGCTGGGTCTCTGTCCTCTCCCTGTTGCAGAATGTCAAACATTGTGATATTCCCATGACAGCCTCACTAATCCAGCTGCTACAGTTAGGAGTGACTGTAGCTCTGTCACATGAGGAGATTACTGAAGCTACAAGCTGAAGTCTTGCCATTCGTATTTTGCACAGTCAGGTTCTCATCCCTGAAGTTCTGTGAGCAGAAAATTCCTTCTGTAACTCTTGGAGAAATATGTGAAGTATTCACATAATCTTTTCAGCCTCTCTATTCCCACAAATCACAGGGTGCTTTGATGGACATGGTCTCATTCATTGTGAGAAGACTGAAGTCCTGTTGCATGGTTTCAAAGTTAACTTTAACACCTTTTTGGAAGTTATCTCAAACTGTGAGATTGGTGGGGGTTTATATTTAGCTCAAATTGCCTGCTATAATTGGCATTGAAACTGGTTATAGAAGTGACTCCTCAGGCAATGTGCTGGCATTTCATGTTACTTAAAAACATAGTTCTGTCTTTTTGTCTTCTCGAAATTTGCTTTGCAGAGTAAGATTTGTTGGCATAACTCTTTATTTCTTTGATATAAGGCTCCCTCTGCATCTTCTCACTTGGCCACACACTTGTCTTGACACCACACCCCCAGTGGTACTCAGCCTGGCTTCTAACTTTAGTTTCACACAGCCAGCCAACAGTCAAAGCTGGAGGTGTTGGCTTTCATGGAGGCTCTGCTGAGAGAGGCCCACTCGGCTGTGCTGCAGAGGGTGCCTGTCCCTGTGCTGTGACCACAGGCTGGCTCGGGCTTGTCTTTTCCCCACTACGTTGTACCTTCGAATTACGGAAGAAAGCAACGTCGTCGCATAGGTGCTTGACTGACTTTTTAAGAAAAATGAAAATATCTGTGTGGCTGTGATATTTTATATTGATAGTTGTTCTCAGTGCCTTGTTAGGACCTTTGGATTATATAGAAAGAAAAATAAAGTTGAATTCCTTCAAAACATTTTGTGAATGGTGTGAAAACAAAATGCAGTAGAAATCAGAAATTTCTGTCTTATTTATTGGGGGGAAAATAATTTTTTTATTAATTTGCAGTTCAATTGCATTCTCTCACGGTTTGTTGTAGTCATTCCAAAATTACAAAAATAGATCCATGTAGAATGATGGTTCCCAAATGATGTGCAGGGACATGCAGAAGAGCGTGCAGGCTGTTAGATATGTTTTGAAGTCTGATGTAATTATAGCTGTCTCTCTGAAGTGTTGCATTCAGGTTGTAAGCACACTTACGCAAGCATTTTGGCAAATGCACATAGGTATATCACGGAACAATTAAGGGATGGGGGAGAATGCTGGGAAAGAAGTGCTGCTCAGGAAAGTCAAGGTACAGAGGCATCAGGTCTGATGTGTGTGAATCTTACCTGGTGTGATTTGTTTCATAGGGATGTGAACTCACGTTTTTTCTTCTTAGTGTAACTCAGAGCTTTTATTGCACTTCATGCAAGTGTTGGCATGTTTGTGGTAACTAGAAAAATTGCAGCATGATAATCGTATTAGTGACATGTATGATACTCTTGCTTGTTCTTTATTATATGTGGTTACTAAAAATACCTTGCTGTACATGAAACAGATCCAACATCATCTTTTCACTTTTTAAAAAACCCCTCCCCTCTTTCATCATTACACACTGTAGTAGCAAACCCAGGGCTATGGGTTACCAATTAATGTAATTCTTCCTTTGGAAGAGCTGCCTGGCTTAGCTGCACTCGGTTCCTGGGATCTCTGTTCAGTTGTAGTGTGGAAATAATTGTTAGTGAATACCAAAACATCCAGGTGGTGCAGAAAGGTTTCAGGGTTGGATTTGCTGGACCTTCTGTGCAGTGGTTGGTGTGTCTGGCTGTTTCCCAGCTGCTGGAGTGTGTGCACAGGCACACCCTTTAACTTGGTGGTGTAGCCCAGGGCTTGGTGCTTGTCTATGGCTTGATCCCAAGTATCTGCTTTGTCCAAATGAAAGGTGTTTGTGCAGTGACAGAAGGAACTCTGAAGCAGAGGACCTGCTAGAGATGTTCTGCCCTGTGAATAGAAAGTGTTTACTAATGGCCTTTCAAAATGATAATCACTATTTTTCACAAATGGTAAGACAATTAAAAACTAACCAGTCCATTGCAATATTTTTTACTCCCCACCACCCAAACGGTAAGTTTAAAAATCAAATGTTGCTGCAGAAGGAGTTGCACATTGTGGGGAAGGGTGTACAGTTAGTTTTCCAAGCTGGAAAGAGGCCAAATCCACAGAAGTTGAAGAGGCCTCTCTCCTGTAACTTAATCTGAAGAACAGATAAATACTTTTCAAAATCAAAGCAAGTAATGAGTTCCCTCCTAGTAAACCAGTGTTATAGTGATTTACAAATGACTGCTGTTTTCATGTTGTCTTTACAGACTGTAAGATGGAGGTGCTTGAAATTTTTTTTTTGGCATGTAGACACTTTTTTTTTGTATTTTATTTTATGTTGGCATATATGCTCTTATATGGGCATGTGTGGGTAGTAATACTTTATTTGATCTTCACAGAAACAATGAGGATGGTTTAAAACTATAGGAAGGCCATACATACCCTGTTAACATAGTTTGATTTCAGTATTGTATAAACCAGGGCCTCTTTTAAACTTTTTTTCCTGATAAATGTTAAAGTCATTGAAAGTAAAACTGAAGTTATATTCTCATGAAACACCTAAGTCTTTTTAGAAGCTGTTTTACCTTTTGGGAAAAACTTACCTTCTTGCCTATCTTAGCTTATTTTGTCTACTGCTATAGGGCCAGTTACAGTTATTTGAACTGTGTTTTATTGCAGGTGAGGGCAAAAGGTAATCCAGCTCAAATTTGCTCACACAAAGGCTGTCCCTTAACTGTTAAAGGATTTTAGTGTTTAGATTTTTACCTCTCAGAGGGTTATCCTGCAGGCTGCTTCAGAACAAGACTGATGAGAGCTTTGAAAACTTCTGGACCATGTTTTGAGTGAATTGTTTTCTAATGATTGGTGAATCTGTGCACATAATTTTTACCTGAAGCTGGAGCATGGCATGTACTGTAGACATTTGAAGGAAATGCTGAAATAAATTTTCCTTTATGCTAATCTATATCAATGAAGTAAGAATGTTCGGATGTATGTGCATTTATGTATGTATTTATATGTGTTAGTATGTGTTCATGTGTACCTCTGTGTAGAGGGGAAGGGGAGATAAAACAGTTTTGTGACAAATGAACACAAAAAGTGGGACAGATCACATAAAAACACATGTATAAATGATTGTAATATCAAGGTTGCTTGAGGGGTGGAGGCGTGTTCTCCAGTGAAGTGAAGGGTGCCTTTTTCTCCCTGGCACCT
The DNA here is from genome assembly GCA_013390025.1 of Pitta sordida. Classification (NCBI taxonomy): domain Eukaryota; kingdom Metazoa; phylum Chordata; class Aves; order Passeriformes; family Pittidae; genus Pitta; species Pitta sordida. Next base: position 393,116 of record WEKX01019093.1, read on the forward strand.
GACAGCAGTTGCTCTCTAGTTGCTGTAGCCTTGGAAGCGCCCTGTCTGCTCAGGCTGCACTTCAGTTTGCGTAGTATTACAGGAAATGCAGTGTTTTAAAACTATACTGTTGTTGTTTTGTCCTTCACTCAGGCACAACATGTTTTGATTTATATGGAAAGTATTTTAAAGAGTGGATGCTTTGGCAATGTAAACAACTGGAAAGGGAAAATGCAGCTGTTTTCTGTTAGTATCTAATATTATGCTCATCTGTGGCCTCTAAGTAATGGGCATTTGTTTACATATTACAGAATATGGATTATAATTTTATAAACATAGTGTATAGTTGCATATTGGTTTGCCAAATAAAAGAAAGAAAAGCAGCAGTGGCTTAGAGAAATGCTTGCACTGAGACAGTCATGCAAGTCCAAAGCAGCAGCTGATGTACAAGGGTGGGAGCAGGAGGCCCCTGCTTTCTACACTGCTCTTCCCAGAGCTCAGATACCGGTTGTCTTCATGCTCAGATCTGTTTGTTACTACTAAGAACTTACTAAATTTGGGATTTGTTGTAAATAAAGATCACAGCATTGTCTTCTTGCTACTGAATCTGATTTGTAAGCTCTGAAGTGGAGGAGAAAGTATTCTTGAAATGTTTAAAAGCCAAATACATATCAATAGACATCTGTGTTCTTCCCTGTTTTAATCACTCCATCTAAATTGCAACTCTGGGATGTTTCCAAATTCCTGTTTTCCTTTCTTATATTTCCATTAATTTAAAATGAAGAATGGCTTTGTTTAGTAAAGTGGGTTTATATTTTCTGTATTTCAGATACATCATATAATTGTAGAGGCCAGTTCACCGTTTAAAATACACAGCTTTGAAATCTTACACATTTGAATATATTATTACTTTTTGTCATTACAAGATTGCTCTGACTGAAAGAACAATGCAGAAAAATTAGGTTATTTACTCCTCCCTTGAATGTTTAAGCTAAGAAATGATGTAGCAAGGAATCATCTGAGCACAAAAAAGAGAACATGAGTATGGAAGCATGTGTGGACATATTCTTAAGCCCATCTAGAATACACTTGACAAATAAAAACATGTAGTAGCAAAAGAGAGGGGCATGTAGGTATTTGTATTAAAAGTCTGTGTTTACAGTTATGCAAAAATTGTGCTAGCAAAAGTTTGACGGTCTAAGGTGAGTTAACTTTAAAATAATTGTTATGTTTTGCTGTGAGGATGTTTTTAGTGAAGTTGCTCATTCTTCTGAAAATGTATATTAAAAGGAGATTTTCACTTAAAAGGTCATGTGAATGTTTTTATTGTCTATATTTTGCATGGTAAAATAACAGAACATTTGTTCATATTTTTGACAATTTTCAGTGCTTAAGGCTGAAATTTCCCATGCTTGTTACCAGTCCTCTCCAGGTGAAACTCACTGGAAAGCTTTAGCTAGAAGAATTTAGCCATCCTCAGGGAGGTGAGAACACTATTCCTGTTTCATCCATTCCAACCAATACTTCAGGCAGTGCTGATGTTTGTGCAGATTTTGAAGTGACCTTGAAGTTTGGAAGGAAGCAATTGCTACATTTCAGGGGCTGTATTTGCATGAAAGACGGGTTTTGTTGTGTCAATAACTGAGGAACTGAGAAAGGCTAAGTTTCGTTTACAGTAGAACTGGCTACACCTTCAGTTCAGTTATTATTTCTGAAAGCTGTGGCTCCCACTGTGTGAGCTTCCACAGACCCCCAGGCATCTTTTCTCTGAGCAACTAGCACTGTAAGCTGCAAGAGAATCACAAGGAGCAAATTTTATTATTATTTTATCTTGCTGAAATACCAGCACTTACAGAAAGTAAAGGTTCCTACGTTTGTATTTCATCACATTGTCTCTGTAGAACAAGATGCCTACAGATGCTGCTGAAGCTCTTGACTTCTATTTGTCATGATTCATAATTAAAATTAAACATTGCATTAAGTAGAGTTGGTAACTAGAGAGAGATGAATGTGCAGTTACTGAGCCTGGAGAAAATGTAATAGAAAAACAATCGTCAATAGCAGATGAATTTATCTCTTGAAAATAAGGGGATTTTGTTTCTCCCTTCTCCTTCCACAATGATTCTTATTTCTAACAGTCCTCAGAATTTAATCTGGGCATCATAAATTTTGTCTGGCAATATGGAACTTTGGGCGGTGGTGGTGGTGGTTGGTTTTGAGGCAGGGACCAGTCATGGCTTTGGAGGGGGTTTTTTCCAATAATGCAATTAAACTACCTTTTTCATGCTACTTTAGCCAACTTTAGCTCCTTTCTTATTAGGCAGTGATTACACTCTTACCGTTTGTACAATGTATTGATAAATAAAAAACTCATGTTACAGTACACTATGATAAGCAGTATAGCTTCTGATAAAATTCTAAACTGCAATATATATATATATATGTTCAGTATACAACATATGTGGAATTTTTCTTTTGTTCCCTAGGTGATTTAAAATGATGAAACATATCTTAAAAAAATCTTTTTAATAATATGAGAAATCTGCTATTATTGGAAAACAGATGGACAAAATAACAGACTGAGATCTCTTTGATTGATTGGCTGTGTGCTTTTTTTTTTCCCAAAAAGGCCATGAAAATTGAAGTTTCATAAACAAATACCAGTTTTATCTTTATTAAAACCTTAATTTAAGGGAATTGGACCTAAAAATAGACTTAGATATTTTTGGTTCTGGCATGAAGATACAGATGAAAAGTAGAAATTAGGATACTTTCTGCCATTCTTCCTAAGTTCTCCTTACTGTAGCAAGGACATTCAAGAGTCCCTACCACGGGAACTGAAGGGAGTTTCCACAAGAACTAAAAAAAGAAATGCAATTTTCTGTTGGACATGGAGGGGATACAGGAAGAGCTTATAGCTAGTTCCTGAAAGCAGAAAATGTTCTAAAAGGAACTGATCTGTAAAACATCTCACTGTGGACACTGATTTGGAAGTCGGTACTAAGTGCCATCAATGGCCTGGCTGCCTGGTTGCAGCCTTACTCTTGTCTGGATTACCTTTATAACAGAGATCAGAATGATGAGAACTTTCTTGAAAACTGCACTGCTGCTTGTCACAAGCACTTTTTTTTTTAAACTATATTTTAAATTTTATTATTTCCCTCTACTTCTCAGGCTGCCTTCTTCCATCTCAGGCAAATGTTTGATCTGCACTTGCTCCTTTAAGTATAGTGCAGGCTTCTCTTTTTTAAGCTACATCTATAAAGCTGAATGGAACATTGCCCTCCCTGTTTGACCTCCCACATGCAATACACAATCCATTAAATCTCATGTAATATTTAAGAATTTAATATATTCTTTGCATAACATAACAGTAATAATACTGACAAAACAGTGCTCCAAGCAAAACTGCTTGTACAAACAGCTGATCTGGGAGCAGTGGAACTAATGAAGCCATGTTTCCTGTAGATTTATCTCACATATATTAACTGGCCCTTCCCCCCCTCTGCTGCTTCCCTGCAGTATCTGACTGGCAGTGCTGGGGCTGATGAGGGAATGGATTTGGAGAGCTGAGTGTGGGTGCTGACCACCCTGCTCTGCACTTTATTTTGGGCAGAGAGGTTTAAATACATTGTGAGTTGCTGTTGTAGTCACTGGGACTATCAGCAGGTTACAAAATCTTCTCTCGGCCAAGACTGGGTGCCCCGTGGTACAAGTTTGTGGTTGCAGTTGTACGAACAGAGAACTTTCATTGTATGAGATTATATAGTGCAGTGATACAGCATGATAAGGCTGAATTTTTAATGTATTTTGTCAAGATTAATGTTTAGTAGATGTGTTCAGTCATTGATTAACCAGGACACCTTAATGAGATGTGATATCTTGTATAGATCTCTTGGTGTGTATGCTAAGTGTTTAATCTGTATTACTGTGTGCTTTTAATTTTCAATTGACTTATACTAATAGCTTCTAAAGGGGCATCCTTAATACTGAATTTGACAACTGATGGAAGATTTATGTGTGACAATAATACAGTGTCTATCATTTAGTGAGGCTCTCGCTGATACTGTTGTGAACAACTTTTGCTACAAGGAAAGAATTTTATGTGGCATTTTTTTTAAACGTTTGAGAATTATTGAATTAAAATATCTGACTGAAAAGTCTGAGATGGAACTAACCTTTACCTACTTTGACTTTTTCTTGTGTGATTACACAGCTTCATAATGCTGGATTGATATTAAATAACTAACATGACTGTTGGTTAGTTTCCTCTTTGATATCCTGACAACTGAACAAGGGAAGGTTGGTCCATTTAGTCTGTTAGTAACTTTAAAATATAACATTGGCAATCCTTCGAGTTTTTATGATTTCAATGAATGAAGCTCTAAAGAAACACCAGTAAAAGACTTGGTTTGTCTGATTGGTCTTTATGATCTGGTTTTAATTCACAGGTGTCTCCAAATAGGTCTCCTCCCTCCCCAAGTGCCTGACAGGTCCTTCTTCCTTTGTACTTCAAACTTGAGATAGCTCTGTTCTCTATAATGAGAATTGTATTTTCTTTGTGTCCTTTCATCACCCTATATTTGCTACTTTCATGTTACAATGGTTTCTGGAAATAAATTTGGATGAGAGTTATTTTGAAAATCTAATCTATATAAAAAGAAGTTTTTTAGTGTTTAAATGTGCAATGAATAGTTTAGCCATGAGCTACCTCAGAGCCCACTGAGGTGCTGGCATTGTTACTGAGGTTAATCCCATTGCAGTATGTTGATTGCTAATTCGGTGGGAGGAGAGAGCTAGAGCTTGCTTTACCAGTAAAGGCTTATTTTCTGATGTTGGAATTTTGTTGTGGTTTTTTTCTTCCAGTTAAAAATTCTATTTGCATGTAGAGTTTACTTAATTTTATGTATCTGTTTTAGTGTGGAATAATGCTTGGGTGTATATAGGGTCACGCTCAAATGTTATTTATTTTTGTAAGCATTGATACTTTTGCCCCTGCCCTCATGCATATGCATCCTCATGTAGCAAGAAACTTATATTTCCCATATGTAACTACAAACTGCCTCCAGTTTGTAGGCAGTGATCCGAATGAAGCATTTTTCAGTTCTCTTTATTCTCAGCAGTGTGTGGCTGGCCCGATGTTTTATTTATAGCACCTTGTCCAGATGCTGCCCTGCGTCTGTTGTCATGTGGGCACTGTCAAGACACTCACCACCCTGCTGTCTGGCCCCTGGCACAGTCTGAACTCTTCTGTCAGGTAGCAGTTCTCAGCTCAAAGGCAAAGCACTGAGACATGGGAAGATTAAGGCAGAAAAATAATTCCCTCAGTGTTATAGTGATTGTGCATGTTTGAGACATGACTTCCCCCTCCTCCTTAGAAGAGAATTTAAGGTAGAAAATAGATGGGGTGGGTGTTTTATCTGTCTTCCATGAGACAAAGTAACTTAAGTAGAACTATGTGTCAAATCAAACCAGAACAGAAATAGATTTCAGGTCTTTCTGCATCTGTTTGTGCACTTGTCCACCTGCCTCTGGGTTGTATACCCCAACCACAGCACTTTATTGTTGACAGCTTTTGAGTATGGCTGATGCTTTGGATTTCAGTTGTCAGTTTAAATGTCAAAGGAGTCTGAACATCAAGTTTGAAGTGCTGGGGAGAGGAAAATGCCATGTGACTCCTAGAGAACTTTTCCAATTTATGGCAGAGATAGAAGGTTAAAAAGGTCAGGTCAAATGAGTGCAAGTTGCTAGAAACTAGAAGTAAGTTGTGAATATATGTGGATGTACATGAAAATACATTTCTACTGAAACAAGTGATGTCAGATGTCATAGTCTTGTAAGATTTGTTATCTTGGTCTAAAAAGCAGAAAACAATGGGTTAGAGCATTTAATATAATTCATTTGATGTCAGACTGATGGTGGTATCTTGGTGAAAAGCTAAATTTATGGTTAAACTATTGTTTTCTAGGCCAGCTTCAAGGCGTAACAAACTGTGCTGTTGCTTTTCACCTTTTACCAAAGGCCCTCTCCTTTTATACATTTCCTCTTTATTAAAGCACAATCTCTAATTTGTTTTCTGCTGTATGGTAGTTTTTGTATTAAGGTGTAGCAGACAGTGTCAAAATAGAGGATGCTTTGCTTCTACCTTGGCTTTTGAAACTTCTTGGTACAATTTTGTCAACTTTATTACGTTCTGTTTGTTCTTATCCCATTTCCTCTCTGTTTTCTTGGCATGTTTTTCACAATGTGTTTTCCGGTACCTCCTTATTAACCTTTTTTGATACTTAATGCACTGTTGTTGTGAATTGAGGAAGTGTTTCATCCAGAATCACTGCAGAACTTCCTTCCCACACTGCTGCCAGACGTGCTGCAGACTAGCTACTTAATTTGCACTGGCAAAATTTCAAAGTGAAGGTCAGCTGGCCAGGTTATCCCCCTGCGGGGCTTCTGTATCCCTTCCTTTTAAATACTATTTTTCTTCTGTCTGTTCTACGTTTTCCCCTTATTTGTCCATTGGGAGGAAAATGGTTCCAGCAAAGCTGAATGGTGTGAATCCTTCCTTGATGTAAGTTGTAACTCTCACAATTCAGCATGTATCATGAGAACAGTTCCGAGGCAGCTGAGGCTATTTATAGGGGGTTTTAACATGTTTTTAGAGAAAAGTGAATCTGGCAGAAAATCAGTATTATAAAGTTGGGTCAAAGAAGCCCAGAAGAAAGTGTCAAGGTTTGGCTTCTGGGATGGGGATCCACACCACAGTGCCAGGAAGGCATGTGAAATACAGATTCACAGAAGGATAATGAAAATGAATATGCAGCAGCTAAGATCTATTGTGATTATTCAGTAGCTACACTGGGTGTTAGGTGTTGCTGAGCTCCACTGCTAATGTAATTTAGTTGTTACAATATGAGCACAGCTTCAATGCCCTCAAATTTGGTTAAATGTAATTGTGTATGTTTAAATTGCCAACAAGCTGAGGGGGTGTGAGTGCATGTAAAGGCACCCAAATCATCTGCTTCCCTACAGGCAGAGCACTTGTAATGATTCACAGCATTAGTGAGTTTCATTGAATTTCAAACTGCCATAAAAGTATTTTAAAACATAAGTTCTAAGAAAGCTCATTTGAAAAACAAATTGCATAATGAAGTTTTTTCTGGATTCCCCCTATTAATATTGTTGATATATGGTTAAATGTTTGATAAATACTGAGCAAATTTTTCCTCTTTGAAGGATACAGCCATACAAGTAGCTCACTTCACTATTGCTTTCTTGAACTGAGTGTGGGCTATTGGGTCATCAGGGGAAGTGTGAATGTATCGACTTCTTCAGGGTTAGACTGAAAACTTAAATAGAGCAGGAGATCTCTTCAGTATTTTTTTCTATGTAAAAACTTCTTAAGTTCCTTTTTCCAGTATCTCCTTATACCACTGAGGAGAACTGGCTCGTGTCCTCCTCTTTTTAGGTGGAACCAGACAAATCCGACCTCCAGCAGCTTCTCTCTCCCATGCCAGGTGCTCGGGGCAGGCAGTCCTTGGCTTTCTGTCTGTGGCAGCAGCCTTTCTTGCTGACCTCAGTGATGGTTTTAGTTTCCTCGTGAATGAGTTTAAATCAGGTTGACATGCTGTGAAGTTGAAATCAAACATACGAATTCTTTGCTGGGCAGAAGATCATGCAAAGAATGTGGTTTAGTTTGTGCTTTCCCACTGTACTTACATCCCAGGAAATGGGTTCTTAAAGGTAGAAACCTGGTTTTGCTCATCTTATTTTTAAAGTCTCGTAGTTGTTGTTTTGGCCCCGTCTTTTATTTCTGAGGAAAAGAAAATCTTCGTTGTGGTGAAGACGGATTTTTTTTTTTTTTTTACCGGTGCTATGCATGATTTTTTTCTGAACCAATTGCAGAAAGACCGTAGTGTCTGTAACTGGTCCTTAGGTTACTCCAGCCGTGAATGATTGTCTGCATGAGCAAGAAAACGGGGTGGAAACACCGAATTCAGTTACTCTGTCTGATAGGAAAGGACTTGATGCAACCAAATCCTCAGTAATTCCCCACTTTGGACATTCACAGGAAAACTGAAATGGGCATTTTTGGCTACAATGAGGAAAAGCTTCTCCATTAAATGTAGATTACAGCCTGTCAAGTTAAATAGCAATGTTGTAATTACTTTGTTTGGTTCTATTTGGGATTCCTTTTGTCAGACTCGGGCTGCAATTAACACACTGGAGCAGCCATTGTTCTCTCCGGCATTCCTTTGCTCTTTCAGCCTCCCTATGACTGGGGAAATAGCTTATTTGCATCTCTCTGAAAAGAAGTTATTTGAGCTAGCCTAGATTTTGGTTGGTGTTTTTAATTTGCCCTAACGAGATACTTCCCGTATCTTTGCACACATTAGCAACGCCAAGAAAAAATGAAACTGGTACTACTTCTTCTTATCAGTATGGTGAACATGAAAACGGGGATGGATTCAGCTCTTAGGTAGGCACCGTTTCATTATACGTAATTAGGTGATGACTCATGCAGATGTCACCAAGACAAGAGTTTTTCAGGACTTCTTAATGTGTTTACTTTGCATTGGATTTCTAAAGACATTCGGTTATACCTGCCCAGGCAAAGAGTGCCCAGGCTGCAGGAAGACCTGACTGGTGAATTCTGCGGGAGTCCCCCGGAGCATGTTGATAATGGCTCTCCCTTTGTTTTGAACTTTGGTTTGTGAGGGGTTTTTGTTGTTGTTTGCGAGGTAGATCTGTTCATTGTGTGGAAAATCACTGTTTAATCTACACAGAATAAGATACTGTGTATGAACCTAAAGTAAAAAACAAATGCGTTTACTTCTATAACCTTTTATTTGTTATAAATAGTAGTAACTATGATGGGGAGTCTTCAACCAGTCCTTAATGTTTGTGGTTTCAAATGAGGTGCTGGTGGGATAGGTACAGACCTGCAGAATGTGTCTGCATTAGCAAGGTGACGGGCAAAGTTAAAATCTGTGTTTTCTTCAGTCAAGAGTCATCTTTTCATTGACCTGGCTCTGTCACCTGTAGAGTTGTTCCCTAAGAAGATGCCAGCTGACATTGGAAAGGTGTCACTGTGTGCTGAGCAAATCTGATGTTTGCGAGCCGCATTTTGCCCCAGCATGTTAATCAGTGACAAAATAATTGCATTTATTTGCTGAAATGGTCATGGAACTTCAGCAGCAACTTCTGTTATTTGACTTGTTTTGAAATTAAATGACCCTTTGGATAGGCATTTCTGTTGGTGTTCTAAGGACAAGACATATTGTTGGCTCTTAATAGCAAATGAAAGTTTAAATTGGCTACTGGAAAGTCTTTTGCTTGAGTTTTCACAGTTGTTTTTTCTTCCTTGGTTACTTTCAAAGACAATGGTTTGTAAGGAAGAAGTAAGGATTACACTTTTAAGTGTACTTCAGCAAGACATTTATGTTATATATGAAAATTCTGTTAACTTCAGGAAAGATACTGTCTAGACACACTACTCTTAGTTCAAATTTTAGGTTCTCTTCTCCGGCTTCCCAATAATGGAAATAAAATATCAACCTATTTTTAGTTACTGTATTTAAGAATGGGATTTCAGCTGTAACAGGAACTGCAGCTAGCTGTGCTGTTTCCACCCTGGACTAAGAGATTTGAGAAGGAAGCTTTGCCAGCTGGAATGTGCATCGGTGTTATCTGCATGTGTGTTGTAACAGATGTTGAGCAGAGACTACTTGTCAAAGGTACCTTGTAGTAACTTTTAAAGAGGCTTGTTTGCTTCAGTACATTTTTCTTGCATCACTAATTTTTTCCATAAAGTCAACCACAAAATGCATTATTGGGGACTCCAGCTGAAACTTGTGGTGAAAAGGAAATAGATTAAACACAGGTTTTCCCTTTTCTCTGATTGCCAACAGTGATGTCAGTAGTTTTAATGATCCTTACCTCAGCACACTGCCGTCCTTACAGTCTCTATTAAAACACTTGTCTTCTGCACTGTTTTGTGTGTTGTTAAGGAAATGCTGATGACTGTAGGTATCTGGCCAATTACTTCATTTCCAAATAAGGTTCTTCCGCCTTGAAACGTACTGTGACCGTTCACTGAGGAGAGAGGAGATTCAGATTGTTTTGTCAAAAATTTACAAAAGTTACACAATTCATGTTTTGTGGAAACAGCTAATTGCAATTAATAATTTCAGATGTTCCAGAGCAGAGGTTCTAGTTGGTTTTTTTTTCCTTCACAAAACTAGAAGAAAACAAAAGCTGCTGATACATTTTTATGAAAGGGTGACAGGTTTCAGTGTTGTGCTGCTGGAGATCCTGGGTGTGTATGTACAAGCTTGAAACTGCTCCGTGCCCCTGTGTCCTGTCATACCTGCAGCTGACACTTGCATGAAGTGCAGCCTGTACCAGGTCATGTCCTACATGATTCTGGCTCTTCATCCTATGTCTGACTCTCGGATATTTTAGCCTGCTGTGTTTTTTCACTTTTTTTACACATGTGGAGGACTTTAATACATATATGAGTGCTTGGGATTCTGTAACTGCGGGTTTCTTTAGTATCATTTTCTTAACACTTCCTGGAGGAATTCACTTTGTTTTTCCAACAGATTTGTTACTCTCTTTCTTCGTTTGCTCTTCTGACTTTGAAATCCAGGAATTAATGCCTGTGAGTAGCGGTTGTGATGGCAGCTTGGTGGAATTGGTGAGGAATTGGATGGGACGGGCCATTTTGTTCTATACATGATGTACACTTGGGTCTCCTATATCGCAGACCCGTGGTCTTAATTGGGTTCTGCAAAGCCCTACTTCTGCTCATTAATATGCAAATTTGCCCCACACCCTGAGATGGCTCTTTGGCGCTGTGTTGCTGTGTATCGGTTGCTGTGGTGGCCGTGCTGGAGGGGTGGGGAAGTGGCGGAGCCACCACGGCCGCGATGGGGTGATTGGAGCAGTGGGGCCACGGCGGCGGCTGTGGGGATTGATTTGCATATTCATGGTTGCCTAATTGAACATTCATGCGTCGTGCATGCGCAGTTGCATAAAGGGGCCTCCTTCATCGCTAAAAAATCACGCCGCTAAGATGTGAAGCCGCAATATGAGGGGCGCGAAGTGCAAGAGGGGCAACTGTACTTGAGTTTAGATGACCTGAATACTAGTGAAGAGGTGTAGTACTTGGCCCTCATACTGCAAATTATGTATGATTTCTGTACTTAAAATCTCTTAGCAGAATAAAGTCTAGTGACGTAGAAGAACTGTTACTTGCTCTCCTTCCAATTGCCTTGTCAGTGCAGGGCAGGTTGGACTGTGGGGCCCTGCTGATGGGCTCCCAGCTGTTCCTCCAGGCCCTGCTGGTTGGGGAACACCCACCTCAGATATGCAGCACGCAAATCACGCACACTTTGCTCCTCTCTTTAAATGAAGCCATTTTTCCTTTGTTGCTAGTCCTTATTAATAAAGTATGGCATTACTGCCTAATTTTAGGTCAAACGTAGTTGAAAACTGTACAGCTATGTGAAGCTGTATGTAGCTATTTGGGTAGGAACATTCCAGTAGATCGCAATGTGAGTGCAGAAGAAAGTTGAAAGTAAATAAGAGATCTGTGAGATAATTCTCCAGGGAGTTTTCACAGCATACCACACATCATTTGTAGGGATAGGCTTTCCTTTCACTTGAAGGACCACACAAAGTAAATTCTGTTTCTTGTGCAATTAAAGAATATAGGACAGGAGGTCTTTTCAGGTTTTTTACTTCAATGTGTCTATGGGAAGCCCTTATCTGTGCTGAGGAAAATGCAATGTTTACCTACTTTTTCAGGAGCATAGTGAATATCAAATATAGAAATAAGACACGTTTATGTAAAATCTAAGTCTTGCTTCAGCAGATTTTATGCAAAACTCTTGAAATGTAAATGATGGTAGTCCTCTAGCCCCAGTTAGAACAAAAATGGTATTCATTTCACTGGTGTGCTGTTCAGTCCCAGTAGGTCTGGCTGCATGAGACTGGTGCGGAGAGGAAGCTGAGCCTGAGGTCTGGAGAGGCTCAGAGATGGCGGGCAGGGGGTGACACCAGTGGGAGGAAGGTGCTGTGTGTGGCCAGCCATTGCTGCAGGGCTGTGGGAGCAGTGGGGAGGAGGCCCTGGTGCCCCAACGTGTGACCTCAGCCCTGTGTTCTCCAGCTGGGACACAGCTCCCCGCTGGGGCCAGAGCATCTGCCCAGCATTGCCGGCAGGACAGCAAGGCTGATCTGGCACCAAATGTGCCCCTGTGTGCACTCTGTCACTCGTGGTCAGAGCCTTGGTACTGATAACCTGCCTTACTGAGCAGCAGAGTCGAGAGGACTTGCTGACAGAGACAGTTGCAGTGTGTGCTGGATCCAGGAGGCTGGAGTCAAGACATGGGGAGAACTGGTAGGACAGGGTCAAAGACAGCTTCTGTCATTCATTCCCCACTAAACCTGTGCTGTGCATTTTATATTGGTGTTGACCTTGTTATTCTCCCAACCCTCTCAGAGAGAAGTAGATAATTTTATAGACTTCACTAGAATTTTCTGGATAAAATTTTTTATAACTTATGTGTCAATATAGAATGGTAATGGTGCACTGTGAATGCTTCATTCCTTAGTAATCCTTCTCATCATCCAAGCCGTGGTGTTTGCAGGGTCTGACTTCTAATGAATCTTTTTTGTAGCTGGTGAAGACGCCAACAGCAGGCTGGTGTTTTGAGCTTTACTTTCTCTTGTCACAGGAGCTTGTCAGACCTAATCAGTATGGACACTTAAATTGTTTCTGCTTAGGTGAATCTCTTGCAAGTTTTAAATGTGTTTCTGACTGCTTTGAATTTTATTGCCAACATCTGTTTTAAATGCTTTTGGGATTCACATGCTTGAGTACAGTTCAAGTGTGTATGCTGTAATTTTTCAAGGTACTAACACTTTCAGTTTGGATAATAACTCTTTTAAAGAAAAAAAAAATAAGGAGAAGGAGGGAAATAATTGCAGAAAAGCTTTTAAAATGCCCATGATGCTAATTTTCTTTCTCTTTCAATTTCAGAACGATGACCTACGCAACCTCAACAAATCCTCCTTTTAAACTCATGGGTATCAAGACTATAAATGTTTCATGCTATCACAACTAGGACCTCACCTCCTCCTCCTCCTCTTCTTCTGTAAAAGGGTACGATGCATCCAGTTCAGTTTGTTTACTTTACACAAACCTCAGGAGTTAGTTGACTGAGCTGCACATCCTGTGTTGTGCCAAGCAGAAGCACTGTGACACCTGGACAATGAGTCTCTCTTACTTCATCCTCTACCATAAGGACTTAGCTGGCCACATGAACTGATGTGCCCACCACTATGTCATGGTGAGAATGGGTATTCTACTAGCACATTTACACAACTTCATTTGCTGCTGAAAACCTGTATGACAAATCATCATTGTAAATTATTACATACAAAACTTAATGTTGGTTGAAGAGTATTAAATATTTAACATAGGTTTTGATTTATACATGTACTTTTTTAATTAAAATGTAACTTTTCCTACAGCACATCTTTTTTGATGTGGAACTGAGGTATACTATATTCTGTTGTAAACAGAGTGGGAAACCTGCTTAAAACAAGGCTTCTAAGAATAGAGTAGGGTACTATTCTTGTTTTAAGATTGTAATTCAGAAAATAATATAATATGAGTCATTGGTCCCTGGGCCTTGATTGTACAGTCATATTTACTGATACTATCAGTTGTACAATAACCCTGATGTTGAGTTGAATTCTTTCCAAAAGAAAAATAATTTTGTACTCGCTGTAAAATAATAGTCTGTATTAACTACAATGAAGACAGACATTACTGTACATGGTATTTACAATTGTCAACTTGAATTCATCAATTGCACAGGAACTGTCAAAAAATCAGAAAAAAGAAATCAAAGTCTTCCATTGTATATATTGTAAAGAGGAAAAACAACCATCAGAAAACCACAAAACAAAATGAAAACAAATAAGGGTGAACTTTTCAAATTGACTCTTCCCCTGGAATGAAAATGTGGGTGTTTGTAAATTCTGGAAATCTCTTTCTATATGTAATAAACTAGATACTGTTTTATCTGCTGTAGTGGTTTTTTGTTTTTGTTTTCTTGGTAAGCTGTCTCAAATATCTCAAATTGTCCCACCAGGTTTCTGTGATGTTTCCATTGTGTGTCATTGAGAAATCTATGGACCATCAGCTTAAAGATGAAGTCAAGTGTAATTAGATATATCGAGAAGTTTGCTTCCTTGCATTATTTCACTAAAGCCTTTGTTTCAGTTTTCTGGAGAATCTTCAGGATACAGCCTTCCTTCCACTAAAGTTGGTGGAAATGTTCACAGCACATGAAATCACTTGGAAGTCATAGTAAGATTTCAGCATGAAATTTAAAAAGAATGGCTCAGATGAATGTCTGGAAATGAGTGCAAGAGGAAGGATGAGGAAGAATTCTTCTGTGACTTTCCTCTGCTTCACTCTGGTTCTGTGCAGATACAATTCTTTTGTGCATGGCATTTGCAGAGTCTTAATTATTTTGGGGACTGGAAAAATACTGAGATCATAGATTTTCAAGTAAAATGTTATTGAAGTGATAATTGAACTTGAAGGTATATCAGGTCCAAGTTGGTCCCTCCTGCTTCTGCGAAGCAACTCCATGGACCAGTGCACATTCAACAGAATTCTTGTTATCAGGAAAAGGCAGGCATTCACAACACCAGCTCTCCCTGCAGGAAGACTGTTAAGACTCTCAAAGAATGTGTTTCTTCCCCTTGAGATGTTTATGGTGTCTGGCGTTGGCTGTGGTTAATGCAGTGTCCACTTCGGACTGGCAGTGGAGATAGAGGGGCCATTGCACAGCTGCTTTCACGTCTTCTTTTGCTAGAGGCCAACCATTCCCTTAGGTCTGCCAGTATTATTGCACATAGAAAACCACTTTGACCCTGTCAGGTCAGAATATTCACTTAAGAAAGGACCTGCATCTTAAGAATACTTAAATCATTCTGGATCAGTGGGAACAGCTGCAGGAGTGGTGATGCTGGCAGTGGGAGGGTGTTCTTGCATGGGGAGGCTGCAGCCTGAGAAGGACCTCTGCCTGCCCAGGTTGCTGCCTTGGGACATCCTGGCCTTTGCTGACAGAGCAGCCTCCTCCCAAAGAGGCTGATACCAACCAGGAGCAGACAAGAGGCTTTGCTTTCTTTTTGTGTAGGAAGAGGCAAGTTGATGTGAAATAGCTCACCTATTACTCTTGATCAGCACTGATGTGGATTTTTCCAAAGGAACATTAATATCTAAGAAAGCAGCATAAGCTTTAAAAAAAGCCACATGCATCAGATCAGTATTTGAATTTTGAAGTTAACCCACTTTATCTTAAACCTCCTTTTTCTTGTTTTTTTTTTTTTATATTGGTGTTTATTTGCAATGAAAACTTGCACATGGTCTGAAGTAAAAGCAAAACCAACTTACCCTTAACGTATTTGCTCACATCTCCACCCTCATGAATTAAATTTTCTCTGTCTTGGTTGCTAAATATTACCCTGTGTTGATGTTAAAGTGCCTTGGATAGAAAAGCAGTTAATGTCCATTGTGCTTTGCATTGTTCCAGGTACTTTACAGACTCTGGCAATTACTGAAATCACAAGTTTGGAGATGCTGGAAGCTACTATTAAGTTTTAAAAGGCACTAGTGAGTACATTTAAGCTAGGTAGGAATGTTTCACAGTGATACATCTATGACCAAATTTTGTTCCAAAAACATGAATTCTAAGAAGTTATAGGAATTGATGGTGGTCATTAGGACAGAGAATGGTGTGGAGAGGATAGTGCTGATCTGGTGGGTTTCCATGCCTGTTAATGGCAATATACAGCTCGTTAAAGATGTTGGCTGCATTAGGTTTATGTTAATAATTTTTTCCCAAGTAAAATCAAACATGCCTGTTCAGCAAATGTTTTGAAAAGACTTCTGAAGCGAAATGCATACATAACCAAACCTGAAACTTGATTATAGCATAGGTTTTTATCTTATAAATTACAGACTTTAATAAACAGATCATTATGAATAAACCCTTTTAAAGTAAAGCATAAATGCTTAAAAAATGCAGTACTCTACAATCTTATAGTTATGAATTCTTTTGTGCTGTCTGCCACAGAACAGATTGTCATTTCTTTAAGTTTGAAAATGAGCACATGGGTTCAGTCCTATATCAGCTGGTAAAATTCAGATGCTTGGGAGTTCATTTTGCTTTTAACTTTTTCAAGTGGAAGTTTCTGGTTATTATTTGAGTTCCTTTCTGTAACTGGGACAGTTAGTTTTCAGAAACTCCAAACTGAATGCCTTTACTAGTGTTATTGGTTGAAAATGAATGGGGTTGGAAAACCCATTTGAAGCTGTCTCCAGGAGCACAAGCAACATTTACACGCTTGTGTTTTTGCAAGTATTGCTGTGTTGAAGCTGAGTTTGATTCTGAGTTGATGTGTATGTTGTGGAACTCTAAATAAATCTTAGTTCTTCTAGTCTTTGATATTAAACCTCTTTACTTAAAATGTCACATGTCATATATAGGCACTTACAAGGTGCCTATTCTTATACGAAGAATGGAAAAAAGTGGAAGTGGAAAAAAGTTTTAGACTTTCACTTTGTAGAAAAGCTCTTTTATTTTGTTTTCATATCTTTAAGGTGATACTATTCTCAAAAAAGATGAAATGAGGAATCTGTGACTTCCAGATATATGTTTTGAAAGGACATTTATATGTAAGAGAAAAAAGTGGAGGCTAATCAAGGACTACTCTTGAGAAAGCAGGAGTTATGCTAACTTCCAGGCTGGAGGTTTTGGTTCTACATTTGGGATAGCATTAATGAGATAATCAAACATTGATGTGTCTGCAGTGGGCAGGCTCAGATGTTACTGAAAACAACCCAAGAGCTCTGGGTGTCTACTGTAAGACACTGAAGCTGCATGCAAGGCCTCTCAGGGGGAAAGATAGAGGGAGAACTTGTGAAACTCTCTGGGAACATGTTTTCTTATTAAAAGTTCTGTGCCATTCTGGAACTCCTGATCCAAATTGGTAGATAGTTTGAAAATTGGAACTTTAGGTTACCCAAGGGCCATGGAAAAGTAACTGCTGGGAAATCCTCCTAACACTGCACACCTTGTGGAAAAGCCCTGCTTGGTGGTATCTCTCTGCACGGATCCCCAAAACTCCCATTTCTGCTGTATTAGGATACTTGACAGTGGACAGGAAGAAACTAAAATAAAACCAATATGCCTTCCATAGATTGAACCAGTTGAGTACATCTCGGAGAAATCAAGTTATTTGTAAGCAGATAAACTGTATTGAATCACAATAACAGGAAGTGGAGTTACATTGTGTTATGAATTGATAAAATGGTTCTGCTTTTTCAACCACTCTTGGGCCCTACTTCATAGTAATTGAAGCACTTTAGAGAAAAAGACCCGACTGAGGAACTCGCTGCTTGAAGAGGCTAGAGTGTTTTAAGGAAGGGCAATTAAAGCCGCAGTGCTGCTACAGAATTGATAAAAACTTAAAAATACCAGATAATGTCTTTGATATTTTTAACAGTAGTTTTTGAAAAGGAAAAGTTCTGACTTAGAGCTCTGTTCCTGTCTGTCTAGCCGAAGACTTTGCAGTTTATTGTATATAGCTGTGACAATCTGTGCCTTTCTTTTATGCTTTTATTTTTTAATTTCAAAATTAGTCTAACACTGTTTGGCTGTTGAATATCATGACTGAACCCTCCTGGTGTGGCAGCGCTGCTCATGACTGTGCTCTTGGGGCCTTTCCAAGGGGCCACCTCTGGGACTGGGAAGTGAGAGCTGCTGTCTCCTCCTGTGTGTTCGTTTTAACAACCAATTATTAGATTGAATAAAATGTTAGTTATGTTGTGAATTATTTACTGTCAATAAAATACAATGAACCTAGAATGTCAGAGGTTTTCTCCTCAGACTACTGTGGACAGGCCTACTGTCCTGTTTGGTTTCCTCATCGCAATGGTAGTGGTCTGGTTTTCCACTTTTTTTGAAGATTAACTGAAAGAAGAAATGGTCATTTTAACAATCTATCAATCTACTGTTTCAGCTGGTGAATTTGAAACAGCATTTCATTTTTCTTTAAACTGTTGTTTTGAAATTTGATTGTGGCCGGAATTTGAGAGCAACAAGAAACCTCACATTTCTGGCACATTCTGACTGCAGTCAGCTGAGCTGGGTGCAAGTCAAACTTGTCACTGTTTCTTCCTCAGGCCTTATCTTTTGAAATCGAGGACAGGCTGTTGGCTTTTTTTAGAAAAGGTGGATTGAAATAAGGTGAATCTTAGTTCTGGCGCTTGTAGTCTCAGTCCAAAACATGGACTGAGGCCATGCAGCGCCAAAAAAGTCATTATTTGTCCTTTAACTTACTAACTTCAGAGAAAACCTGGTGTATTCTAACAGCCTTTAGATATTCCTGTGTTTTCAGTAACTGGGGTTTGATGATCCTTTCCCCTGAGCAGCCTGAAGGCCTGTGTCCTGGCTCTGCATGCTTGTCCTTTTTCCTGCTCAGCAGTCACTGCTGTCCTGCCCAGCTCACCATTTAACCAAAAGGTCTGGCCTTCCTCAGGCACATGGCAGTGATGTGGCTCATTCTGACAGTGTGCCCTTATCAGTAGCATGTTTTTCATTAATTTCAGCTTCTTCACAGCACGCCTGTGATTTGCGGAACACAGCCCAGTGGTGGAGTTCACGCAGCTTCCTCCACTCATGCAGTCCATCACCTTTATCCATACCATTGATGCCACCTCAGTGGGATTCCACAGGAAAAGGTAAGCTGAAATTCCCTTTCCTAAATCTGCCAGGAAGCAACTTGCCTGGGCTTCTTCCATGTTAGGCTTTGTGTAGTCTGGTAATCTGTTGGCTCGTCACCAGTCTCCCAGTCATGTGGGTAATCCTGAGGGTTGTCATCTGAGGTGAAAGATAAAGGTCTCACCATGACACATGGATGTGAAAGATCAAGAGACTTCTGCCTGCTGTGTTATTTTTAACATCAGAGCTAACAGTGAGATGTGAACGAGCTGTTTGGTTTTGCCTCTTCCAAAGCATTTTATGAATATTAATAAATCATTGGGTATTATTGCCATAGATTTGTGTATGCCAAATGAAACTGATTTTTACCTTCTTCACTGATGTGAAACAAGAAACTAAAAGACTCACAGCTCAGAGAACATGCCACTTTGTTTTGGGATCCCGAATGAACTTGGTGTTCAGATCAGATTCTCCTTCCCGCAGTATGTGTTATACACCTTACTGGCTGGCAATGCAGTGAAATTGCTTTCTAATAAAACTTCCATCACTATAAAATAATCACATGTCCTTGCTATGCAAATAATACTGTCATAACTGTGATGTGTGTTTGTCAGTCCATTTTCTTTCCAGCCTTGTTATTTAAGCAGGATGTTTGTCACATATATAACAGTAGCATAAATTGATGCTGAATAGATGAGATTTTTTAAGAAGAGCTGTGATCAAACCTATAAGAATTTAATGGCTTTTTGAGATGGTTTTTCTTTGTTTCCTTGAGGGTTTTTTTATGCTTTCTGTGTGTGTGTGTAGAATAGAAATTACTTTCAGAAGGTTCTCAGTGAAGAATCAATGACTGATTGCCTCACAACAGACATCTGGATAGGTGCTCTCTAATAAAATTTATATTTGATCTTTGCATAGACATTGCAAGTGTCACTTTCGAGAAAGCAGCAGCTCTTCCAGCTCCAGTGGTTGCCAAAAGTTATTTTGGAAAGTTGCAGGAAGTACATGCTTAGTCTGAGAATAGTTAAGGTCAATTCTTAAAAAGAGGAGTTAAGCCGTGTATGACTTAAAATTCACATAGATAACTGTCATGATATTATAGTCCTTCCCTAAAAAATATTCAGTAGCTATAATGAGAAGGAAACAAGAAATGAAGCTCAAAGGAAACAAATTATAAGTCCAGTGTGCTTACAGTCATTGTCATCTTCGTATATTTTACTGCTTTCAGTACGTATTTGCATGTATTTCTTCAAAGCAAACTTTACCCAGAAAACAAGTCAGATTTCTCATCCCTAGATGAGAAATTCCTTGGTTTCTTTTCTCTTGTTTTCTAAAGTTGACAAAGATAAATGTAGATTGACCTTCTTTGATTGAATAGCCTTAGTACTCAAGTCTAATTCCACCTTTAGTGTAGCTGTTTGGTGCCATTGCAGTGCTGCTGTCTCTGTAATATTGTATGCATTTTCATTTCTTATGAAGGAAATTAATTCAAAACCAAAATTGGGAGAATTCTTAAGGCAGTGCCTTCAGAAACAGGTTTTACCTCCTTTGTTCCTTCAGAGGAAATTAAAGGTCGGAAGAGTTACACAGGGGTGCTGATTTTGCTGCAGGAGAATGACATGTTTCTGTATGATCATAATTTTCAATTACTTCTCCAACTTTGTCACTGCCAAAATTAATCAGGGTAATGTAGGCCAGAGTGAACTAAAATACATAAACACTATAAGATATTATGACTTTATGAAATGGGAAAAAAGCATTAATTTCTGAGAAGGGGCTGAATTAACAAGATAATTCTTTAGCATATGAAGCAGTCCGCTAGATATTACTGTGTTGGTTTATATTGTGTTTTGTCTAAATAGTGAGGCTTGCAATGAGGCTCCTTAAAGGAAGTTCAATGTTATAAGGATCCTTTGGGGGTGAAGAGAAAGAAATTGTGGTTCCCTTCTAGTTTTTGTCTGATGATGGGAACTGTACCCAGGTTGGTGTGGGAAGCACAGGTTTCCATAAACTAATGTCCTGAGGCACACAGCAAATAAACACATTGGAGATCATCATTATTGTTTAGTTCATCCCTTGTTTTAGAGCCAGTTTAGAGATCAGGGAATAGATATCACCTTTCCTTCCACCAGCAAAATGTGAAGGAGCTGAAAGCTTGGTGGTAGGCTCAGGTTAGGTGGACGTGTTTATGTGGGAATGCAGTGGGTTAAAAAACAGCCAACAAGGATCAGGAAGAGCCTGACAAAATCCACATCGGTGATCTTTGGCCATGCAAATTCCATGATCCAGGTGGAGCTTGGATGCTGCTCACATGACTCTGTCATGACTGGTCTTACCTGATCTCTGCTTAGCAGAAGTGACCTTAGGAACAAGGCGCACCTTGTCATCGGAGGACTCAGCTGAGAGGAACTGTTGTCATGACCCTGCCATCGGCCCTCGCTGTGGAGCATGAGTGCTTGCAAGGGTGGTGTGAATGGTCTGTCAGGCCCAGGTGGTGGCTGAACCCAACCCTGCTTGGTGGGAAACATCTAAGTGCTGTTAGTCACCCGTCCCTGACACATGGAGTGCAGGTGTATGGTGGTAAAGTACCTGAACAAACCCAAGTGGGAATTCAGCTGGTCTCTGAGGCTGTCACAACATGTCATGACTAAGTAAATTCCTTCAGTCCATACACTCAAAGTAGTCCTCTGTCAGTTTTATAATTTGTGAGTATGTGGAGAGGAATAAACATAGAGCTTGTGTGCTCCAGGCAGTTATTTAAAGCTCTACCTTACTATTGTTTCACTGGGTAACAAAATCCCCATCACACATGCCAGTCAGGCCAGAGACAAAGCCTATAATGAAGTATAATGAATTGATGCTAATTTGATTTTGGTTGGGTATTTGTTGGTTTTGTTTTGTTAGGTGGTGCTCTGGGGTTTTTTTAACACAGATTTTTGTAAACATTCCTTTGTTTGTACCTACTTGTGCACAGAGTATCCCCACCTGTGTGGAAAGTCTGCCACTGCTACCAGAGTGACTTGACCTACATTTTAAAACGAAAACTGAACTCAGGAGGCTTTGAGCTGTAGGCTTACATTTTCACTGGAACTGAACTTTCCCAAAAGTACATTGGCCTTGATCAGGGTCTGGAACGGGTGAGCTGAGAAGGGAATTCTTGCAACTCAACCCTGACTTTCTGATCCAGCTCACATAATTATAGTTTAGCTACTGGCCAGTAGCACTGCTCTGGACAGCATCAAAGCATTCTTGTAAAGCATTTTGAACTTCTCCCAATGACCACTTCTGTGGTCGCTGTGCTCAGCTTCTGAGCACACACTGAGCTGCGCCGTGCCGTGGGAGCTGTGTGCAGACACCAGCTCGGAGCCGTGTGAACCGACCATCTACCAAAAACTCAGTT
Source organism: Pitta sordida (assembly GCA_013390025.1). Taxonomy (NCBI): domain Eukaryota; kingdom Metazoa; phylum Chordata; class Aves; order Passeriformes; family Pittidae; genus Pitta; species Pitta sordida. Next base: position 415,298 of record WEKX01019093.1, read on the forward strand.
GTAAAGACCAGATAATTTGCCTACTCGGGCATTGTGGCATCCATTGCATAACTGTACTTCAAAAGCTGTCTGGAGTCCGTGGCAGCTTCCCAAGCAGGATCTATCCTATCTGCTAATGCATCCGGAATGGGCTGTATCAAAAGCTCTAGCAAATCAATGCCTACAGAAATGTAATTTGTCTTTAATCAATTTTATTGTTAGAGTAAAAGAGGAAATTGCAGATAAAAGCTTTAGGACTATAGAAAGGGAAAATTCAATTTGTAGGAAGCTAATTAATTTGTTTTTAAGATGTGTTTTTTCAGTCCTTTGGTGGAGTGCAGTTTGTTGAGGGAAACTGGCTTGCTGGAAGTGAAAGACAGTGCCCACAGCAGTGTGCTTCTCTATGCAGAGGTTAGTGCAAATTATTTGTACTTGTTTTCTTCTTTCTTGAAGGACCTAAAATACACTAATGTGTAGGTGTGTTCTGATTCAAGAGAAAATAAAAAATAAGGAAAAAAAGAGTTAGGTGCAACTGCAGAGATAAGGAAAGAGAAAAATGAGGAAAGCATCAGAGTGACTATATCTAACAAAGTCTGTGTATATAAATGTATGTATGTGTGTAAAACCTCGACAGCACTGACTGCAAGCTAACAAAAAGTCACTCGTTACCCTTGAACACTCAGTTCTGTTTTTATCTGACAACAACCATAACATCTGTATCTAGTAGGTATTTATTTATTAGTGAATTATGTGATGTTTTTTGTATGGGGTTCAAGTTATGGTTTGATTTCTGTTGAGATGCTCATGTATTAAGGGATGTGTTTAAAGTTGGGTATTTATCTGTAGGAGGAAATGTTGAACTGTTTGTGTTTCAGAGGATGTTAAAAATTCACCCAGGACTCGATTTCAGTACTAGATCTGTTTCTGTGAGGTGGGCTACAGTTCAGCTATTTCTGCTGAACCAAGGTAGGTTTGGAGTTACTTTCCTGCAGGGGATAGCCCACCTGGATCTCTGTCCATGTAAAAGAGGTCAGTATATGGTTCTTGCTTCTGTAGGAGGCTGCTCAATAAATTAGATAATGCTCTTCGATTGCTGTTTGATTTGAAGGATATCTATTCTGGAAAAGACAAATACATGCGTATAATAAATCCGAAGGACGTCCATGAAATTAAGAGGACAAATATTTACATTTAGCTGTAGTCATTGCATAATAATTCCTATTCCATGTGCAATGTAAGAAATTAATTAAATTTCCTATGGATGTATGTAAGATTAGCTGTCAGTCACCTATTCCGATAGTGCTGTGAATCCAAGCATTAATCTTCAAATGCTTTCCTTTTCCTAGTTTTCTACCAGCTTGCTGCTGCTATTCTTAACTCCTGAGCAGTCAGTGTTTGGGTTGGAGGAAGATGAAAAGTAGGTATTCCATGTCTGTGTTTCTTACTGAGGACAGCTTAAAGCTGGAGAGGTGCATCTGAATGTTTGTGGGGAAAATCTATGTGAATAGAAAGCAGAATTAAGTGCTATGCATTTTCTATTTATTGCTTTTCAAGCAAATAAGGTGTTTTATAAAGTAATTGGAAATTACTTCAATGAGACAGACATAGAAAGTATCTTTATTTCCAGCTTTTGAAATTGGCCTGTTTTCCACAAGTACAAGGCACTGACAGATTCTGTCTTTTACATTGGGCTCTGAGGTTATGGCACATCGAGGAGAACCAAGCCATTTGCTGCTGTCTGAAACTAATTTCTTAAGGTATTTGGGTCTATAAAAACTGATTTCTATATCTCACACGTATTGTGGACTATTTGCAAACCCCTTGTATTTTCAGGAAAAATATTTCAATTCTTACAGTACCATTAAAGAGGAACAAACCTATAAACCCCGCTACAAAACAAGTTTGCATGAACTATAATGCATCATTTGAAGACTTAAATGTCTTCTTTTTATTTTATTACCATTTGCAGTGTTTCCTCTGTTTTGTTTTGTTGAAGGGAGATAGTGCTGATAAAGAAACAGCTCTCTCCTCCTGCTGCTTGGTGTGAACTTTTGCCTTTAGGATATTTAAAAGCATGTGTCTGTGGATATACATGTGCTCACGCATAAATAACAATTTCTAAAGAGAGAGAGAGGGAACACTGTGAGAACCGCCTCAGTAACTTTATGAACTTAAGTGCTGACTGCTCTTAAGAGTTATGATCCTTCTGTTCTATGGTGAGCATTACTGTAGGGTCATATTACTATTCTTTGTGCTGTATATATTTCTTTGCTTTTTCACAATAAAAAGGACCCCTGCTTTTATTGTTAGCATTTCCAATTTGTAACAGATCAGTAACCCAGAGCCGTTTCTTTGGCAGGGTGAGGCCATCAAGACCTATCCTTCATGGGTCTTTTCAGGTGATTTACTAGATATGGCTTTCCCTTCATATCACACTTGAAGTTTCATCAAAATAATTTGGAATGTACTGGGACCAAATAAATGGCATGGGCTAAAGCATCTGTTTGCCAAGATAACCACACTACAACTTGCCAAACCAAACATTATTGTTAGAAACATGACCATAATGCCTATCTCTGAACTGGAGTGGGAATGGTTTCCTGCCTGGGAAAAAGTTTGCTCAACAATACATGGGCTCATAGAGCCTACACTGGAGAAGAGACAGCATACCTAGTTTGAGTTTAAACTGCAGCCAATACTATGGCTAATGGCTGGTCTTTATTATGTGTGCTGTGTTTTCAAATTCTGCTTTTTTTCACTTTTAAAATGGATGGGATTTTTAAAAAAAAGTCTTTCTTCCCTCATTGCTGTTTTTGAGGACCTAGAAAAAGCAAACTGTATCATCAAAGATTCTCCTTCCATTTTGCCTTTGAATGTTGTGACTGTTCTGCCTCACAGAACATATAGCTGATTCTTGACTTTACAGTGTTTGGGTCGTTTAGCTTGAGGCATCAGTGCAGCAGCAAAGCCACAGGAGCAGTTTGCCACCCAGGGCCTGGAACTGCAGTAGTGCAGGTGCAGAGCACCAGATCAACGGGATAGAAGGGTTAAGTAATCAGGATAAGTTCTTTTTCCTGATAAACACCGTGGAAGCTTGGCTTTGGTTTCTCCTTCTGCTTTCTCAAGGAGACCTATGGATGAGCAGCAATGCTGGGATTATTTCGTCCATGTACAGTTTGTTGCAGTAGGTTCTGAAGAGGGAGAGGGGATGCTAAAGCATTAGAGTGCCATGCTTTCAGCTGACCTTTCCCTTTCCCTTAGAAAGCTTTTCTATCGAGGATGATCCAAATATATGCCATCTTGCCTCATGAATGTGTCTAGTGTTTCATTTTGTCCTTGGTTCAAATTCTCAAGTGGTTTGAGTTTAGCGTGTTTCCAAGCACCAGTGCAGCTCATGTTTTGTTCTTCCCATAGTTTCCATCACACTTGGACAAATTTTGACTAATCCTTTCACCAGCTTTATTATTACTTGTCTCTGTGTTTCTCAGCTTGTTATTTAATAACCGAAATACTAGGACCTAGAAGAACATGGGAAATGAAATATATCACCCAGTTGTCATGTTTGGAATTGTAGCAGCTCTGTTGCACATGATACAGTTGTAAATTAAAATTTTCCATTGCCCTGAAGCTTAGAAGGATATTCTCCGTGCAGCATTTGCTTAGTCAGTTTTCTGATATTTTTATATTTATATCTATGTATCTTTCATATAGCTATTTATATTTCTTATTTCATTTTGCTATTCCTAGTAAAAATCCATTTCTCTGGCATGCCCTCACCTTTATGAAAGGTGATGTTTACAACGATTTTTGAGATGGAGTGAAATGTTTTGATTGTAAATGTGTTGGCAAAAAGTATACAAAGCCCTGCATGTTTTATCTATGCAGGAAACTGGGAAAGTTGACTTGTCTTAATATCAAAGGAGAAAGGAGAAAATAATGTCTTTCAAACATAGCTGTACCTGAAAGAATTCAGGATAGGAAGGTTTTATGAGACCTTTCTTTATAAATCCTGGGATTGATCCATTTGTCTCTTTAAAATGTAAATGCAGTCAAGAGAAAAATTAAAATTATGTAGTTTTGATAATGTAGTACAGAGCTATTTTTAGTAACTTAAAAAGCTTTTCACAAGTCCTTGCTTTACACCAGGACTAGCACATTGAAGCCAATATGAGATTTGAATCCAATCTATTTTTGAGTCATGACAAGCCCAAGATGTCTTTTTGAAAATGCTGAGATTGCAAATGCTTTCAGATTTGGTTCAGGCTTTACAGGTAAGTTCTGCCTTGGCACAAAGTCGTGAAATTTCCGACATGTTGGTGTTACTTTCCTGAAGCCGACACTGTGTGTGACAGAATCAGCTTTTGGAGGGAAAGGCTGTTGCAGGCATCCCTGGGAGAGGCTATTGTCTCCTCGGGATAAAGTGATAGATATTTCAGAAGTGCTTTGAAGCTGTGCCAGCCTTCTCACAGGGCTGTGAAATGTGATACCTCCGCTTTTGAGCTGCTGGTGAAAGTACAAACTGTAGTACTTGTGGAATTCATTCACTGACTTCCAAATTCGAGTCTGGCCTGGGAATGGAAGAAAGAGTTTAAGAAGAAGGCGGAAAAAAATACTTCAGTAGTATGTGGCAGTTAACTGTCAACTTTGGCATCTTTTCAGATTTGCAGCTTCATGCTTTCTAGAGATAAACTGTGACTTTTCCCTAAGGATTGGGGGATTTAATTTTCCTTTCCACTGAAGCTGTTAGGGTTGTGTGACTGTAGGAGCTAAGTGAAATGCAGAACTACCAGCAGACGCCTGCCATACTCTTAGATAGTTAATTTAAGGTTACAGAATATTTTTTGCAGCTTGTTCCTATTTACATTAGTTTCTTGGTATTTTCCATTTGTAAAGAAGATCAATAGGGTCCCTCTCTCTGTATGATTATGCCTTGTTGTGTTTCAGCTGGGTTTGCCTGACCCCTTTTGTCTTGTTAACAGGTGGATTGAAGATTTTCTGTGAGCTCAGGGCATTCCTCTGCGCCTTTTGTGACACAGAGAATTCTCTCCTGTAAAAGCAGACAAGGAGCCACCAAATCTGCAAAGACCTCAGCTTTCTTGCCCTTTTCATTCTCAGTACAGCTCAAATGCAAGTGGGCAGCAAGGCCTCTGTTTCTGCTGTGCAGCCCTGGTTCTTTTGTTTTATTTCAACAGAGTTGAAGGAAAGCATTCACTTATGTCTCTCATAGTGCTTACTGCGCTTGCCTTGACCATGCAGGACTTGTGAGTCATAATTTCTGTTTTGCCCTTGCTCAAGTCTTGTCCAACTGCAGAAACCTTTCAGATGAGGATGGTGGTGTCACTGGAACGGACTGGCTTGTCTGGTCACACAGGCCACAGCTGGAGCTAATGGGTTATTCCAGGCAGTAATCCAATCCCTCTGTGCCATGCCAGGGTTAGTTTGCAGCACAGCTGCTCCCGGGTAACAATCCCAAAGCCAGGACAAAGTGAAAGATGAGCACGAGTTCTTACACTGAGTCTGGAAAAGGTGTGTTTGTATTTGCTGAGGACTGCTATGACAGATTTCATGCACAGGTAAGGAAAAGTCAGAAAGCTTAGGCTGAAACTGAATTGTAATTGCCAAAGGAGGGAGAATATCAAAGAGAGATGTCAGCAGCCAAGGTGGAGGAAAGTAGAAGTTTATTACTTAATGTAGAAATGAGCAAATAATAGGTCATCTATTTGATGTCTTCTTCCTTTCAACTGCCACAGAGAAGGTGAATTATGACCAGATGCTTAAATTAGTTAATTTTAATAAAAACAGGAGTAAAAATGGACAGGTCAGGTGTACTTGGTAGATAAGAAAGATTATGCAAGTCAGCAGGACTTGATACAATACCCTATAACATGAAAAATTTGCAAATGCTTAGCTCTGTGCTCTTCTCTGTAAGAAATGTGAAGTCTCCTGATTATGCCAATGAAGCAAGCCTGTGTTTGAAAATGCAAAGGCAGCTGAGAGGGAGGAAGCCATGGAGAATTTAGAGGAAGTTAATGCTCATTGACTACTAAAACTTAATAATGGCATAAATCATTTGATGATACTTTAAAAACCTTTCATGTCCTTACAAATATGATCAATAATGATCATGGTGCCACTATGTACTCGTACTGCCTGTCTAGTAGATTTGGTGGAAGCTTTTCTCAAAGACAAGTTGGAACACAGTCCCATGTGACATTCTTGTAAGCAAATTGTGCTGGGTTTATGTGGTAAGGTGGGCACACAACTGACTGAGACATCCTGGGCTGAACAGGTAAGTGGGAATTTAAAATGTCTCATCTGAGGACTGCCCAGGGATGTCATGATGGTTTTGCTGCTGGAGTATTTAAAAACATGTGTAGATATATGGTGGTTGATTGTGCCTCAGGGGTGGGAAATGGACGAGATGATTTCCTGGGACTGGTGTGAAGCTGACTGGGGAGATATTAACTGAAGTGCAAATAACTGTGCACTGAAGACACAACCCTCAGCTTAATAGATGTAATTTTAAAACCTGGCTAGAAAAACGTGATTTCATATGTGGTAATAATGTCCCAAGAGAACATCCCAAGATGATGGGTAGATTTGAGAATGATGTGGACTGATTGGAGAGGTTCCAAAGTGGGAATGATCAAACGACTAGGAAACAAATTTAGAAGGCAGACTGAAACAATTTGGACTATGTAGAGAATAAAGAGGAAAAATTGCAGAAGTCTTCAAATGCAGAAAAGCTGCTGTAAAGAAGAGCAGTATGGTGTTTGCAGAGAGTAAAATCCCTGCAGTAGAAGGAACAGGAATTAATAGAATAAAATTGCAGCAGCAAAGATTCAAAGAAGGTGTTAAAAAAAAAAAAAAAGGAAAAAAAACCCCAAACCACTATCCAGGGATAGCAATGCACTGGAAAAGAGTGCATGGGGAAATATGAAATCTGTGATGATGTTAAAGAGCAGTAAGGACATGGAGATGGTTGTTCCTACTTTGAATGTTCTCTCAATGTCCCAATCTGTTTTCTTCTTCAAAAATCTTTTTTTTTTTCCGAGAAGGAACACTTCACCTTAATAGTTCAAGATGAAGTCTGTTCATTTACTGCTCAAAACAGAATTGTTACTCTCTGTTCCTCCCAAAAGTCAAAACTGCCTAGAACTTAGGGATAGTAGCCAGGACTGCATCCAGGGTTTTCACATTTCTGCTCCCTGTTTGCCTATGACAAGGAATACGTGGAAGCTGACCTTTCCTCTACCCCATTGCACCTTGTGTATGGGAAGAGAGAGATGCTGTTTCTTTTGCAGGAGATGCTGGGGCTTAGCACACATAGGCCATATTGAATATCCACACATGCAAATGAAACTGCTGCATGCAGTTGTTGTGAACATCGTTTCCTAACGAGCATTTGCAATGGTCCCTGAACTGACAGACTTGCATTCATTGCACATATTTGGATTTTGTTTCCAGTCAAATCCTCCCATAACTAGAGTTTATTAAAAAATTTGCTTTGTCTTTTGAATATTAAGCTTTTGGGGAATGTGCTGTAAATTAAAAACACACCTGGATGCAAAATGTAGCTCATATTTAGGCAATGTCAGAGAGCTTTTCTGAGGCTAGTTCTGTTAAAAATATACAAACTAATCTGTCATTTCTGTTTATAAGTTCAGAAGGGAGCAGACAATTTGGATCAGGCAACAGTCTGCAGTGATGTGTCCAAAACAAGAGCTTTTGTTCCAAAGGGAGCTGATGCAGGCCACCAAATATGCCAAGAATGCGGGGCCGTTTGTGGTGCTGCACAGATACCATCACCGGAAAGCAAAGCCCCCAAATTCCTGCTGAAATAACATTGCAGTTAAGATGAAGGCAACCAAAATAAGGGAAATCCAAAGCAGAAGGTTGCCACTGCCTACATGTACACTAATGTTAAATATAAAATGGTCTCTGTTTTTTCTTTGAAATCCATCGTTTTCAGACCCCTCCCCTGCATTGGCTCAGGCAATTAGCTGTGAAACCTTTCAAGGGCAAAAGGTCAGGGCTAGTAACAAGGAGGGGCTTAAGAATTTTTGAATCAGCTAGTGTGATTTCAGTGAAAGATCTATGAAGGCTATATCCTTCACATCAGGAAATTGTTTTTCCAGTCGACATAATTTCGAAAATCAAACATAGCCATATATGTGAAAGCTCTGTGTGTAAATATGTATGAATTGGAGGAGTTGTTACACTCAATGGCTTGAGAAAAAGCTCCACCAATTGCTCTGAGCAATTTTCATAACCATTTCAGTGATATGTATTTTTGTAATGCCATGGCAATTAACCATTAGGATTCATTCTTTTAAAGTAAAGTGGGGTTTGTTTCTTGTTGTTAGGTATGAAAATACTGGTTGACATAATAAACAGTGTTCTTAGGGGAAATGGTTGTTTTCTTTTTTGAAAATTGTATGGAAATTCCCAGTCCTTTTGGAATTGAAAGAAGTTAAGAATCTTGTTCTTTAAATTTTACAACTTCAGTGTAACGCTTGAACTGTCAGGACATTGTAGTGCTTGAAGCTTTAGGAGGAACAGATTGGAATCCACTTCAATAGCTTGTCTACCCTGAAAATAATAAACCAAATTTCTAACATGACACCTCATTAGTAGTACTTACAGTAGCTAAAGAATTACAGAACCCCAAACCTACAGAACACCAAATCTGCCAAATGACACATCTGAACTCTGACACTTGGCTGTTTTGGAATTAGCTCCTTTGAGCACCCCGGAGGGTTCAGCTTCAGCAAACCCATTATTTCGCAGAAGAAAGTTTACCTTTTACTCCAGAATTCGGGGTGCACTGAGCAGCTGTGTTGTGCAGGACCATGACTCAAAGAGGTTGCTGTGTGTCAGGATCACCCACTAGCTGATGTGCAGTGTGCTGTAGGGGAGGTGTTTTTCATCACCCATAGGGATGAGCTGAAGTAAATCTGCTCGTTGTGGGTGACTCTGAAGAGCTGATAAGCCCAACTAAGCACATCTGGAGAACAGGCGTTCATAGGCATTAAACACCATGGTCTTGGCTGGGTACAAGCTCTCCTTCTGCTGCAGGGAGGCTGCAGGGGGCCCTTGGTCTGACTGAAGCTGGTATTTCTGATGCTGGCAATTGGAGCATTACAAATTTCAGTGCCTGGAGGTTACCTGAATGGGTGTCACAGAAAAAATGGCTTGGAAAGTACAGATTAATATGTAAAACCAGACTTCTACTGCAGCAGTGTGGACTGACACCAGTGGTGAAATGGGAAGCAAAGCAGATTAAGCTCCCTCTGGAAATATCAGTTGGCAAAGGCAATGATTTCGATTCTAACCTGCCTATTAACCCATCTGGAGGAGTTACTGCAGAGGATTCCCACAGCCACTGTTTTGATTAAGTAGTTGAGTGGTATAAAATCACAAATTCAACACAACTGGTATTTTACTGTTTTTCATTCAAACAATTTTTCAATTATGCTTCTTTTCATTAAGCTCGTAATGCAGGTTAACAGATTTCCCTGCCTTTTTACGGGGGAACTATGTGGTGATAGTAATAAAAAATCTGAGGAAGAGGGACAATTTAATATGAGTGTCTTTATTATCTGTCAAGGACAAGATGGATAGTCAAATCTTCTCTGTCTTTGCAGAATGGAGTTTGTGTTTTAATAGATGGGTCTAGTCAGAGCTAAAAGGAATTTTCACAATATATTTTTTGTAGAGAAGACTCCCAATGCTAATGAGCAGCCGAATCTGTCTCGGGGAAACAGTTTGTTACTAAAAATAAATTGCAGCCTAACTAACTGTAACTAAAATCAGATTGCAGAAACCAAGCTACTCTGATTCCCGATTTCTGCTTCAGAAGGAGATGAATCTATTAAAACCAGCTCTGATTATTATATATTTTAAAATGTGCCAACTGAGCCCTGTTTTGAAATTAATCCACTTGTGAGCTTCTATCAAATATGCTTACAGCATTCTCCAGAGATTTTCTTCAGACTGCAAAGCCAGTCAGGAACCAGTTCATAGTTATGAGGCCAAAAGGAAAAACAGTGCACACAAGCTATTTATAGAATATGAAGCAAAACAGTGTGATAAAGGGCAAAGGAAAGCTTTCAACAAGAGGCTTTTCGTTCCCAGCCACGTGGTCTTTACATGCAATTTCTTTTTTACTATGCAATTTAGCAGGGAAATTAAATCACTTGACAGCAGCCTTTTTCTGGTTAGAAAAGAACATTTCAGTGCTTCTTTACCATTTATAATATGCTCACTTGCTGCTGATGCTGTTTAGGAGGGTTTGTTTGCAGAAGTTTCTGCAGGGGTTGGTACTTTTCGGGCAGGTGGAAGCAGAAGTGATGACCACATGTTGGCCCAGGAAGCTTTCAGTTTCAGCATGGAAAACCACTCTGCTGCCCAGCACAACGTTCAGAGGTCTTACGAGCATCATATGTTTGGGACAACAGGAAAAGGATCAATCTCCTCTGAAGCTCTGGCATTTAAAAGCAGTAGTAGAAGCAAGTAAAGGGAAATCCAACCTTCCTAATTACATTTGTGTCCCATCACCCACTGTATATAAATTTCCTTATGGTCTGTTCCCGCCCTTTTGTTCTCAATTTCTCAATTCTCAAAAAGACATTTATGTCCTAGGGGTTTATCAACCACTTCATTCAGGTGTCTTTCAAATATATTTTTTCAATGCTAGTCAGTTCAGGGCAAGTATTTGTGCTCCAGCTCCAGGAGTGCCTTTAAGTAATTCTAACGTTGAAAAAACTCCACCTTGACCTGGGTGCCAATTTTTGGGTTAGCCCAACACCGTATTCAACTCTGTCAGAAATGTAGGAGTTGCCAATTTTTTGACCCTGACTTAAATTAGAAATTTTACTGCCTAAGTGTGATGTCTCCAAGAAGGGAAATGGTGCCAAAGAGAAATTGCATGAACTGTGGCCCAGAGGTCCAGGAAGATAAAAACAAGTGGCCTGTCAGATAGATTTCTTTTGTTATCTTTCCTTTTTCTTTATGTCTGTGATAAAGTTTGAGGGATGCTAAAGAAACTGGGTAGTTTATCTCCCAAATACCGAGGATGATGCTGTCATTTCAGAATATTTTCACAGGTGATTTATAGCAGCAGCCTTTGTCCCTTGGACATTAGCAGCACATTTGCAGGTTTGCAGTGTGTGTGCTACCTGAGCTTCTCACCACTTCAGCAGATCAGGCCATCACCCAAGCTGTCATGTCTCATCTCTCTGTGCTGAATCCCTCCTTAGTCCTGGGAGCTCATGTGTTTGCTTAAAATATTAATACTTCACAGACTCATTCTGCATTGTGACAAGTAAGAGAGTGGATAAAATATCAAGGCTTTAACAGCTAGTGGTTCTGTATGGGAGCTAAGTGCTGCAGTTAGGAAGCTGGGTAGCAAAGATCAATGAACATGATACATCTGTCTGCAGTCCCATATGTCAGTCTCTCAGACAATTTCACAGATTTGATAATGGGAACAAGGATTCAGTGAAGCTACTTCAGGGTCCTTACAGAGATGTGAATGTACTCCAGAACCTTGATGAGTGATAAGCAGAAACACTGAAAGACAAATTTCCACTGCTGCTTCTCAGACACATGAACTCCTTCATAAGTCAGGAGTCACTCTAAGTTTAAAAAAAATCAATGCTGGCTTCCTCCCAGGATGCAAGTTCTTTTAAGAACTCTGTTTTGTACGTCTGTGTGTATATACATAAATAATGTTGTTTTCAAATACCCGACAGAAATTTAATGGAGTTGCAGGAACAGCAGAATGGAGAACTAAGTCTATATCCAGCACATAACCCAAACACTACTGCTGAGCTGATCCCCAAGAGAACGGCAGAGCAGTAATGCAAAACCAGAGCTGACAGGTTGGGGGCTGCTTGGTCCAGTTCAGCAGCTAGGAAAATCTTCTCTTCTCCTCTTGCTGGACACTAAAACTGGCCTAAAACGAAAACCAAGCAAAACTGGAAGAAAAAAAGGAATTGGAAAGAGTGGAGGAAAAAAGAGTTCTTTTCAGCAATGTATTCTGTGCAAGTTTTATTTTACTAGACAAGAATTAAAACGGCAGCTTTGAGCTGTGATGGCACTTTGCAATTTTTCAGATAGATGGTGCAGCCATCTCCACATCTTGAACTTCCCAGTCAGACTGACTGTGTCTCTGGTGGGACATTGCATTCCCATCCAACAGACACACAGCGGTGAAGCAGAGGAGCGAGGAATTACTTTTGCAGGTGTGAGAGGTGGAGGANAGATGCTGTTTCTTTTGCAGGAGATGCTGGGGCTTAGCACACATAGGCCATATTGAATATCCACACATGCAAATGAAACTGCTGCATGCAGTTGTTGTGAACATCGTTTCCTAACGAGCATTTGCAATGGTCCCTGAACTGACAGACTTGCATTCATTGCACATATTTGGATTTTGTTTCCAGTCAAATCCTCCCATAACTAATTATGTCTAAATTTGCTTTGTCTTTTGAATATTAAGCTTTTGGGGAATGTGCTGTAAATTAAAAACACACCTGGATGCAAAATGTAGCTCATATTTAGGCAATGTCAGAGAGCTTTTCTGAGGCTAGTTCTGTTAAAAATATACAAACTAATCTGTCATTTCTGTTTATAAGTTCAGAAGGGAGCAGACAATTTGGATCAGGCAACAGTCTGCAGTGATGTGTCCAAAACAAGAGCTTTTGTTCCAAAGGGAGCTGATGCAGGCCACCAAATATGCCAAGAATGCGGGGCCGTTTGTGGTGCTGCACAGATACCATCACCGGAAAGCAAAGCCCCCAAATTCCTGCTGAAATAACATTGCAGTTAAGATGAAGGCAACCAAAATAAGGGAAATCCAAAGCAGAAGGTTGCCACTGCCTACATGTACACTAATGTTAAATATAAAATGGTCTCTGTTTTTTCTTTGAAATCCATCGTTTTCAGACCCCTCCCCTGCATTGGCTCAGGCAATTAGCTGTGAAACCTTTCAAGGGCAAAAGGTCAGGGCTAGTAACAAGGAGGGGCTTAAGAATTTTTGAATCAGCTAGTGTGATTTCAGTGAAAGATCTATGAAGGCTATATCCTTCACATCAGGAAATTGTTTTTCCAGTCGACATAATTTCGAAAATCAAACATAGCCATGTATGTGAAAGCTCTGTGTGTAAATATGTATGAATTGGAGGAGTTGTTACACTCAATGGCTTGAGAAAAAGCTCCACCAATTGCTCTGAGCAATTTTCATAACCATTTCAGTGATATGTATTTTTGTAATGCCATGGCAATTAACCATTAGGATTCATTCTTTTAAAGTAAAGTGGGGTTTGTTTCTTGTTGTTAGGTATGAAAATACTGGTTGACATAATAAACAGTGTTCTTAGGGGAAATGGTTGTTTTCTTTTTTGAAAATTGTATGGAAATTCCCAGTCCTTTTGGAATTGAAAGAAGTTAAGAATCTTGTTCTTTAAATTTTACAACTTCAGTGTAACGCTTGAACTGTCAGGACATTGTAGTGCTTGAAGCTTTAGGAGGAACAGATTGGAATCCACTTCAATAGCTTGTCTACCCTGAAAATAATAAACCAAATTTCTAACATGACACCTCATTAGTAGTACTTAAAGTAGCTAAAGAATTACAGAACCCCAAACCTACAGAACACCAAATCTGCCAAATGACACATCTGAACTCTGACACTTGGCTGTTTTGGAATTAGCTCCTTTGAGCACCCCGGAGGGTTCAGCTTCAGCAAACCCATTATTTCGCAGAAGAAAGTTTACCTTTTACTCCAGAATTCGGGGTGCACTGAGCAGCTGTGTTGTGCAGGACCATGACTCAAAGAGGTTGCTGTGTGTCAGGATCACCCACTAGCTGATGTGCAGTGTGCTGTAGGGGAGGTGTTTTTCATCACCCATAGGGATGAGCTGAAGTAAATCTGCTCGTTGTGGGTGACTCTGAAGAGCTGATAAGCCCAACTAAGCACATCTGGAGAACAGGCGTTCATAGGCATTAAACACCATGGTCTTGGCTGGGTACAAGCTCTCCTTCTGCTGCAGGGAGGCTGCAGGGGGCCCTTGGTCTGACTGAAGCTGGTATTTCTGATGCTGGCAATTGGAGCATTACAAATTTCAGTGCCTGGAGGTTACCTGAATGGGTGTCACAGAAAAAATGGCTTGGAAAGTACAGATTAATATGTAAAACCAGACTTCTACTGCAGCAGTGTGGACTGACACCAGTGGTGAAATGGGAAGCAAAGCAGATTAAGCTCCCTCTGGAAATATCAGTTGGCAAAGGCAATGATTTCGATTCTAACCTGCCTATTAACCCATCTGGAGGAGTTACTGCAGAGGATTCCCACAGCCACTGTTTTGATTAAGTAGTTGAGTGGTATAAAATCACAAATTCAACACAACTGGTATTTTACTGTTTTTCATTCAAACAATTTTTCAATTATGCTTCTTTTCATTAAGCTCGTAATGCAGGTTAACAGATTTCCCTGCCTTTTTACGGGGGAACTATGTGGTGATAGTAATAAAAAATCTGAGGAAGAGGGACAATTTAATATGAGTGTCTTTATTATCTGTCAAGGACAAGATGGATAGTCAAATCTTCTCTGTCTTTGCAGAATGGAGTTTGTGTTTTAATAGATGGGTCTAGTCAGAGCTAAAAGGAATTTTCACAATATATTTTTTGTAGAGAAGACTCCCAATGCTAATGAGCAGCCGAATCTGTCTCGGGGAAACAGTTTGTTACTAAAAATAAATTGCAGCCTAACTAACTGTAACTAAAATCAGATTGCAGAAACCAAGCTACTCTGATTCCCGATTTCTGCTTCAGAAGGAGATGAATCTATTAAAACCAGCTCTGATTATTATATATTTTAAAATGTGCCAACTGAGCCCTGTTTTGAAATTAATCCACTTGTGAGCTTCTATCAAATATGCTTACAGCATTCTCCAGAGATTTTCTTCAGACTGCAAAGCCAGTCAGGAACCAGTTCATAGTTATGAGGCCAAAAGGAAAAACAGTGCACACAAGCTATTTATAGAATATGAAGCAAAACTGTGTGATAAAGGGCAAAGGAAAGCTTTCAACAAGAGGCTTTTCGTTCCCAGCCACGTGGTCTTTACATGCAATTTCTTTTTTACTATGCAATTTAGCAGGGAAATTAAATCACTTGACAGCAGCCTTTTTCTGGTTAGAAAAGAACATTTCAGTGCTTCTTTACCATTTATAATATGCTCACTTGCTGCTGATGCTGTTTAGGAGGGTTTGTTTGCAGAAGTTTCTGCAGGGGTTGGTACTTTTCGGGCAGGTGGAAGCAGAAGTGATGACCACATGTTGGCCCAGGAAGCTTTCAGTTTCAGCATGGAAAACCACTCTGCTGCCCAGCACAACGTTCAGAGGTCTTACGAGCATCATATGTTTGGGACAACAGGAAAAGGATCAATCTCCTCTGAAGCTCTGGCATTTAAAAGCAGTAGTAGAAGCAAGTAAAGGGAAATCCAACCTTCCTAATTACATTTGTGTCCCATCACCCACTGTATATAAATTTCCTTATGGTCTGTTCCCACCCTTTTGTTCTCAATTTCTCAATTCTCAAAAAGACATTTATGTCCTAGGGGTTTATCAACCACTTCATTCAGGTGTCTTTCAAATATATTTTTTCAATGCTAGTCAGTTCAGGTCAAGTATCTGTGCTCCAGCTCCAGGAGTGCCTTTAAGTAATTCCAACGTTGAAAAAACTCCACCTTGACCTGGGTGCCAATTTTTGGTTTAGCCCAACACCGTATTCAACTCTGTCAGAAATGTAGGAGTTGCCAATTTTTTGACCCTGACTTAAATTAGAAATTTTACTGCCTAAGTGTGATGTCTCCAAGAAGGGAAATGGTGCCAAAGAGAAATTGCATGAACTGTGGCCCAGAGGTCCAGGAAGATAAAAACAAGTGGCTTGTCAGATAGATTTCTTTTGTTATCTTTCCTTTTTCTTTATGTCTGTGATAAAGTTTGAGGGATGCTAAAGAAACTGGGTAGTTTATCTCCCAAATACCGAGGATGATGCTGTCATTTCAGAATATTTTCACAGGTGATTTATAGCAGCAGCCTTTGTCCCTTGGACATTAGCAGCACATTTGCAGGTTTGCAGTGTGTGTGCTACCTGAGCTTCTCACCACTTCAGCAGATCAGGCCATCACCCAAGCTGTCATGTCTCATCTCTCTGTGCTGAATCCCTCCTTAGTCCTGGGAGCTCATGTGTTTGCTTAAAATATTAATACTTCACAGACTCATTCTGCATTGTGACAAGTAAGAGAGTGGATAAAATATCAAGGCTTCAACAGCTAGTGGTTCTGTATGGGAGCTAAGTGCTGCAGTTAGGAAGCTGGGTAGCAAAGATCAATGAACATGATACATCTGTCTGCAGTCCCATATGTCAGTCTCTCAGACAATTTCACAGATTTGATAATGGGAACAAGGATTCAGTGAAGCTACTTCAGGGTCCTTACAGAGATGTGAATGTACTCCAGAACCTTGATGAGTGATAAGCAGAAACACTGAAAGACAAATTTCCACTGCTGCTTCTCAGACACATGAACTCCTTCATAAGTCAGGAGTCACTCTAAGTTTAAAAAAAATCAATGCTGGCTTCCTCCCAGGATGCAAGTTCTTTTAAGAACTCTGTTTTGTACGTCTGTGTGTATATACATAAATAATGTTGTTTTCAAATACCCGACAGAAATTTAATGGAGTTGCAGGAACAGCAGAATGGAGAACTAAGTCTATATCCAGCACATAACCCAAACACTACTGCTGAGCTGATCCCCAAGAGAACGGCAGAGCAGTAATGCAAAACCAGAGCTGACAGGTTGGGGGCTGCTTGGTCCAGTTCAGCAGCTAGGAAAATCTTCTCTTCTCCTCTTGCTGGACACTAAAACTGGCCTAAAACGAAAACCAAGCAAAACTGGAAGAAAAAAAGGAATTGGAAAGAGTGGAGGAAAAAAGAGTTCTTTTCAGCAATGTATTCTGTGCAAGTTTTATTTTACTAGACAAGAATTAAAACGGCAGCTTTGAGCTGTGATGGCACTTTGCAATTTTTCAGATAGATGGTGCAGCCATCTCCACATCTTGAACTTCCCAGTCAGACTGACTGTGTCTCTGGTGGGACATTGCATTCCCATCCAACAGACACACAGCGGTGNCGTGTGGGAGACCTGGGTTCAATTCCCACCAGGGAGACAGTGTTAGAGTTGGACTCGATGATCCTTGTGGGTCCCTTCCAGCTCGTAATATTCTATCTTCAATATAAAATAAAGAATTAAAACAGCAGCTTTGAGCTGCGATGGCACTTTGCAATTGTTCAGATAGATGGTGCAGCCATCTCCACATCTTGAACTTCCCAGTCAGACTGACTGTGTCTCTGGTGGGACATTGCATTCCCATCCAACAGACACACAGCGGTGAAGCAGAGGAGCGAGGAATTACTTTTGCAGGTGTGAGAGGTGGAGGATGTTCCCACTCAGTCACACCATGTGCAAAAGCAGGAGGGTCCTGGCACCCCAGCTGCAGGAGGTGGTGGCAGGTGGGCAGAACATGGGTCCTTGGAGCTGCCTGAGCTTGGCTTTGGTTCCCTCACGGTGCATTTTGAAGCCTCAGCTCATCTGTTCCTGGTGACTGTGGCATTGCTGGTTATTTTTCAACTTGTAGTTACTTGTGCCTGAAGGCAGTACAGCTCTCCTTCTAAGTTAGGCTGTGACCAGAGCTACAGTCAGTAGGTAAGCCCTGTGGAAGACAAGCCCTATGAGGAGCGGCTTAGGGAGCTGGGTCTGTTTAGTCTGGAAAAGAGGACGCTCAGGGGTGACCTTATCACTGTCTATAACTACCTAAAAGGAGGTTGTAGACAGGCAGAGGTTGGTCTTTTCTCTCCGGCCATTGGAGACAGAACAAGAGGTCATGGTCTTAAGCTCCAGCAAGGGAGGTTTAGACTTGACATTAGGAAAATGCTTTTCACTGAAAGAGTGATCTGGCATTGGAATGGGTTGCCCACGGAGGTGGTTGAATCGCTGTCCCTGGAGGTGTTTAAGGATAGACTGGATGAGGTGTTGAGGGCCATGATATAAATCTTGTAGCTGTTAGGTTTTAGTTGGATTATAGTTTGGACTTGATGATCTTCAAGGTCTTTTCCAACCTTATCAAGACTGTGAAACTGTTACAGATGGAAAACCAAAGCAAAACCCACATGTGAGTAGCAACAACCTGGACTATGGGTGAGTTCAAAAGAAGGGCCTTAAAGCTTCGGTGTTGGGGCACAAGTGGACACAAATCTGCCTCTCTGCACTGCCTGTCTCAGCCTGAGGCTGAGCTCTTGCTAGTGAGAAACAGGCTGATCCCATTCATTACTGTCACCTTCAAATATAAACCTGCTGGAACAGAGAGCTCTTCTCAAAGCCGTCTTGTACTCCCACTATGTGCTATCCAACAAGACTGTGCTTGTAAGAACACACCAAAAAGTGGCAGAGTGTTCTTTTTTTTTTTTTTTTTTGTGATCAAGAGGGACAAGAGACACGGGAGACTGCCTTAAGGGTATTCAGATCACAAGACTTGTTGATGAAGAGAATATGCAGCTGGCTGCATATGCTATTCCAGAAAAATAAACACCACTTGTAAATATCTAGCCCTCTTGCCATCTCTGAAGAATTTCTGCCACCTAATGTATGTATCTGAGGAAGACTTTGGAAAGATGTCGCCCATAGGCTGCCACCTTTGTTTGTTGGCAGAGTGAAATGGAGCAGCCTGCAAAATCCAGGGCAGGCGAGGATAAGCAGAAGGGACTGTCCTGCTCCTGGTTCTGCTGGATCGTGCTGTGAGCCAGGAATGCTGCTGAAGTACATGCAAGAACTGTGTGCACTGGCACACAATTTGCACTAAAGATTTAAAGGGTGAACCTTAATGGGCACAGACCTGTTTTAAGGGGCTGGTGAAATGATCTCTTAAAATATGAGACTACATCTCGTCAGTCTAAAACTGGCTTTTGTCCTGGCACTCCAGATGCAGGATAGTCCTTTGGCACAGATGGGGATCCTCCAGCATAGCTGAGGGCGGGCTGAATACCAGGGAGAGCAAGGATTTGGCTGTGAGGGCACCCAGTGCACAGATATTTAGCTGAGCTTTCAGCCCTAGAAACTCTGCATATACAGTGAAGTAAAGCAGCCCTTACTCAGAAAGACTTTTCTGGCACAAAGGCAGCACTAAAGATCTTGCAGGCTGTGAGGTCTCCCATGTTTTGAAGCAAGCATTGATTTGTGAAGTATTATGTAAAGTGCTAGGTCTCTTTCCTGAAGAGTGACTGAGGCTTTAGAACAAAGCATTTTGCCTTTTATGTATTTCTCTTTCCTTTGCAACTGTTACAGTTTGCCTTTGCACAAAGACTAATGCAAGAAGAGATCTAGTTTTGCTGTAAGAAGTCATCTACTTCTGGCCCTCTTTCCTCATCTGAAGTCAGTGAAGTGAAAGTTCAGGTACTTATCCGGGTATGCTCACTCAATTTCAAGTCTAAAAGTTTCCAAAATATGCCAAAATTGCTGGCTTTGGACTCCAGCCTGCAGACACATGTGATTTTGATACAACATGTCTGATTCCTGCATTGTTACCTCCTTTTTCAGTGTTTCTCTTATACTGCAATCAGATTAAATTAAGTTTATCATGAGTCATACATGAGCGTACAAGCAGATCTGTATGTACACAGAACTAGGGAGAAAGGAAATATACTATGATACTTAAAGTGCTTAATATCTTTATATTTGCTCAACAAAATCAAGCCTATTCTGTTTCCATTTTTTACACAGATTTGTCTGGTTACTTAATCCAAAGCTGCATCCTACACTTGGTTACTGCCAAGGCAAGCCAGCAGGCAAGAGGTGAGCTGAATTGTGTTTGGTGAGACCCCATGAAAGTTGTTCTTTCCTTTTTTTCTTCCCCTGCTCTGTGGTTTGCTTGATCTTTCATTTTCATTTGATTTCTTTTTCCCCCAGTTTTTTGATTGTTTGGGGTTTTGTGTGTTTTTTTGTTTGTTTGTTTTTGTCATCATTTTACATGTGAGCTTCTTAGGTCAAGAGGTTCTTTACCTACATGTTTGCGTTGCACCTAGTCATACTGAGCTGTGATCACAAATTTGGGTCTGTGTGCTACTGGAACATAAATAATAATGTGATGTTTGCTATGCAGTCAGGTTGGAATGACTGCAACTCTACTCTGGCAGTGATACTGTGTACAGCACAAATAACCCTCTGCACAGCAAAATAATGAAAGCAACAGCATAACAAAAACTTTCAGCTGTGCCAAATGGTGAAAGCATTTTCTTGCAAGAGTGAAAATGTGCTGTAAGCACTTCTTGGGTTGTTAGAAATCTTGGGATGTGTAAATATAACTGACCCCATCTAGGTTATCATAAAGAGAGTTTACTGGTGAGCCCAAGGTTAGAAACCCCCTAAGGCTCAAAGGATAAGAGAAACAGCTGCTTTTGCAGAGCCCTGGAAGATATGCTACAATTAATTTCTTCCTTTGGGCTCAATAATATACTAAAGTTGGTATGTTATACTATGGTAATATTAATAAAAAGAAAATATGCAAATACAGCAGCAATAGATTTTTTCCAGGCTGCTTAGCAAGTGAATGGTTGTGTACAGAATGGCCTTCAATCCTATGTGCTTCTTTCTATCAGAGGCAGCTCTTAGTATTTATGACAGCAATAAAACTACTGACTATTATTGGACAACTTTCTCAGACATGAAAAAAAGTTTCAGACATTTTGCTTTCAAATCATTCAATACGTAACCAAAGGTTTGGGGTTAAGAAGTTTAGTCCATGAGGATAAACAAATAAAGTTGTAAAGAGCACACCTTGTTAATATGATCATTCCAAATTAGCATAATAGTTTTCAAATAAACAACCTGCTAATGTCTCTAATAAGCAATTACTCTATGATGAAAACTGCAAATGGAGCCCACTGGTGGGTGACAGATAACAGTAAAATCTGTCAATAAAACAAATATTGTTCTGCCTGAACAGCTCTCGTCTTCACTCCCAGAGAAGAACAGAGCTGGCTGGGTATTTTTATAGGCTGATGTTTGACAGCCAGACATGTTACAACACTGCTTCTCTGACACTTTGCTCTGATGTTACGTAGAGTTTTTACCCTTTACAGTTTTAGTGTTACAACAAAAGAAGGTAGAGATCTTTACTTAGTTGGAAACTACCTACTCTGAGTGTTGGGTCAAATAAAACCACAGTAGGGCAAATGTTTGCCCAGGAACAGGGCAGGAATTTGTCAGATTGTATTAGAGTTTTCTTTCTTTCATAAAATGAGAATCATAATTAAAAATTTGGAGTCCATCCTATCTCTGAAGCATGCAAATTAATGGAAACAGCATTTCAGCACTTCTTTCTTCTTGCTGTTCTAAAACATAAAAAAATCATTTACAGTGACAAAACAGTGTTAAATATATGCAACAATCTCACTTTCCCAAACATTGAGAAGTGTGAAAAAAAGTCATAATTTTTCAAGCGTAGTTGACAAACTATTTTCCAAACATTTACAACGTAATTTACATACTTGCCTAGTTGCTTTACCATTGATTAGAAAGCTGTGTTGTGCTTGCTTTGGTCTCTGTACTTCTGCACTAATTTTTGCGAAATAACTTTGCATATGTTCTCTTCATTTTCAAGAAATAAGGATATGGAATATGAGAGCCACAAATCCCCAAACCTGGTGCTTTCCAAATTCTATGGTGAGTTTTATTTTATATATAGCTTTGTAGAAAAAGGATCATTTGAAGGAAAATCTTGAGCCATTCTTATCTTTGTTCCATTCTGGACTGACATCATGGTACAAAAATGCAAGGAATGTACAGCAAAGCCTGGTGTGGGAAGAAGATCTTGGCAAAGGGATGATTAATGGTGTCTGAAAGAGGGAAAACAGTTATGTAAGAAATACAGCCCATGAGGTTCAAACTGAAGAAGCCATCACAGGTGCAGACTGTAAATAGGCCCCAGAGGAAAGAAGGTGGACTCTGTAAACAAACAGATGAGGCATAGGAAATATCCTTCCATATAAATTTTTATAGTGCAAATCAGTGCATGGAGCACATAAGCACCATAAGTGTTTATAAACTCAAAGAACATCCATATTGCACTAAAGCAGCACAAATAGTACCACAGTGTAAATTTATATAGCGTGAGGCAGATGTTTGGTCTGATGGCCTGGTTTGTTTTTTTGACTTCAGCAAATGACATGATTTCTCTGTCTCTGGTTTTGTTTTGTTCCATTTAGCTGCTCTTAGCTACATAATTGTTCTTTTAACTTGTAAATATTATGGTCAACCTCCAGCAAAGTTTAGATGAGGCCAATTAAATGTAAACAAGTGTGTCTGCACCAATGATATGAGTAAGCAAAGCAATTTCTTGTGATGTTTCCTCCCCCTTTTCCTAACTCCCCTGGGACTTCAAGAGCTTTCCCGAGCTCTGTGCTTGGTAGCACAGAGCCTGGGGTTCAGTTTAACTGCCTGTCTGGGGTTTCTTTTATTTTTTTCCCTGGGTATCTGGTGTAGAATTTATGAAATGAGAATAATGGACCACAATGAATCACTTGTGGGGAGCGTCGTCGCGTCTGTCCCTGCTTCTGTCCCTGCCCTAGAGATCACTGTCTGCAAAGTCAGCACAAGTTGACACAGGTGTAACATGCAGTGCAGAGGGGACAGAAGGGTTGAGGACACTCTGTGTCACTCCTGATTACCTGTGGCCTTCCAGGATGTTGCAGTGCTGTGGCAGAGTGGTGTTGCGGTGATGCTGTGTGATGGTGTCAGCCCCTCTGGTTGCAGTTTTCCAGCAGAGCTCAGGCTGTCCTGTGCTGCTCGGCACTAACACAGGCAGAGCACAGATCTGGCTTGGTGGCACTGTCACAGCTGCTACTGTGCAAGGGCCAAAAGTGCTCTTACACTACAGTCACCAAACACACTGTTAGAAAGCGTTTGCATTACGAAGGTACACATGGCATACTTTTTACCCCTGGATATTATCTTTGTGTAAAGGGGTTTCACTCCATGTTGCTCCTTTGTTTCAGCTCAAATTCAGCCAACCCATCACTGTCACTGCACAGCCCCCAACCTGTAGAACATACTGTCAACACAGCCTTGCCTTCTCACCCCACCTATGTGTCTTCCAAGTGCCCAAATGGTGCTACAGCCTTTTGCAGCTGTAGCAGTTCAACACAATAGTTGAACACTAGTGGCAACCTTACATTCCACACCTCGTGCTCCGATTAGCAGTGAACTATCGGGTCACGATTTTTGATTAGACGTAACCTTTAAGGGAAAAACCCACTAAAGTAATCACTGCAATGCTATTGATCTCCTGGGAACAGAGCCTGGGAGGTGTCTGACATTTTGCATTATTATCTATGGGAGAGGAAGGAGTTGGGCTGGTTTTTCCCACAAGAAATGTATCTATTTTTAAGAGCAAAGTACTTTCTTTGCCATGGGACCCAAAACAGTTTTCATTCACTGACTAATGTCTCTGGAGGTTTTTTCCCTGAGCTGAGACGAATGCTTAGTGATTTGCAGCTGGAAAAATGACATCCCAATTAGCTAAAACTGTTAATTTAAAGCTAAAGATGATATCTGTTTGTAGGTGTTTTGGCTTTGAAGAACTGAACAGTTTCCATCAGCCCCATTCCTCTGTTTTTACACACTGACTTGCTGTAGATTTGATCATAAGAGCTATTGGGTGAGAATCTGAAAGCAATGTATCAACAGCATATGATTTATTCTGCAGTTCTTGCACAGAAAGCCAGAATATGATTTCATGCTTTTCTGTTTCTCTTTTTGTCTTCTTATGGTATAAAAATTGTTCATTAGCTATTTGCTATTGAATTTGTCCAATAGCCTATTTGCTTAATTATGGATGAATACTTATTGATTAATCTTTCCTTCCCAAGAGACAATCTCTCCAGGCAGAAACTACAGGAAATGTATCTGGACAATGTTCAAGTTCTATTTCTTCTTGTGGTGTATGGCAGAGCCAGTGTGGGTCAGCTTGGCAGCTCATGGCCTCAGACTGAGCCATAGGATGGTTCCACATGCTTTGCTTTTTATTTTTTGAAAGAGGAAGAATGTTTATAGTAAGTATTCATGGTCTAAACAGCTGCAAACTCTCTCCTGCAACTCTGAAGGGTCTGATGGCTGGATCCCTGTCTGTTTTGTCCATGAGTAAGGACAGGACTTGATTGCAAATATGCTCTGCAAGCTGCCAGTGTCCACACAGCCGGGGAGTTTTGGCAGGTATGGGACATTAGCAGTTGGGACCAGACATCTAAGCATGCTTTTGTGTTTCATTCATAGATTGCATGTGGATTGTTTAACCTTTAAACAGTGCCTTTCCAAATAAAATATTTTACCAAAGGAACAAAATATCAAGGAGTGGGGCATAACAATATTTAAAATTCCTCCACATTGCAACATCTGCACAATAAACTTTCTAAAACTCACAACCAAATGTGCTCAGTAGCATTTATTAATATTTGGAGTTGTTCTTAAATCTATATATCTAATCAGCTCTTCAAACTATTCTCCAGGCAAGTGAAGTGGAAAGAAATATTACAAAAAATACCTGAAGGGATGAAGTCTTTTGGTATTTATGGTAAGTGTACTGCTTTGCTCTTGTTAGGAGCTTTCATTAGTTTCAATTATCTGTCTTAAACTGGCTTCTAAACTACCAGCAGTAAAGGAAATTCAAAAATGGTATGTGGAATATTTTTGCTGTTGATATATAAGAAGACAGTAATGCTCATTTATCTCAAATTCAAAATGCAAGTTCAGATTTCTTATTTCAAAGATGGTATCTTAATTGAGCTCCATCTGGGAGATGATGGGGAAAGTTCATGTGACGTTATTGTGTAAGGTGTTTCTGTCAGGCGCAGTTGATTGTTCTGAAAAACATAGCAAAGAATTTCAGTGCACTGAAACAATTTTTGCTGTTTGTTCACCAAAGCCCAAGTTTACTTCGGTCTTTCTAGAGCCTGGTGTGACTGAGGCTGTCTGCCACAGTATGGCAGAGGGTCCATGAGCTTATGTCTCTCTAGGCACATAGGCAGGCAGTGCTACAGGACAACACACTGCAGTGGCATTCTGGCTGGCTGTTGTAGTCTACCTTATCAAACAAATAAGAGCTCCTTCAACCATGTTTTTGACACTGTTGGCCAGGGTAGGGACACATAATGGACTGTAAGTGTGGACAGAACTGGCAGTCAGTATCTTGTGCCTTTGGTGAAGGATCCCAATCTGTTTGGGAAGTAACAACTATTGTATGCAAAGGACCTGCTGCAGCTGATTATGTGCTTTTTCCTCCTATTCTTTTGAATTAGCCTCATGTGCAGACCCATTGCTCAAAATCATTTTTACTCATGTTTCATGGTTTCTGATTTTCATTATTTGACAATTACTAAAAGAAGATCTTGTAACTGATGCAGTATTAAGAACAGATCTTAGAATAATCAGTAGTTTCAGCAACTACTTCCTTTCTATTCTTCCTGCTTTTGTAGCTTATTATAAAAGTGTCAATCTCTCACTGCTATCTAACAAACCAACTTCTGCCCTGGATCCATTTCCTCTTGGGCAGTCTGCCAGGAATAACAAATTTAACTTCAGCTCTCAGTTTAAGAAGTTTCACTTCACTGAGTAGAGTTCAAGTAGAGTCTATTACCCTGACTAAGTGATAGAGGAGTCCTTTGATGTTTGCTTCTTGAGTGGTTTATACAAGCCAGGGCTTCCTGTAGGAAAAAGAACTGCAGCTGAAGGAAATAGTTGATTGATCAGGTAAAGCTCTTCCTCTTACTCCTTGAGAGCGTCTGAGTGTCCAGTGACAGGATCTTGCAGAGACACAGAGAGACTCGGTACAGGCTCCACCAGCAGAAGTCATTTACAGTTTGATGATGTTGCTCAGTTTATCAGGTGAGGTGAGCCAATCCTGCTCCTTCCACCTTCCTGTCTCCTGCTGCTTTCCCTACACCAGGTCAGGTGGACCACCACAGCTTACTCAATCTGCTCAGTTTGTAAGACTTTACAACTGAAGTTTTCTTTTCTGCCATGCCCATGAGCTGAACAGGACAATTAGTAGGGCCCCTGCCATGGAAGGGGCTGGGCTGCACAAATGGCACAGGGAGTGGGAGGCACAGGTGAGGGGGGGAATAATATTATGTGGGAACAGAAGTCCTCCATCTGCACCTGCCAGCCATCAGGTCAGCCTGGCTGTGTCACTGAGCCATGCACCTGGGGGTCCTCCAGAACCCTCTGACCCTTAGCTAGGTTCCACTCTGAACTCTTCTGAAAGGTACTGGTTTTCTCCCATGATCAACAGGGGCTCTGTTCACTTTATCACTTAAAATGTTTCAGTGCTGTGTTTTGTCTCTCTGTGAGAGGCCATAGTGATGCTTCCCTCCTGGTGGTTCTGACCTGAAAGTTCAAGAAAGAAGCAGAAATTGGCTAGAACATACTAGAGGAAAAATAGGGAGTGTGCACTGAACGATGGTGAGAGCACAGGCATCAGCGAAAAACATGGAGAAAAGGGGAGGTACTAGCAAACCTTGCATTGTCTGAGTTGTTTCAAGATATCCACTGTTCTGTGGTTAGTGGTCATGAGCTGTTGTGCCTGATCTCCAAACTCAAGTATTTAAAAAATTCCTTTCTAGTTAGCTTGTCACTCACAGATAATTGTTGGTGTGTTGTTTTTTTTTTTTTGAGCCTATGTATGTTTATCAGAATTTTGCCTCTCCTTGCTCCTTGTAAGTGTGGCCACAATGTCTGTGGTGAGTGCAGTATTGCTTTTCTGTCCATGCTGGAGCACCTGGGCACACAACTGACTTGCAGACCTCTCACCTCTAACCAAGGGGGCAGCTGAGCAGTTCGTGAACAATGCTGCAGTGTCAGAAGTAGCTGTGCTAATAGCTCAGTATTAACTGGCAGAAGAAGTCTTGCTCCCTTTCTTAGCTCCTGGCCTTGCAGTTTTGCCCCTTTCCTTGAGTTGGGTGTGCTGGGTGTCTGTCAGAAGAGTATTGAGTTGATTCAACTCCCTAACTAAAAAGAAAGCCATCCTCATGTAATATTGTCACCATTGGCTGAAAGGAGAGCATGGGGAGATTTGGAGGAAAACAGCCTTTATGTTGCAATTAGATGTTGCAATACCTGTGGATATTGCATGCTCCACAGTGTTGCAAGAGAGTCCCTTGAGCAGAACTCATTGAATTTGGTTTATAAAAGCTTCTCTTAAGTATGGGTATTGGAAGTTGTGAAATTACCCATTATTCAGTACATGCAAAGTAACAAGACATTTCCTGAACTATTTCATTACAACTTATTTTGGGTTGTGTAGATGTGGCTTTTCCTTCAGCTGTAGCCATGCCCAAATTCTGAAACAATTTTAATCCCAATCCTGCTGACTCTCCTGAGCTCCTTTGTTGTATAGATAAACAGTTTTAAAAGATCTAATTACCTGTGGAAATGCACACATTAGAAAACTCAGTGTTTCCTTGCTTTGTAACCTGATGTAACAGAACAGGCAGTCTCAGAGAACCTTCTGGATGACTAAATAAACCTGGGAATTGTCTTTTTTCCACAAGTGATTTGCTGTTGCTGTTCACCTTTCAAGAGCTAGACTTTCCCCACAGAGAACTTCTGAAATCTTTTGCAGGTAGCCCGAAGATTGTGTCCTGTGCAATGGACACTTTACAGTCAGCAATGTTATTTTTAAGCTCTGCCGTGTCATCAGCTGGTCATGTATCTTATTGCTTCACAAACCCTGTGCCCTGCTTGTGCCTGCAGACAAATCTAGCACAAGCTAGGGGGAGGGTAATTCCTCCTTTTTGGTCTGCACCTTCCCCTCTTACATCCCAGAGGTTTATTTCTAGCTGGGAATACAGGCTGACTTTGAGAGGCCAGGTGACTATATGTGACTATATGTGGTCGTGCCTCCTTGAATCCAGGCAGCTTGGATGTCCTCTCTGAATCTATCCTGTAACTCACAGTGCTTATTCTTCCCACAGTGAGACTCTCATCTCCTAAAGTGCTGTTGGTTTTCTTGGGTAATACCCAAGAATTTTCAAAGGAATTATAATGTTCCTGTTGTACACCCAAGGTGAACCCCCCCTTGCACTACACCTCATGTGGGCTGCAGAGGCCTTTTTTCCCACTTTGACATTCTTCCTGTTTTCCCATAGAAATGCTGCTCATCAGCTACTTCAACATTTGTGCATTCCTTTACTTGTCCTAGAGCTCAGTGCTACTCCTTTCTCACTCTGAGGATGGATAAAAGATGGTCCCTCACTAAATGGAAACATATTTTTCCCCTCAAGAGATTTGCTTTTATCCAAGTTGTTTCTTGAAGAAAGACAAAAATGCCAGAAAAAGAGAAGCAATTTGTTTGTCTGACTGCAGGCTCACCCTTACATCAAAGTACAGTGGAGCTGTGTGGTCACATTGTCAGGTGTGTGTCCAGGGTGTGAGGAAATGAAGTTTACAATGACTACAAATGTTTAAGCTTTTAAAAAAGTGAAACTGGCCAAGTCTCGGCCACATTTCTCTTGGTTCCACTCATTAAAAGACATGTTCTTACTTTCTCATGAACTCTCTTGTGGATGAAACTTCAGAATGAATTCCATTATGCTCATCTCATGCAGATAATAAATATTGCAGGACTTCTCTGGAAAAAGTAAGTGATAAAATTCTGGTATCTTTGCCAAGATTCTCATTTTTGCATTCAATGAAACACATTCCAAGGTGGTGGAAAACAGAATTTCTCATTTGTAGAAAATGTTGTTGTTTTTGATTTTTAATTTAGTTTTGAACTTCAAGTTTTAGGATCATCAGCTTTGAGGTGGGAGTCCAGGCTGGGTACACATTCTGACCTGGGGAAGGTTTGGAATAAACTAATTAAAATAAACAGCTTTTTTTTTTAAAAAAAAATTCTGATGATTTAAAATGCCTTAATACTCCATACTGCTGGTTAATTGGATTTGTTGTGCAAAAGAACCAGACTGTCCTGGCTGCCCAGGACCTTTTTACGTATTTTCCCTGGATGTGCTCAGGGAGACACAAGAACAGGCATCTCAGCACCCTCTCTGGAAAGTCATGTCTGCACAGGCAGTGGTATCTCCCCTTGCAGCTGCAAGGCTGGAAGTGCAGCCTTTATGGCTGACTGCAGCTCTGATGGCAAACATAAAATACACTGATTATTTGCACTGAGAAACAAAGCAGCCCTATGGCAGTAGGACTTCTAACTGCCAGCATTTCTTGCCTGCCAATTTACTTCCGTAGTAACTGGGATAAGGCCTTAGGGGGAGAAAACATGACAGTGAACATGGCGAAATATGAAGCCCCTTTTCTTTAGTTGCAACTGCTCTCTTCCCAAAGCTGGCAGTGAGGGAGAAGATAAGAAGAGAGCCTGAAGCTTCTTTGTACCCAGTGTGTAGCTTTGTGATTGATTTCTTCTGATGGCAAAGGACACCAAAGAAATTCTGGCTCCAACAGATTGTTTGTGTCTCAAAGTTTTGAGCTGGCATGTCACAGAGCCAGTGCACACTCTGCTCCCCAAGCAGTTGTATCCGAGTCTTTGCCATGGTGAGCTGCAGCACTGCAGCTGCTGGCAGTGTAGTCATGAGCAAAGAGGCACACTCACAGCACACCCTGGGCAGCCAGGACAGCCCAAGGGCACGTGTCCTTCCCACCTGTTGGCCAAGTGGCACCGCACAGCCTGTGTCACTCTTGTTCATTGTATTTGCAGGTGATTGCAGTTGGAATGCTGAAGAGTTGGGTGTTTTTCTTTATTGAGAGGAAAGAAGACCATGACATAATCACTTGATTAAAAATACCCCATATGCAAAGAGGGACAGAGGAAGAGAAGCATAGCCTTGACATCTCGCAACCAAGTATGAAAGAAGAAAATGATAGGTCCTTTTCTGGAAAGCTTTGCTACTTCCTTATGAGTTGCTCTCACTGAGCTGGAGGCCTTGTGTTGTCTTTTGCCCAGCACAGGAGGAAGCCAAAGCATCTACCACAGAAACTGTGGGTCTCCCAGTCCCATGTCCATCAAGTGCAGCTTTGGGAACTTCATGTTTGTTGTGCCAGAGGCTTGGTGTGCCTCTCTCTGTATGTGCTACTGGTAAAGGCAATAATTGCAAATTGGTTTTGAGGCTTTGGGGCTTTTCCTTTTGTGGAAAAACACCCTTCCTAAACCTTTGGAGAAAGGATGGGAGAAAGGGAAAACTGAGTGCAATGGACATTTTTACATCATTATTAAACTATTCTGATGAGAGAGAATCTTGAAAGTTCTCTGATGATTTGAAACATTTTCATTCCTTTGGAAAAGTCTTTGCAGAAGTGGATTCTGGTTTTTGGCTGCCATTTCCCAGCAGTTGTTGCCAGCTTTTGTACAGGTCTGGTAAAAAGTGCACAGATTCTGGTGTGCTGTGAGACTGTGTGTTCCTGGATATGTTTTGTCTCTGTGACAGTCCCCAGTCCTCATTTCAAATTTTGAAAGTCTTCACAAAGATGAAGGCTTGAGCATCCCACTGCGCAAGTGCAAATGGAGACTGCCTTTGTCTGACCCCCTAAGGCCCACGTCTTTGCTAATAAAGATTCACTCTGTAACTCCCCATTAAAAGTGGCAGTTGGAGGCCAGGAAAAAAGTGGTTATCCAGTGTTTGAAATATCTGTTTAGCTGCCGGGAGCCACCATTTGATCTTAAGCAGGATACTTAGGTGTGTTCATTTTTAAGTGTCAGGTTGTTCAATGACTTCAGTCGGCATTTGCATTTTATGGGGGTACATGTAACCTGGAGAATGAAAGGAAAGTTTGCTATTTCCTGTAAACATTTTTATATAAAAGTGTCACATGAAAGGCTGTGGGATGAAAAAAATTTCTGTATTGTGGAGTGCCTGGAAAAAATCACTTAGGCATTATTTTAATCCTTGGCAGTAACTATTCCAATATATACTGTTTGTTTAAGAAATCTAGAATACTGTTCCTGAGATGACTTTCATACAACTCTGGGTACAGAGCCAAGTACAGGGATCTGTGTATGGGCAAGTAGATAAAGGCTGTCCTCTTTGGGACAGCAAAACCATGTAAGGATGCAGAAGGATTCTGACCACTTTACCTGGAATTTAATGGAGATCATGTTGGCTCAGCAGTGGCATAAGCCTGTAACCAAAGCAAGCGTAAGCCTAAAGATCGACAGTCACTGGGTGATTTTCCTTATACGCCAACAATATGGATTGACTGTGAGTTCTCTCTCTTCATCTTCTCAGGCTCTTTAGATTGGTTGAAAGGTGTTAAACATGCCACACTTTTAGGACTTTCATCTGTATGGGAACAGTTGCTTTCCTTGTGTAATTATGGTTATGTCTGAGATAAAAAAAAAAGAGCAGGGAAAGAAAGAACCTGGAAAAGCCTGAAGATACTCAAATGAGACAAGTGGAAAACACATTTTGTAAGGATGAGGTGTAAATCAAAGCTCTTAGAAATATTCAACAGCAAAATTTTGTCCTTTCAAGTGGCAAAATATTTTTGGTGATTAATTTTTTGTTTAATCTTGTATCTCATCGCAGAAATAAAAGTTCAAAGAGCAATCTCCTACCTGATGACAGAAGCAGATTGAGAATTTTGTGCCTTGATATGTCCCTAGGGGAAAACAAGTGCCAATAAGAAACAAAAGCATCCCTTTAATAGGGAAATTGGTGGCACAGGTCACCATCTACTTTGACAAGTCCTTTTCTCTTGTGTCATTTGTTGGTTTTGCTGTTATCTGTAGGAATGATCAAGGAGACTGATATGTCATTGGAAAACAGCAGAGAGGTTGCACATGAAGTATGTCTTCTGTACTGTCTTTAACTGAACCTTCCCTGCTGCTTTTCCAGGTTGGTGGCAGTGCCTTCGGAAAGCCAGGTTAGCATGACAGCTTGGCTTGAGCAAAAGTCTTGCAAGATTGCAGGAGAACTGAAATGAACAATGAGAACAATGAAAACATTGATGGAGGAAGAATTTTTGATAATGGTAGCTGGAAAAGAGATGCATGCAAATACAGGAAAGTAGCTATAAAAGGTCAGTAAAATGCAAATGGAGGAAAATAAGACAGTCCTTCAATGTTTAAAGGACCCTTTTTATACATATGACTTCTGGACATGATCTGGGCTCATACAGTTAGATATTTTTCCCAGGAAAATTTTAAGCCATTTTTATGTCACGTATCCATTTTTGTGGTGCTTAGGCAGCCTGCTAATGATGGTATCAAGGAAATATGAAGTGGCTGACAAAATGGCCAAACAGCACATTATATTGTATTTATCAGGACATAATCTGTCCAGGTCTGTTATTAATTCAAGAATATTTGGTTGCCAGTTGCTATAGTGAAGACACTCAGAGCAATCAGCTTCTTTTCTACCTCCTGATGCCATCGTCTCTAAGGGAAGAAGGAGGAATACAGAGTCCCTTATTTCAAATATCTCTCTTCTGAGGCAGTCATCTCCAAGAATTTTAAAGTCATCTCATTTATCTCTATAACCCTGGTTTCACCTTTTTCTTGAATTGTCATTGAATAATGATGGTTAATTCTTATTTATAATTTTTAATTTGTAGCTCTTTAAGTGCTTTACAGTGAAGGTCAGGATGGCTTTTCTTATTTTACAGTAGGAAAGGTGGGGTTCAAAGAGGGAAAATAGCCCTGCCATCCTATGCATTTTGGGCCCTTTGCTCCACCTGAATGGAGTTTTCTGCTGGGAAGTCTTTAGAGGCTGTTTGTCCATCGTATCAGAGGAACTGGGGAAGAATCTCCCTCACCCCTTCTCCTCTGCTCATCAGAAGTAACTGCGTGATATACTGCAAATTGTGGTCCCTTTGGAGGCAGGTCAGGTTACATGTTGTCCTTGTAAATTTTCACATAAAAGTGATGCTGAAAAAAATAAACATGCTTAAGAGGTGAATTGGCCTCTAAGGGATAATTCCTCTGCTGTACTTTCCTTAAATGCTGTAAGTAAAATGCTATGGAACATTTATTTTATGTATGGGAGATGTTATATAACTTGAAGCTGTATGCTATAGAATTTTGTGCTGTACCATTCTGGACAGAGCCAAAGTCAAGCAGGCAAGTGAAAGCAGTTCTGCTCTTTTCTCTGTCACAGCAATTTGTCAGGGAATCTCTAATAGCTATTTTTATTCTCACATTGGTTGAGTCAAATCCATTCAATTCAAAATTGCTGCCCTGACTTTTGAACCTTTCAGGCAGACTGCTAGTGGCAGCACCTTATTTTTCTGCTGGAAAAGTATAAAGAAAAAAATCGTTGACATGTAATTAAAGACGCCAGAGAGAATTTGAAATCTGAATGACACCCATTATTGAATAATGAGCTATAATTCCTTTGTTACAGATCACTTTAACATAGGAGAATAGTGACTTGTTTTGCTTGAGCACTGATCTTGTACGTAGACAAAAGCTTAAGAGTGTTGTTCTGTTAAAAACATACCTTTATAGAGTATGGGTGTCTGTATAATTTTTTTTTGTTGTTTAGAATCAGGACTGTAGACCTAGACAGGTGAACTCTGTCTTACATCTATATTTCTGAAGTATCCATTCACAAATGTGTTTCTGTCTATATAACTTGTCTCTCAGAATTCAAAACATTACTGATGCATAGCTTCTAATTGAATACTAAGCTATAATTAATTGTTCTTTTTAATTATGAGTGAGCTTCAATGGCCTAAGATCACAGAATACTGAAAGTAATTAATTGTAGGTTAAATCAGAAGCCACTTTAACAAAACAAAATTTGAATTTGATAAATTGGTTTTAAGCTGCAAGGGGTAAGATTTATATGGGGTAAATGGTTATAATTGTAATCTGAATTATCTTTTTATCAGTCTCAAAATAAAATAATTCTCTATTACATGAAACCTATATAAGTTTTGGAGGCATTTTATGTAGCACTAGGGGTTTCAGCAGAGATGGATAGGGGTGTCAGACTGACACTGGATATAAACAAATGTAGGTTAGCAGAAATTCTAGGGCAGCTCAGAGATATTATAAGAAAGTGTGACTCTAATGTTTTTAAGAAGATGAGAGAGGAAAAACAAACAAACATTTACCTATTTTAATAATACAATCTGCAAAGATTTTGACATCTGGTTTTAGTGGTAAGTGAAAGCTGAGAGATTTGAAGAAATTAAGCTGTCTGTGTGGGTAGAATCAGAAGCGTGTTCTTTAATGCCACATCCCAGGATATGAGCTGACAAAGCTGATTTCTAAACAAAATGCATAAGACACAATCTTTTTTATGCCATATGTAAAAAATTACTGGACCTCTGTTAATATGATTGTGATGGTCCAAAAGCTCAAAGATTTGCTCCATTTAGACCCCTTGCAATTCAGAAAACTATTGAAATTTTTCTTTCTTCTTTCTCAACAAATCCCCTCGCTTGAATGCAGGCCTGGCCTGTGCTGTCTTGCTTTGGCTCATTCACTCAAGCTCCTGTATTGCTTG
The DNA here is from genome assembly GCA_013390025.1 of Pitta sordida. NCBI lineage: Eukaryota > Metazoa > Chordata > Aves > Passeriformes > Pittidae > Pitta > Pitta sordida. Next base: position 449,847 of record WEKX01019093.1, read on the forward strand.
AAGAATCTCTGTCTGTGCAGTCTGACAGCCACATATCAGGCATGCTCAGGGACTTTCCTCAGGATCGGAAAAGTACAAAACCTAGCCAGTGCCTCTGCCTGTGAGGAAGCCTGTCAGCAAGCAAGATTTGGAGACAACCCAGTTAAACATTGAGTATGCTGACATACAACTGCATGTTTCCCAGAGCATCAGCAAAGGCATCCCTCCACACCTTTCAGTAAAGAAACGCTTGGGTGATTTTGATATACATGTACGTATATCCATGTGGACCTGTCTCTGGAAAATGTAATTTGGTTTATGTCATTGAGAAAAGTCAGGTTCCAAGACAGTTTTATCAGCATATTCATAATTCTATGATATGCATCACTGCTAACATAATCCACCTACTCTCCTTAAATCTTATTTTAGAGATATGTTGGAGATCAAGAAATTAGAGTCTAACTCAACAAAGAGGGACACAGCACAATGCAGCGAGCTTGTGCCACAGAACATTTGAGCATCCAACCTGTCCTGGGGACAGATCAGTATAAAGCTGGTTAGAGATGCTGTTACGTGCCTCAACTGTTGCAATATGTATCAACTCATGCAAGAAGCAAAGGAAAGCAGCTAAAATGTAAGAGAATTAGTTAACTTGTAGAAAGAATTTCTGGAAGAATCAAATAGTAAGGATTTTTACTACTACTAAGTCTTGCTTAATACCTGATGTTAAATGAAAAGTAAACTTTCTTTTATATCTATTTTTTATAAAGGCATGTAGTTTCCAATTGCAATATTTTTATATCTGATGCAACATGATGGGAATAGATTTTTTCCTATAATGAAAGCAGGTCAAAAATGTCGAAAATAGTGCCTTTATTAGTGCTTCATCACTTAAAATGATCAGTAATTTCGTGTACTTCTTGCAATTGCATATGAAGTGCTCATGCTCATACTGCAAATGTCTTGGGTAGTATAGATTAAGAAGTGTGTCAGCAATGAAGTGTACATTAGACAGTTGTGTTGTGTTCTGACATTAAGCTATTGCAGTTTAATTTTCTTATCTGGTCAGTTGTAGTACTCTGATGGGACTGGAGAAGATAAGGTTACAGGAAGAGGGGGATATAATAAAACCTCATGTGCTACATTAGATTGAGTGGGTCACATGCATGGCATTGTATATAGATAAAGAAGTCTGGGGTTTGTGGTTAGCAGTTACTTTTATTATGGAGCAGAGGAAAAGATAGTGCTGCTTCATCCCTGTTTCAATCCAGCAGAAGTCCATTCCTCATTTAAACTTTAGTGATTGTTTATTCAATGTGACATGATGTCTTTGGGAAGAGTGACATAAAAGAGAGGAAATGACGTTTGGAGAGGAAAATGCCACTTGACCTCACAGGCTTGTCCCCCCTTAAGTTTTTCTTAAGCCCCACTTTTCTGTTTTGTCACTAGATCCTTTAATCCCTTCTCTCTCCATAAAAGTGCCAAGATGTCTCCAAACCACTTAGACTGCAGTGCTTGTTTCCATGTTCTTACTTGGCAACAAATTCCATGAGTTCATTATTCTGACCCTGAGTGAAATAGTTTGAATTTCCGGTATACACAATTATTTTGGGTTATGACTTCTGACTTTTGAACCCCTCACCAGAATGCACCATTTAAATCTCTCCATCAGCAATGAGTGCTGTCACTGGGTCAACTCAGTGTCAATATTCCTCCAACAGCATTATGCTAGTCAGAATTTCTTCCTATGTCTTCTCTTGGAAAACTGCAGCAAAATCGGGAAGCTTCTGTTCAGAAGGCATGAACCTTTCACTATTATTCATATTCTGCAGGAGTCATGGGATTGTTTATAGCACATGAGACAGTTAGGTGCTGTATGAAAAATAATCTGGACTCAGTAACTAACAGTTCTTGTTGTATATTTCATGATCTCTGCAACTGTGCTGGGCTACATTCTGGTCTCGTCTGCAGCAATACAACCAGTAAGCAGCACAAGCAATTTTAGTACATGATCTGAACGCAAAAAGAGATATAACTTCAGATGGCTGATCTGCTATCATTCCTCCTTGTAGTAAAAGTAGTCTATATGCATTTTGTTTTCAATTTTTAAAACATCTTCAATTAAAAAAATAATTATAGCAGATATTAAATACCCAGTCACTGCACATGGAAAGAGATAATCTGATTTATCTTAATCTTCTTTCATGTATTCTGCTCTGTAGCTGTAGGAAGTAACATGGTATTAAAGAGTGATTTTCCTTCTACTTGCTTCATCCATTTCTTGTATTGATATTGTGAAGTACTCCTGTAAAATAAACTAGCAGCCCAGACCCATTTAATTCAGCCAAATGCTAGTCTGCCAGTATATGTCTTTAGTAAAGCCTGCTTTGGTGGAAAGGAGTTCAACTGAGGGTGCAAAATGGACATACAGATGGATTCCCAGACAGAACTGTTTCGAAGTTTGTGTAAAAGCTGATAATAATCTCCTAAAACGCACTCTCAGCCAAAAAAGAGCAGAAAAGGACTTACAACACTGAAGTGGTATTTACTATTTTTTATTTCCTTCCCTATCGTAATATCAGCCATGGGAATTTACAAGCTTTCCAATAAGACTGAAGAAATCCAGGAAACCACAGTGACAGATCCACTTGAAATGACCATTTCATATGAGTGAGTTGAAAAAATACAAAATCATTTTTATCGTTGTCTGAAGATGTCTATTAGAAACATCACTAATACTACAAAGTTCAGTGTAATAAAAGGAATGTTTCTTATGCACAGCTGGCAAACATTTGTTGGCATGACTATTTTTTTGATACGAAGGCCACTGTAAGCAATCCAGTTCTCTCAGAAATTAGTCTGAGATTACAAATATTGGACACATTCTTCAAGAGATTTGTTTTTCTCTTTAAACATTAATTTATAAACAAGAGATGTGCTATGAAAAATCTCTTTGTTTTCGTGAGGTTTTTTTACTGTGCAAATGTCAATAAATACGGAAAAATTTTGACTGGGTGAACATCATGAAATGTTGATCAGTATAAGAAAAAAACCCCTCTTGTTCTAAATTTGTTTGGCTTGAAAATTCTTCCTTCTATTTTGACCAGAAATAAGAGATAGTATGAGGAAGGAAGCTGTTCTAGAAGTATGTTAGTAGCTATCAGCCAGAACTAGGAAATGCAAAGGAATATAAAAAATTAACAGGGGAAAAAAGAAAGGAAGAGATTCCTTGCAGACCTCAAAGAAAGAATAGAATAGAATAGAATAGAATAGAATAGAATAGAATAGAATAGAATAGAATAGAATAGAATAGAATAGAATAGAATAGAATAGAATAGAATATCCTGTGTTGGAAGGGATCCAAGAGGTTAATTGAGTTCACTAGCCCTTCAAAGACACCCTAAAAATCACACCATGTGTCTGAGAGTATTATCCAAATGCTTTTTAAGCTGCCAGGCTTGGTTTGTGACCCCTTCCCTGGGGAGCTTGTTCCAGTACCCAAGCACACTCTGGGTGAAGAACTTTTTCCTGATATCCAGCCTAAACATCCCAGAATAATATTTTCCATGATTTTACTGGGCACTGAAGTGAGACCAACAGGCCTGTAGTTTCCAGGGTCCTCCTTTTTGCTTTTCTTGAAAATCAGGACAACATTCACCAGTTTCCAGTCAGCTGGGACCTCTCTGGATCCCCAAGATCACTCAAAAATCATCAAGAGGTTTTGCGATGACATCAGCAGCTCTTTGAGTATTCTGGGATGAATCCCATCAGTTCCCATACATTTGTAGGGATTTAGTTGGAGCAGCAGATCACACACAAGTTCAGGTTCAACTGAGAGTGGATCATTCTCACAGTCAGGGTCCTCCAGCTCAGGGCACTGAAACACCCTTGATCTGTGTTGAAGACAGAAGCAAGGAATGCATGAAACACTTCTGCCTTTTCTCTGTCCCAGTTTGTGAGGTGACCATCCTCATCCCGTAATGGGCCAATGATATTTCTATACTGCCTATTGCTATTAACGTATTTGAAAAAACCTCTTTTTGTTGACCTTCATGCTTCTGGCCACCTTCAGCTCCAGTTGAGCTTTGGCAGCATGAATTTTCTCCCAACAGTGGTAAGCATCATCTCTGAAGTCTTCCAATGTTACTTGACCATACTTTCACTGGCATATGCCTTCTTTTTTCAATAATCCAGTATATCTCATCTTTGTATTGTAAACTTTCTGAATCTCATGACAGTGACATTTCTGCTACTTATTAATTCTACAGCAGGTGTTCAGAGCCCGTCTTTGAGAAAGAGTGTGGTATTCAGTGCCATCTTGTGCAACTTCCACTGCACTGTACACAGTCTCATCCAGTTACACAAGTGTCGCCCTGAGATGGTTTGGGTGTTACTGAGACCAAACATACAAGGGTTGAGGCACTCAACTGCCAGAGTTCTGACAGACTGTGGTGAGCTGGGAAGAGAGAATCAGACTTGGTGTGTGAATGGGCTTTGCAGTGATGTGTGAGATGATGTGGGTGGACAGGCCCGTGCATGTGTACCCATCACCTAACCAGGTGATTTGTTAGAAATGCCTCAGAAGAAACTGCTCATGTCGACCTCCAAACTCTTCTGCTCCAGAGACCTCCCTATTCCCACCTCACACTATTCTTCCACCTACACCAGAAACTCAAAGCTCTTATCTGCACCATTCCCACTGTTCATCTTCCCACAACCTTTCTTATCCTGGTGGGCCAGGAGTGGAATAGAGAGTAGAAAGAGTAGAAAGAGTGGAGTAGATTGTTTTAGTCATGCTCTGGGCTCAATGAAAGCTCAGAAAAACAATTTGTGCACATACTGAGACTGATCAGTAGAAGAGTTCTGGGCAAGCAACATCATCTTCTTCCTTCAATATCTATACAAAATTCTGGAGCAGAAATCCTGTCAATATGGTTGAGTGCAGAGATGTAATCAGTGTCTTTATTTGTCCCACAAACTATTATTATGAATTGAGATGGAGAAAGATATTTTTCAGAGTAATTCTGAAAGCTGAGCTTTCAAAGCAAGCAAAATAAAACAAATTGAGCACAATATAAGTGTAAATCAGTAACATACAAGCAGTGTGGAATCTCAAGTGTAATACTAGTGGCAATAGCCAAGCTACTGGAGTTAGTGAGGTACTGCTGTATATCTGAGCATGTGGATTTTCGATTGTTTTTGGAAAATACTCTGTCAGTTGTGCTATACTTTATTTTTTCATCTTTGCTGAGTCCTCTGCTTAATTTACTTTAAGTCTCATAAATGGAAGTTGCCTTGACTGCTGCCTGTAGGTTGTTATAATACTGTTATGGTATCACACAAAGCCAACATATAGTCAGTGATATCCATCCCAAGCATGTTTTTTGGAGTAGAGTTTCGTTTAGAACAAGTTTTTGATGCAAACGAAGGCATAGGAGCCCATGTTCTCTAAGCCATGAGCTGGCTTTTTCAAGTAGTCTTTTTTCTGGATTCCAGAACACGGTTTGTAGTAGGTTCACCACGAAGAGCTATTAATTTAATAGGATTGAGATTGTGTCCCATAACACAGTACTCCACTGCTTCCTTGCAAAAAAAAAAAGCATGTGAGGGTTTTGTAGGTTACATGCAGTCCCCAGGATTTTGTAATTTCATTGGAAGATGCCTACAATTATCA
>WEKX01019093.1:461372-541779 GCA_013390025.1 Pitta sordida
GGGCAGGAGCTGAGGCGGGGCCGGCGGCGCGGGAGCGTGTTTGCCTTGGCTGCGGCAGCGAGCGGGCCGCTGGCCGCCGGCCAGGCGGGGATATTTCCTTTCGCCCTTGTTCACAGACGCATTCAGGAAAACAATTGGGAGCGATGAGGGCTCTCCCGTTCCGGCGGCGTGCGGCTCCGGCCAGCGCAGCGCGGCCTGGGACCTGTTACCAGCCATCTCGGGGCTGGGGGAGAGGCTGTGTTGAGTGAATTGCTTTGAAATAAAAAAGCCCCTCGCCGTGTTGGTGCTTTGGGTATAAAGTCTGCGCAAGAAGCAGACCTCAGGCTGCCCAAGGTGCCAGCCACGCCGAGGAAATGGTATGGAACATAAACTAATAAGGAGAGAAATGCTTAAATTACTTCCCGTTTCCAGTACCTAAGGCACGGCAACACTAAACGTGAACACGGGAAACTTGGCAAGTCTCTCCTTCCTTGTACACGTACAACCACACCATCTGTGCTGGAGCCAGCCAGGTGCTGGGAATGCCTCCTCACAGCTCAGGGAAGCTTGCGGACATCCTTGCGGGATCCTGCAGTCTGTCCTGAGTTTCCTTGCAGGGCTGACCTTACGGGCTGAGCTAGGCACAAACATGCAACAACATATTCCTGATGGCGGGGTAATTCCATGTGGGCCAGGACAGAGGGGTTCATCAGCCTCTGCTAATGTCACTTAAGGAGGAGTGCCCACCTTGGCTCACCACAGCCCAGAGAAGCTGGGCAGTTGTGAAAGAAGCAGCGACAGGTCTGGCATATACATAATAGTTAATACGAGGCCAGAAATCTTGGCTACAGCATGTTTGATGGTGTCTTGCCACCCCCTGCACTGTAGCTCGTACCTGCTGTCTTGCTGTAGGGAAATAGCTGCTTGTTGGATGAAGCCTTGCACATGCTGATGTAGCACCTTTCGTGTTCCAGCTCAAATTCTTCACTTTAGGGGTCAAATTTAAAGGTGTTTTCTTGTTCAGGAGGCAGGAATGCTAAAAATCTAACATTGAATCACTAAGTCGTGTCCCTCGTCAGAATCCTGTTAGGATTGGGTTGTGCACAAATAAATGACCACTGTAACTACAATAAACGTTTTCTTTTCAACTGATGAACACTTGACATTTTACTGCAGGAATTTGTATTGGAAGAACTATAGCATTAAGGGCAGGTGCACTGGTTATACAGGGGCACATAAATTTTTCCAGTGTAGTTGACAAGGCCTTTGACATATTGCAGCCTAAATAAATTTTTATATTTATTTTTATTTTAATGACATTTGAAAACCACAGGAATTATTTTGAGATGGGTTTCTTTCTAAATGTATTCTAGATATGTGTATTTTTTCCTTTTCACCTACACCCCAAATTCAACTGATCCTTCTAACATGAATAGTTTGTGTGAGACCTTTGGGCTGTTCCCAGTGTCTGCAGAGTAAGTATTGGTTGCTTTTTTTCTTGAATGCCAGCAACTGATTTATACTGTTTTGTGTTTCAAGACTGGTAGGGCACAGGCTTGAAAATCTGCCTGGAAAAGTCACCAATAAATAGTCTCAAGAGCACAAGCTGCAATTTTCAGGTGCACTTTTCTTCTTCCATATCTGAGGGAAGTCACAGGTATATGTTACCTTGAGCTAAAAAAAATGCACAGTTCATGTTGCTGTTCAGACTGGAGGGGGATGCACTGCATGTTTCTCTTTAGGGCTGAACAGTTGTATCTCACATCTAGCAATACCAACAGGGAGTTTTAAAAAACAGTCTACCCTGAGTGTCACGCCTTTTCATGCTTGAAGAAACACTGGGAACTCTGTTTCAGTTCCAGTGAGTTTGTAATGTTCCTTTATCTCTGTGAAGTCTTATGTTTTTCTTGAAATTCTGGCAGCCCATGAAATGGACTTCATTTTGGAATCATAAACTCTGAATTCAAATTTTATCACTTCTTAGAGCTTAACAGAGCACTAGGTTTGCAATTTTATTCACAAAGCTATGGATCATTGCAAATTGCTTCCTACTATTTGACAGCTTCCTTTTTAGAAATTTCAACACTCCAGCTATCTGCCTTCAGCAGTGTATGATTCTAATCACTGATATGATTTCATAATCCTCCTTTAATTCATCAAACATTCCAGATTATCAACATATGTGATTTGTATTTTGGGAGAGTCCAGTGCAGCAAAATTTTCCTGTTGTCAGGCTTTTAGGCTTTGTAGCTAGAGGATGCATATTGTTAACCAGGGATAATTTCTTAGATGTAGTTTATAAATCTGTGTAACTATTTTGGGTTGTAGAGATGACATTCCCTTCAATGAATGTAAGACATAAAGCTGCAGAGTTTAAAGCCAAATTCAGCAGGAAGAAAGAAAATTACTTCCATATATCTTCTGTATGTCATTAAATGGAAAATGAGATAATTCTTCCATACATTTGAAAATGAAATAAAAAGGTCTATTCTCTCAGTTTCTGTGGATAACTTCAGCTAATTTTTGTGGCAGTTATGCACATTGATGGGACAAAAGATGCTTCAAGTAGGATGATATGGTATACATGTATTACTAAATAAAATACACATTTTACTTAAGATAATCCATCTTTGTTCCAGATATATGTAGGCATTCTTGTTAAAGCAAGTGTTTCAGTTGTCAGGATGACTTGATACATTTGTTCTTTGATGTCAAATTCAGTTGCATCACTGTGGAATTGTTGCTACAGAAACCCCAGCCCAGTTTTTAAATGTATTGAGTTCACTTCTCACTACTTAGAAAAGCTGGATTTGATTTTTTTCCTGTAAAAAGTTCATAATAAAATGGGTGAAACCTTCAAAACTGTAGCCATAAGCGTGGAAAAAGTACCCAGATAGTGAGATCAGAGACAATAAGGAAAAAAAGCAATTTAGAGTCCAACAAACAAAATCTATCTCTTGATAAAATGCTCCCAGTTGTAATTGAAACCAGAGGTAAATTAGATCAATACCAAAATATTAAAGTGTGCCAAACCTGTTTTCTGTAGGCTTTGCTATAATTGGATTCTGATGCAAGAGATAGCTTAAGTAGTCAAAGTCTGTTGACTCAGGATCATGATTATTCATAGAAAAAGATCTTCCTGCTAAGGTATACAGTACATTTATTAGGTGTTTCTCGAAGAATAAATACATTTCTATCCTTCCCTTCCAGGCTGATGCATTTGAAGTCCCTATCTTGCCCACAGTAAATCTCTGTCTTGCTTAACAAGAAACTATTTCACTGTATAAGCGAGGCATATTGACAACAGATTTAACCCAGACAACTCAGCTTTATTCAATCAGAAGAATGCTGGCCTGGTTTCAGGTTTCTGGGATACAGGCACAAATGGACATGCCCCAAGTAGAATCCATTTGTTTTCCCATGAATGCACCTAGTAGGAGGTCAAATAAAAATAAATATTTTGGCTCTTCAGAGCAAGATAGATTTCTGGAGTATTTGTGACTCAGACTGGAAATGTGATTACAACAAACAGAGGTTGTATCAGAAATATATTCTATTGAGAGTGAAACAAACATTGTTTTCTCTCTCTTTGTTTTAAGCTGTGGTTATTTCTTGTCTTCACTAATCAGATTTATGAGAATAACTACATATATCTTAATGCTGTTTACCTCTTTGTAGATCCTCAGGAGTTAAGGAAAAGTAGCCAGTTGTGTAGTCTTTTATGATTTTTCTAATGTAGGTATAACTTATGCAAAGGAGTAGTTTATTGACTTCCCCTGTGATAGTAAGAATAAATCAATTTAGATGCAGTATACTGGGGGCCCCAGATTCTCTGTGGAGTTCCACCAAACAATGGAATAAATTGTGCAAGGGCAATTTGTCCCTAATGTTTTTGGCTATTTGACTTTGTTGAGGTTTTGCCGGTATTATTTAGATATTCACTGTAATTTATACTGCTGTGTAAAAAAACCCTGCATATTTGCCTGCAGGGGAGTGAGTGCTCATTGAAACAGTCCTTTGAACATAATAAAAAAGAAATCCCCAGGTAATAAAAAAAATCCCCAGCTTTTATGAATAATGCATTTGTGGAGCAGGGGGAGAGGACGTGGGTTTTAGATTTATTCCTCCCCTCTGCCCCCTACTCAACCTGTTGGCAGAAATAAACTCTTAAGTTGGGATTGGGTTCCTACATTGTGAATGTGCTCTCAGGCACTTTTTTGAAGATGCTGCCCTAAATGCTGCAGCACAACCAGACACTAAATACTGGTAATTCTGATTTATTTGTTTGTTTTTAAAGTCTGTGGGTGTCTTCCCCTGTGTATTGGCCATCTGGTTGTGGGTTATGCTGTTTGGGATATGCCTGGCATGCTGAAAAGCAACACAAAATTGCAAAGTGATTGGAGGCCCATTGAGGATGGTTTGTTTGGGGTCCTCAGTGAGCTTTGACAGAGAGCAGGTGTTGTGATGATAAATTCAGAATGGGGTTGAGGATTTTTCTCTTCAGCTGGTAAATGTGTGGGAAATGCTGGAGGCACGCTGTAAAAATAAATGATTCTTGTTCAGGAGATACTGAAACATTTTTGTGTCACAATCTTAATGGAAAAGCTGTTGGAGGATTTTAAAGGATTTCACCCCATAGCAGTGAGTTGGGTTCAGCATGGGAAGATCCAAACTCAGAGCTGAATTATGGCTGTTGAGCCTAAGTGAGACAAAAATGGAGTTTCAGTAGGGTTCCCATGAACAAGTGTCCCAGTCATGAACAGTGCCACAATACCTATTACTGTATCTTCATTTTTTGCAAAAAGGCCGACAGTTTCCAAACTGGGGATACTGGAAGAAATTTCCATAATGTGTGTGAGGGGTATGCATCAGGCAGTAGAGAATCGGTTCTCTCAGCGTTCTGTTTCTGAGAGTTTCAGTGGATGTGGTGCTCTTACAGCCAGTTAAATTTTGAATAATCCTTTTAGGAATAAAATATATTTTCTGTGCCTATGATTGTGCCAAATCATTTTAAGTTGCCAAAAAGCTGCTTTGGAAGGACTTGAGGAAACCACAGCTGGGAATTGTGTCACAGATGTAAAATGAGATTTATTTACTCTTCTATATCCAACACTGAAATAATAAGGAAGTCAGGAACAGATGAAAGAAACACTTGATTTTTACAGATTTTTTCAAAAATTTAATTTAATTTTTATAGAGTTTCTGTAGCAAATCTGCATTTTCAACAGGGACTTAACGCTCTTCTCTCTGGGATCATTGGCCAAATGAACACTAGGAATGAATCTAGTGATGCATTTTATGTTTTGGGAGTAGGGAGTAGAGTGCATGTGCTTCACGCCTCAGCAGCATCTTGAGGATTTCAAAGCACTATGTTCAGTTTGCAGAGCCTGTTTCCAAGCCCACATTCACTGATGCTCTTCTCTGCATCCTTGCTTTGCCTTTGGACCCTACTTATCTTGTTGCTCAACACTGGAATTCAAGTGATGCCCAGGGACTGACCTATACTTCCACAAATAATGCATTTTATCACTATGATTTTTAAGTGCTATAAAAAGCTTCTGTATTTTGTGGGTTGCAAGGATCCTTGCCTGTGCTATGAATGTTTGTGGGCTGCTTCTATTTCAGCCTTTTCTGTTGGACACTGTATGGGATCTGTAGCCACAGAGAAAACTTGCAGGCTTTTCTTGGACATATATACCAAATACAGACCCACTCCTGCAGGTCTGTCTCCATGAATCCTCATTTTTTACAGGGTAAATTAAAAACAAAGAGGACTGCTTGTGATAATATTCCCCCAGTATTTACTTTTTGGTGTTATTTGTATTTGCATAACTGACCAAATTACAGAGTGAGGAGTGTATAGTATGCTCTCTTCTGCTTTTCCTTATCTAATTTGCTGAGAGGTACATCAGCAAGAAATCTGCCTTCTATTCTCATGCAGAACTTTCCCATATCAGAGATGATAAAGACTGTTATAATAATGGGGATCTGAAAATACAATACAGTTGAATATGCGTGAATGTGAGTACATCCTATCTTATTGTAGTCATGCTTCTAAAAGTATTAGACCAATACATTTGTGTTCAGTTGATATGAATTATTTATTAAAATGCTCTTGTTTTGCATCAAATGAAACATATTAGAATGCAATGAATTTTTTCCTCAAATGAATGCCCATTAAAAAATAGCACTTAATTTATTTTGAGTTATTGATTTAAGCTTTGGACAGGTACCTACTTTATACGCAGCAACAGGTAGCGGAGTGAAAAATGAGGCAGAGCAGAAACAAGCAAAAACTGCTAATTGTTACAGGTTGCACACCACTGGCAGAGGAGCATAGTGAGCAGTTTTCTACTGGAATATAGAGCTAGCAGTAGCATGGTAAAGAATGGAGACAATTTTAAGGACTCCATAAGAAGCAATAACATGCAGCATACAGCATGGAGTCCTCGGTAGGATCAAGGCTTTAGGATTGTATGGTTCCAAACTTTGATGTTGGTATTTGGAGAACACATTTCTCCAAATTGGCAACTTTGAGAGAAAGGAGCCAAAATTAGGCAGGGGAAGATCGACATGATTGAAATCAAGTTATGTAGTTTGGTCTGTAACTTTACAACCCATTCAGTACTCTTCAGTACAGTTCTACACTGTATTGTATTTATGACTTTAATAGATGCCAGAGAGAAGTCCTCAGAACTGAGGCTTTAGATGTAAAATACTAACAAATTTCTTGATGGATCTAAAATGTCTCCTGACAGAGACATGTTCCTCTTTCTTATGGTACTGAGTTAAAAGATCTTAGATAAACAACTTGTCTGCTGTTCTCATATTTTAAATTAATTCCTTGTTAGTATAATCATCAGCAGCTGCTCCTTTAGTTGTGGAGCCTTTTCTTTCTGCCACATATCACTGGCTTCTGAATGACTTAAAATTCCCTTGGAAAATGCTTGTTTCTCTGATACTGTTTTCTTTCGTCTAACTGAATAAATCTGTGAATAGCCCAATGAATTGACCTTTTGTTGGGTTGGTGACAGAGACCAGTTACTTTCACTCATTTGCTTTTCTGTTCCTGAATCCTTCAACCAAGTGTAATTACAGTGTGTTAGTCTTTTATATTTGAATATCTCCTAAAAAATAATAGTTCTGTAGTACCCACTGTTGGTGTCCTGGGAAATGCTGGAAGGGCCGCTAAGACTCAGGTACTGAAGTAGAGTTTCCGCTAGGTTTGTAGAGCATCTGTGAATAAATTCAGATGCAAAGTTGATTTTCTTGTAAAGTGTTATTGGTATTTGTGGAAGAGACATTATTAATGTTTTGAAATACTATGTAAAAATATCTTTCATACATGCAAAAAGTGTGAAAAATTAAAACAAAACTCACAGTACCTGTTTTTTGGAATAAAACAAATTTTGCTAAGAAAGCATGCCAAAACCTTTGAAACTATTAACTTCCATTGTTTTTTTGATGTATCTGCATTCTATATCAATGTTATTTGGCAATTTTTAGAATAAAGCATTTGCATCTACACTAGCAATTTGATGTGATGCTTCAGCAGAGTGTGTCTTAAATGGTGAACTAATAAAGTGGTTTTAAATGGAAGTTGAAATTATGTCTTTAAATAAAATTATAGTGATTATCTCTGATACTTTAGTCAGCTAAATAAATATTTGCTTAGGGTAATACATACAGGATGGATGAATTTTCTAAACAATTTCAGAAAAATCTGTCTGCTTTGCAACACTTTCAGAAAGGGCTTGTATTGTTTCTTACCACATGGAAGACTCAGCCTTACTCAGAGGACTAAACCAGGTCAGTATCCCAAAAGATAACATTGTCTAGGGCTGGCCAGCAATCCCCCTGATGATATGAAGAGAGGTTGTATTCGAGGGTTAAAAATTGAGCAGAAGAACTGACATTTCTAAGCTCTGGAAGATTGATTACTATAGAGTTTCTTGTGGAGGAAATTCTGATGGTTAAAAACAAAGAAATCCCAATTTGACATTTTGTAAATCAACTGTACAACTGTGTTTATATAAACACAGAAACTGTGGAATGCTCTGATGTGGTGTTATTTTGTAAGGGTAAGAGATCATGGGTAGCAGTTTTCAGGGGCTTTCCTCTATGGCCATAGAGTCTGTTTGCTTGAAGGGTAGGAAAGCATGCAGAAAACACAGCAAGTCTCTTCAGAAAACATCTAATCAAACTTGTTAAGGGTCTTTTCCAACCTAAATGGTTCTAAGATTCTGTGACTCTACAAAAACAGAAACTGCACCCTACTCTTCCTGTAGTCCTTCTGTGCTATTATCTGTGGAGATGCCATCCTCAGTTTGCAGTAGCAGCTTCTGCCAAGGTCTGTGTTGGTGTGAAGTCTGTGTGGAAGAGCAGTTCTCAGTGGACTAGGGGTACTTTGCACCTCACTTGCTGGCACTTAGCTGGTGTGACACTGTAATGAGGTAGGCAGAAAATGGTAAAGGATCACATAGGGTGGGACGTGTCAGTTCTGGAATTACAGCTTACAACACATTTTCTTTGAGGGAATATGCCAGGAGAATGGAGGCCTCTGTCCTGGGGACGATGCTGTTCCCCACGTCTGTACTGCTGATATCAGCAGCTTTTCTCACTGTTCTCAGGCTGCAACAATATTGTGCCTTTTCACTAGAACCTGTGCTGAAGTGTTGGTGATTTTTTTTGGCTTTCTTTGCAAAATTTAAGTGACTTGCATAATTTTAACTGAAGTCAAATCCTGGTTATAAATGGCCACCACCTCTCTTGAATGAGAGGACCATTAGAGCAGAACCACAGCTAGCAGTCTTTCTCTCTTAAGTGTCCTAAAACTGACCTGATCTACCTCTTTGCCTTTCAGGGAAAGTGAGTCTGAAATGTGTCTGTGAATGAGAGACCAATGAGAACTTACACAGTGTTTCATGTGAAAAATGTTTTGCCCAGATTAACACAGGGCTGTTTCAGATGGAAAAGTTGTGGATGGAGAAGATAAATTTATGTAGCAGGCAGGTTGTTAGTGTTTTGCAGCCCTTGTATAGGTCTTCATACTGCTGTGATCAGCCTACTAAACTGTGTGGCTTGGATTTAACTGTAACAGTCATGGGTTTGCAGAAGTCTCTTGAATGGAATATCTTGTCCAGAACCAGCGGGTGAAGTGAGGGCACGAGGACGTGCTTTGGCAGTGAAACTGAAGAAGTCAAAGAGCAGAGAAGTCAGACTTCCAAAAATACATATGGAGTTGAACAGATTTCAAGGAATCTTCTTGCCCAACATTGACATATTGTGGCAACCCTGAGACCAAAGATCCTCTTTCTGGGTTTTGGTATAGGGTCTAGTGTCAAGAGCTTTGTATTTCATTGAGCCTTAATCATCAGTTGAGGAAAATAATTATGATTTGTAGCTTAATATTCAGTCATGACTGTTCAAAGTCATCAGCTGTTGTTTACAGAATAACTGGTGGGTGTGCTGGTCGACACGTGCTCTGCTTGGGCAATAGGATGAGAAGGTGGAACACTCCTTTCCCCTGCCACTTCTGCAAAGGCTCAAATATAGAAAGAATTCTTGGGAAAGTCTCAAGTGGTAGTAGGGCATTATGAACCTGGAGAAAATAAAGTCATGCAAAATACTTCTGGTCCCATCACCAGAGGTTCCCTCTCACACCAGGTGTAGGCCAGAGCCCTGACCAACCCTCCTCCTGCCCCTGCCTCTGCCAGGGCTCTGCTGGGCATGCTGGGGAGGAGGCATCTGTCCCAGGCAAGGGGTTTGGACGCCCTGTACTGTCTGGCCGATTAATTCTTGCACCTGATAAAACTCTGCAGGGGTAAGATCAGCTGATCATAGTTGCAAACATAGGAAATTTATAATAAGTAGTGAGCCCATTTAACCAAGTGGGAAACAACTGGCTCATAAAAGTGTGCAGTACACTGATTATAGGAGAGCTGGAAAATCCTGGTTATGGAAAACCTGCAAAACTCCAAATAAATAGCATGACTGGTGAACTCACAGGTTCACAAGGTTATTCTGAGTTGGAAGGGACCGACCCCAAAGATCATCTAGTCCAACTCCCATTGTGCAGCTGTTAATGTGACTCCCAGCTCCCAGAAGAGTGCACAAAGGGCACTTCTTTTTTTGTGCAGTCAGCCTTCTGGACACATGCTTTACAACATAAACACCTGTGTATATAGGAGTGCTGGCTTCCCTCTCCTGCAAGCACAGATATCATGCTCAGAAAGTGCACTTGCTGACTTTGTGCTGCAGAATGGCATGGAACAAAAATGAAGGCAGCTTTTGGGAAGCTTGAGATAAGAGTATCTCCCTGCAATTCTGACATGCCTTGGAAGGTGGATGGAGTTTTTCACTTTATTGCTGAGGGCCCACTGTGCCTAACTTGATTGAATCATTGGCAGTTTTTTGCTGAACTTACCAGACTGGATGTCTCTCTTGCTTCTATCCCTTGCTTTGGTCTCTGTCTATCTGAGGGGAGATAGCCAAGGTCCTGTGTGTAATGCAATGTGAGAGCCTGTTGCAGCTACTCTCTTTGCCAACATTGTGTCGAGTCACCACCCTTCAGAATTCTGTGAAACAGATAACAGAAAATTGCTCCCTAACTTCCAGAACATATGGAAATGCAAAATAAGGCCTTGCTCTTCAGAGAGTGTCTCTTATCTCCATGTTAGAAATAGGAGGTGTTTATTTCTCAGACCTCTGCTTTTCTGGCAAAGTTGGTTAAAATTGGCCAATGACTTCAGAAGTTACTGGAGGAGAGGGAATTTATAATCAGACACAGACAAGCTGGCTTTATGTGACTGTGTGAGCCTCATTTCTTTAGGAAACCATGGTAAAATATGTGGATAGAGTTGCAGCAATATTAAGGTTAGAGTTCACGCTGGCCTGTATTTCTCTCTCAATTTTTCTAGCATGACAGTGTTAGTCAGCCTCGAGCTTTTGGAAACTTTTTATTCCATATGTTGAAATTTTTTGAACCTAGCTTCTCTATCTTCCCTCATTTTTCCTTGCTGAGTTTAGTCATTAGGAGAGAAAAGCTAACAGAAAAAATAGAGGAGCTCATGTGGAAATGTTGCTGGCTAGATTGATTTCTTTTTTTTTTTTTTTTTTTTTGGTAAAAAAAATTAATGTTGGTGGAGCTTTCTGATTCATTATGGTCCTAAACCAGCGTTAAAGCTTTCTGGCTAGATAAGAGTCACTTGTGTCTTGCCAGGATTCCCAATCACCTCGATGATGTTACTTGAGAAAGGAAACATGCTCTACATCTGGGAGCAGGGCTCCTGTTAAGCATCGTTTGGGGGAGTGTTAACTGTGTTCTCTCAATCTTGGTTTTTTCATTTGAACCTGGTCTGTTGAACTACAAGGTGGCTGCAAGAACTGTAAGAGAGAGAGATGGAAATACGTATTTGAAGAGGGAGAAAAAAGCATTGCCTGACACCAGTGGATTTTGTTTGCAAGGCTGGAAAAGGTAGAACTGCCCACATAGAAATCAGTTCTGAGCTTTTTACTTACAACAGCGTATCAGATAGGTACAGAAGGGATGAATGGAGAGGTTCCCTTCTAGTCATGATTTCCTCATCACGTTCAGTGTATGTGGAAAAAGGCAATCTCTTTGTGTGAAGTGTAACCTTTAGCAGCCTTTGGCCTTGTATATTGAATAATGGGACGATAGCAGATGGTGGCAGGAGACATTCAGGCTTATTTGCTTCTACAAATGAAACAGCTCTTATAAGGAAAAAACCAACCTTAACAGAATTAACTAAAACGAATGTGTCAGACAAAATTGTGCTTGGAATGCATTATAAGTGCTTACTTTCTTGGAGTGAGAAAAGACAGTCAGGTGTTGATAGCATGTAGGAGGAGAGAGCTGTTATTAGGGAGTGGGAAGAAACACATTGAGTGTGGTGTGGGAGTAGGGCAGATGGGGATGAATCTAGAGGCTCCTTTGGAATCACTCATTCTGAAGCATGTTACTCTTAAAGCCTCGGGTGCAGAACATTGTCATCCTCCAAGGTCCCATGGTATTGCCATGCTGAGTGTGGCACTGAGAGGGATGTTGAGTCAGCTCTGTGTACAGTAGTAGTATGAGATGTTCAGTGAGGAATTTAAGTATGTATCTACATCAGCCAAGTTGGTTGTGACTACAGTACACAGGTGGGATGCATATCCATTTGTTCAAGCCGTCTGTGGAATGAAAAAATAGTAGTATATTGTTATTGATGTAGTTTGGAGTGTCTGTGCAGAGCCATTAATGGAACAATTTCACACTCATCCACTTGTGAGTGCAAGGACTTTGTTTCCAAGAGTCTAGCTGTGCAGCATACTTGGTGGGAACCATAAAAGCATGTCCAAATGGCCTAAGATGTGCCTGGAAATGTCTAATGAGAGAGCTCTTCCTTGGACTTGACATATATGCTGCATGCTCTGATTGGAGACATATGGTGATGGCGTTATAAATCTGGTCCTGGCCCTGCAGACCATAGGTTTCCCTACACTGTGTTTTGAGAAGCACTACAAGCTGTTTGTCCAGGCTCCCAACAGCCACAAAATAAAGGAGGCAAAAACAGATGGACTCATTCCAGCAAGTTTGCTACTGGAGGTGTGGGCACCCCCACAGTTACACAAATGTGAGCGTGCCACAGTCTGGGAGTGAGAGCCCTGTGAAAAGTGGCAGAGCTGCTGAACAAAAGTGTGTGCTTCCAACCATTTGGTGGCATTTTGATGGCTCAGCACCTTGGAAAAAACATGACCAATAGGGCTTCCCCAGGACTGCCCAGTCTCCAGGGCTGTGCCGGGTCTTTTTACACTGAGGCACAGGATCTTTTACCAGTTGCCACCTTAATCTGCCACAACACGGTAGGAAAGTTGCAGATATAGACACAAGTGTGTAGAGCAAGTTTATGACTTTCACCGATTATGCTGTGCTTTGTATGCTCAGCTGTGTCTTAAAATGCATTGCACTCTGGAAAAAAGCAGTAAAAGCTGTGAGGATGTGCTTCCTTTATCTTTTTCTGGCCTCGTCAGGAAGAGCACTAATAGTTGGTGGGTTAATGCCTGACTTCTGCCATTGCATTAGGGCTGTGCTGGGCTAGCTGGTCTCCTTTTAGATATTAAAGGTGGGCACAGTCTTGTAGAATAGAAGATACCACCAGAAACAGACAGATAGAGAATGTAACATAAGGAAGCCTATTCTCTTGGCTCGTCACAAATGCATTAACTTATTCACTAATTCTAAATCTGAACTTTTTTGATCATACTGGAAAAGAAAAGAATATACAGTTTTGCCATACTATTGCTTGCAATGTGCTCCTTCCTGTTTGTTGCCTTTATTTGTTGCTGATTGAGCTTGTAGCTGTATTGTTACTTCTGCTGCTTTTGTCTGCCAATCTGGTTTACCCCCAAAGGACAAAAGAAGATTTATTTTACAAATTTACAGTTGAACTTCATGGCACAAAATGGTGGTTTTGCTCTCAGGTTTCAGAAGTGGAGATGAAAGGTATTTCCCACAACACTTGTGAAATAGAAATGAAAATTAGTCTCTACATTAAATTATTATACTTCATATGTTGTATTACATTTATGGAATATTCTTTCTGTGGCCTGTTATGGTGGGGTTGTGTAGTATNAAATATATTTTCATTTCCAAACTATCATGTAGCTGTAAAATGAAGACAGGAGAGAGGAGGCAGAAAGGAAGGAAGGTAGAAAGGAATCAGTGAATAACAGAGAGATGAAAACACGCATCTTAAAAAAACCAATAAAAGCTGTAGATTCCTTCTGTGTTTTTCTGAAGCCCTGAAACAATTTAGAATATGAAAAAGTTAGGCTAATTGAGAACATTGTATTGATTGGCCCCAATTTCCTTTCTTTCTTTGTTTTCAATCCAGCCTTTCTCATTATAGCCTCTTAAAATAAATAAATAAGAACTCTTTCTATAAATATCTGAAAGAGTCATTCTTATATAATAGGCCTTTCTTGCAGCAAAATTTATCATTATAACAATACTGTAGTAGTTTTGCTGGCAGAATCACAACCAATCAAAGCTATTACAATAATGGAACATTTCATGGTTTTGAAAATTAAATGTGTAACCATGGCACTGAAATGTCTCTTAAATCACATTTGGAGATGTGTTTTTCACCAAATGATTTGCACATTATCTCATTCCATCTGAATTTTATTTTCATCAATATTACGCCATTGATTTTTTTTACTCCTTTTTTGTTTCTGCAGCAATTTTGCAATAGAACTTCCCATCTGCTTTCACTTTTTGCAAGTTTGATGATATTTGTTCAAGAAGCAGATCTAAACCTTGTTTTATCACAAGGCATAATTTAACGGCTGACTAATGGTCAAGCTGTAAATTATGCTGCTGTAAATAATTAGCATGCACAGTTGCAGGGGTGAGTAATACTGTTCTCAAAATTAGTAGCTATACTTGTTTCAATACATAAGAAAATGGCTGATGCACTCATTGTTCCAAGACCTGGAGTCAGCTCAGGGCATGTGAATCCTCAGGAATTTTACCTGTAGGAGAATCATGTCAGCCAGGCATCTCTGAGTGAGAAAGGTAGAAATCTACAAGTGTTTGTTGTCTGTACATATACTGAGTTTTTCCTGAGATGTTTGCATGCACCTGGGAGCTGTTTTTGGAATGGAACTAACACACAATCTCATTTTTGCTATAAACTGTGTCTGTCTCCTGTTTACAGGAACTTCATAAGGTTTGTTAATAGAACTCTCTGGGCAGTTGGGAGGAAAGGTCAAATAGAAACTGAAAAGCATAGAGAAAATAAAAATATGCAGAGAATTAAAAAATATATCTGTGGCATGGCCATGGACTGCATTTTAACTTGCAAAGCTCAGATGGGACATCGTTCCATTGGAGACCAGGGCGTTAGTATAATCAGTGTTTGCAAAGTGTTCACATGAATATATGTTTGAACAAAATGTTCAGTGAGGAAATGAAGTAAATTCTCATTTGGTATTCTTGTTTCGGTCATGAGAAAATGTTTTCATTAGCTTTATAGCTTTTGTTTATACGGATTTTAATGAATTTTATGTGGATAAGGGAATATATGAGTATAATTTACATTTTAGTTACATCTCAAAATGAAGTAACAACATTTAAACAATACCATTAGTGATATCAAGATGTATCAATTTTTCTAGACATATGTCTCACTCATGAAAATGCCACTGGCTTGGTTAAGGTTCCAGACACACTCAGGGTAGTTCCTGCTGGAAGGTAGGGGCAGAGACATTAGACAGGGTTGGGGTGAGTCTGAAAATGATCCAGGTCCTTCAGAAGAGCAGTAGGTTTTATTATTTTGGGTACAGACACACCTCAATGTAGCTGTTTGGGCTGGTGCATCCACAGACTGCTCTGTAAGGTCAGGCAGACTCACTGTTGAAGGGTCACTGTTAGCCTTAGATTTCCTCACCCTTAGTGTAGGGATTTGAGTGCTCTTCCAGGGCACTGGCCTAGTGATGGGGGTGTTGGCTGCTCTTGGGGTGTGAATTCTCTGATCAGAAATGCTGCCTGGTACCTAAGAAAATGTTCCAGACAAAGCTAGTGTGTATATTCCTGCCAAAAGTTTTGATTTCAACTAATTGATATATTCTTTTGAAAAACGACTTAGAAAATGACCAGCCAGCTCCAGTTTCACACCCTCTGATCTGTCATCTTTGACCTGCCTAATGAAATCATGGTTCCAGTAGTTCTTGCTGCTGGGCTTTTAAAAATATTTTAAGCTGCCTTCTGCTTTAGTCTAGATTTCTCTCTAACTCGACTCATCTGCAACTATTTTCCTCTCCTTAGGGAGAACCCTGATCCTGTTTCAGTCTCTTTCACAAAGTCTGCCTGCTGGGTTGCCGGCTTTTCTCTCTTCTCTTTTCACCAGAAGTGCCCATAACTAAAGTGTAATGGGAAAAGAATCATCCCAAACTATTTATGAACAACAAACAGGATTGTATTTGGGAATACTGGGAAAGGTTCATATCATGACTTCTAATTCCAGCAAGGAAGCCATTCATTATTCTGATTTATCAGAGGCTAAGATTTTGCACATTGTGATTCCTACTCTTTTTTTTTTTTTTTTTCAAAGGCTAACTTAGCCTCATTTTTAAATTAATAATATCTTTTACCCTGTTTGTCACAGTATCCTATCGCCCCAAATAACCAGATTCTTGTGTTCTAGACTTTGATGTTTGGAACTGCCAAAGGTAATTTCTTTATATAATATTTCCTGTTGAAAAGGAATAACAACGCATGAGGGATAAGGGAAATATTGATGTAGTTCCAGATACGCTGTGCTTCTGTGAACAAAAGCATTTGCAAATCTACTTGCTGTGATATAGTTGATTGTAAGAACATTTTACATATTTCTTTTTCAATGTGCCCATAAGTTACACAGGGTAAAAAACTTCTCTAACTAGAACTGGCAAGTGTTCAAAACCCACAACTATTCAGTGTATTGCCTGACCATTTTTAAAATGTATTTTGCACTTTTGGTAGATGTTGTAATATATTCAGCACAGTGTGAAGTCTTGGCATAGATGCTGGATTCTAAAATAGGATGCTCTGCTTTTTACAAGATAAATGTTTGCCTGTGAAATACCTTTGCTATTAAGGGCCTTTGGGAAGGGGGGACAGGAAATGCTGATAATGCCACCAACACTGCGAAAATAGATTTATTTTGAATTTTGACAGACAATAACAGCAATGGACAAAGCCCTTCTCAGTGAACATTGAGTGGGCAGAATTTTGTCCTACTCATATGGTAGTTTCCTTCCGCAAATACCTCTTTACAGTCAAATGTACTCTTGTATTGTGCATATGAAGGTGGCATGTGATTTGGTAGAGTGGACATAAGTCTGCTCCACAACATGCTGTGTTTCTGAGTTTGATTCCTCCTCTGCAAATTGCACATCAGCAGCTGCTTTCATGGGGAGTGGGCTGGCCACTGCCTGGGTGAAGCCTTTGGAATTGCTGATGGGTTGGCTGATTCTGCCAGAACCTTTTCAGTGAGCACAGATCCAGATAAAGGTGCAGAGCATCAGAGACTGTGGTTGACAGCAGTGGGATTTGCTCACCTTTAGGAGCTCTGCAGCCTTCGAGTCAGGTGTGGGAATGTAGTCACCGTTGTTGTTGCATGGGTACAGTATCTCAGCGGTGCAGTGCAATATGCTGGGCTCTTGTCCTTAGTGTCTGCACAGAATATAAAGGCTATACAGATGCTTTGTTAAAGGTGAACAGGTATTAGGAAATGGAAGGGAAATGGGGGGCTTAAGTATGTCCATACAAAACCTGTAGTGATCTCCATGTATGTGAAATTTATGTGGCAGTCTGAAAAAAAAATATTTGAGTACAATTGAAGATGACTGAGCAATTTGCCATACAGATGGGGTTTCTTTCCAACTTCTGGCAAGCTGATCTCCTGCCCAGGTTCCCCTGTGATGTGTTTTGTCTATTAGGTTTAGTTGTTCTTGAAAGAACCTATGGAACATCCCTGTTCTTTCTAGAGAAATGAGCAGGCAAAGCAGGGTCCTTATGCAAGCCCTGGAGTGGCCACTCTCTGCTGCAGCTCAGGAGGAACAGGTGGGAATCTTATAGGTGTGATGTGAGGTACTGGTTCTTGCTAGTGCACACTGCAGTGACTGTTACAGTGTTTTTTCACACAAGTAAAAGTGTATGTTAGCCTTGCTCTGCTTTAGATGTAAAATACTGTGTTCCTAGAGTGCTCCTGTGAGAAGGAGAATCTGGAGAGTAGCTATAGCCTCTTCTGCAGCAGAAAGACGAGTTGTACCGAGTAGCTTGGCCTCAGCACTTCACTGTGCCGAGAATAGTATGGTTAGTGAAATCAGTGCTAAAATGAGGGCAGAGTTACAGGGTGTCTTTATTCTCTGACAGTCAGCACTGACTCTGAGATACTCTTTGGCTTAAAATACTGTCTCCATTATATGGCATAAAAACAAAACAAAAGGAGAAAAAACAATCAATGGCATAAAATATTGCATCCCTCTCTAGCTTTTTATTTCTTTTTGTCCATATTGTGGTTTCTTTTTAAGTCAGGTTGAAGCTGATTGGTGTAAGAAAGCTTTCTCACACTGGGAGCTGATTTGTGCTTTGACCACACTGCTTCTGGTGGTCCTAAAGGGCCACAGGAGTCCCCAGACTCATTGAAGCACGCAGAGGGTCTGGCTGGCTGTGTGTGGGGAGCAGGTGTATAGCCTTAACGTGGCATGTGATGTAGCTCTAGTGACTGCTGTTACTGCCTGCTCTGGGCAGTGCCATGTTTTGAGCACTCCTGCCAAGAGTGGTCCTTTGTTTCTGTGCTTCAGGGTGGTCTTCTCATTAATATGGTTTGACCCTGTTACCTGTGTTCTCCCTTCCCGTGTATGTTCCCTCAGTATGTTCTATCAGGATTGTGAGTGCAGGGCTGACCCTGGGGGTGCAGTGCAGCTTTGGCACTGCAGGCACGCTGTGCTGGGGAGGTGGTTGTTGCAGTAGCCGTGCAGTCCCTGTTTCTCCTGTCAGCCCTGCAGTGTGCTGCTGCCACTGCAGTTGCGTTGTGGATCAGAACAAACCTAAATTGGTTTGTTTATTAGGGCTCCAGGGAGATGTTTTGCAGCCCTGGAAGCTTGTCTCATGTGTTTCCCTTGCAAGCTTCATCCCTCTCTCACAGGGTATGCCTCTGAAGTCCTTCCAGCTGCTGGCTGTACCTCCCAAGGTGTCCTGCTGGGCACCTGCCACCCCATCCCTGGGAAGCATGGCAGGCAGGAGCCACGGCTGCTTGGGCAGCTCGGGTGTATTGCCCTCCTTTGGCTCTGCCAGGGCTCGGTGTTTGTGCTCGGAGGCAGGGCTGACTCTGGAGATTTAGAACGGCTGCCTGCAGTATGGAAGGATGTCAGTGCTTCAGAGGGGATGAATTGTGGCCCCTGAGTGTACTAAGCGTTGCAACGAGGGTGGTGGTGCCCTGAGCGTGGCCGTACAAGAGAGGGAATGTTTGCTCCTGCTGCCGTTCCCGTCCGTGGGTGAGCGGGAGCACTCCCAGAGCTGCGGGACGGGCTGTCACTGCTCCACACGCTCCCCTGGGGACTGTGCTGGGGCTGGCCCCTGCCCAGGTGTGGTAGGGAGGGGAAGAGGGCTCCATCTGGCCTCTTCTTTGTCTTGTGCACCCCTGGGAAAGGAAAGCATGATTTAGGTCCAAAGCACTAAACAAAAAACCTTGAAAGACTATTCCCCCAGAATTGTCTAACCCTTTATGGCTTAATATAAACATGCCTGAGGATTGATGAGGGAAGGATGTTGCTCCTGTTGGTAATTACAAGTTTGCTCCAATCAGTGTTTTTTATTCTGGTTGTTCTATTTCAGCATTTAGCCTTTGTCTTAGGTGTGTGCAAATGCTTTCTGCTGTGTCAGGAGCTGTACTTAGCTATTCATGTGCTCAAGCCCTTGGTAAGACATTTATCCTTTCAGGCAGATCAAAGACATATGTTTGGTCGTTTGGAATAGGTAAGCAGGAAGAAAGAAATCTCGTCAGAGCGATGACATGCTATAACTGCTAAGTAACAAATACAGTTATGTACATATATGTGCATGTCCCTCTAATAATTACTGTTGCAGAAATGCATTACAATTGAAATCTTTTAGTTAATTGCAGTGGCTGTCAGTCAACTTGTCTTGCCAATGACATTTTTTCTATTTCAGTGATCAACTCCCTTCTATTCAAGAGACAAGCTTCTGCCAACAGAGAAAGAATAGACAAGTTTTGGTTTAAGAGGCAGCATTTAGACCTGGGTGATGAAACTAAAATGCAGAATTCTTCCCTCTCCACACAAAACTGAAGGCAAAAGCTAATTGATGATTACTGAGATTAATTTGAAACTGTTTCAGTCACAATATAGGCATGTGATATATGTATGGAATAGAAAATGTGGTGAGATGCAGGTGCTCTGTTTATTTGTAGAGTGGATAGATAAATAAGTTTCAGTTTAGGAACAGACATTTGCATACTGGAGTATTTAGAATTCAGACAAAGAAACAGCATTTAGCAGTGGGTCTGCTGGAGCCGGATTTTGATATATGGAACAGATAACATTTCGTGGTGCAGAGACAAGTTTGCTCTGTGCAGTGTGGGGCTGTACAGAGCTACAGAGGAGTTAGCAGTATAATGCAGAGCTAGCCTGAGCTCATTAGCCTGGGCAGAATGCCATACTAATATATCTATACTACTCCCAGGACCCAAGCTAATGGCTCAGCATGGTGCTATGCTGGGTACTCACACCAGCTGGTGCAGGGATTTCTGCATTGTGTAGTGTAGACATGCCATAAGGTTTTCACACCAGCTCTGTAAGCAAAGCAAAATGAATTGAAGGAAAGATATAGTCCAAGGCTTTAAAAAGCAGGGATGTTTAAATTTGGGTTCCTGAGTCCTTGTTCATACACTTCATGAGGATCCCAGTGTAAATGTTATGGAAGTCAAAGACAGTCTTTGTTTGCACTGCCTGCTACAGGCTTTGGATCAAACTCAGGAACTCAAAAGTCCAAAGTACGTCCTGGTGATGAGATTTTTCAACACCATTTAATTGTATCTCTGGAAAACAGGCTTGTTGATCTAGTCAGTTATCTGCTTTGCTGCCTTTTGAATTTATCAGGAATGAAGGGCGACTCCCAAGCTTCTACCTTTGTTTAGGGAATGTTTATATTCAATGAAAAATTATACCCTGGTGTCCCTCGCTCAAAACAAGTGGTATATGAACAAGAAGTAATTGGGTTAGCTGATATTATTTAATAGTGATCTAGCTGGTCATCTCTGGCTGAAGCTGATTTTTTTCTTTACAAAGAAGAAAAAAGAAAGTGAGGGCTAATATTTCAGTCATATTTTTATTGATATTTTCACTGACTTTATTTTCTGCACAGTAGATAATTCTTGGTTTTACTAAGACCATAACTGTAGATGAAAAAATAACACAACAAACCAAAAAAGAGACAATTCATGATGTAATTGTGGACCAGATGGACTTGGGAAGTACTGGAAATTGCAGAAAAAGACCTGCTGTTACACCCAGTAGATCCTTAGGTTGCTTAGCGAGGAAGAGTTTAGGCCCAGCAGACTCAGTGCACAGTTAATTCCCAACACAGCGGTTGGTATCAACCAACTGACATATATAGGAAACATGAAATCTTCCAGTGGGAGTACTGCCCAAGAACTAC
Organism: Pitta sordida; assembly: GCA_013390025.1. NCBI lineage: Eukaryota > Metazoa > Chordata > Aves > Passeriformes > Pittidae > Pitta > Pitta sordida. The sequence continues at coordinate 482,578 of WEKX01019093.1, forward strand.
AAGTTCTGGCCTAAGAGGACCAAGAGGTAGGCAGCTTACATCTGAAAAGCAGTTATATATTATTGTTGAAAATGCCATACTAACACTAGAACTCCAGTACAAGAGATTATTAGTCACCGGGTGACAATAATAAAATGTTCAGTTGAAATATAAATTGTTCTAAAATGTAATCTGGACGGATTTCAATGATAACTAAGAAGACAGAAGTGTGAGGGTCAAAACTGAGTAAAGCTGTCTGTCAGGGACAATTGGACAGTGTTGTGTCCTACAGTAAGTCTAATCTGGGATTCTTATGTATATAGTAGCACCTCAGTACTGGTCTTCTCTGTCATCAAGGTCATTGATGCAGCAGCGATCCCCCACTCCCCGTCCCCGGTGGCTGAGCCCATGCCGTCCCGGCCCGGGGCTGTTGGTGCAGCGCGGCCGCGGGGTGGGCATATCCCCGCCATCCCAGCTGCTTCTGCAGCTGCCACCTGGCTGCTGCCACCATGCATGCTCGCCCTGCCTCTGCGGCGGGGAAGCGGTGTCCCCAGGCCCTGGTCGTCATTCTTGCGCTGGGTCTCAACAGCTGCCTGGGGCATACTGCAGTGTGACCCTTCCACTGTAGGGACTGGGCATCGAGACACACAGGACCGGGTCAGGGACCAGGGCGTGGTGCTGCAGCCCTCTAAACACCATGGTGAACTGGAGAAACTGCGCCCTCCCCGCAGGACCGGGCCAGTCTCACCCCACAGGGAACGTCGGCAAAACAGAGACACTGCGCATGCATCGGCTGGAGAACATCACAAGTCCCTGAAACTGAATTGCCAGAAATTTTCCTTGTAGATCAGTGAGGTCATAATGTAGGGTTCACAATACAGCGAGGATATACTGTACTTGCTTTTTGATTCCTCAGATGCTTTTCTATTCCTTGGAAATTGTGACATATGGTTGTGCTTTGAACTAAATGAAAACATATAGTACTATAATATCCATTAGCATGTTAAATACACTGGTTTAGAATTGGCAAATGTATTTTCCAATAGCATTCCTATGATTTGGAAACATTGGAAGGTAAATTTCTCTTAAAAAAAGTCAGTTCTCTAGCACTGTTCACATGATCTGTGGAAATAGTACCTGCTGGAGAATGTCATAAGGTCCTAAGGTCAAATCCCTCTTGGGAAATGATAATAAATAAATGGTAGCTCAGCTGTTATGTTCTAAAAATATTTGTCAGATAAAACTGTTACCTACCCAACAAAGATTAGAGTCTTCTGTGGCACAGATGGAAGCATGCAACTGTCTGATTTAACATGTGATTAAGTATGTGCCAGTACCCAGAAATCTGTAGTCTTAAAATGCAGCTCATGCAGTATCAACAAAATTGTATTTGCAGTCTAAACAGAGAGCTATAAACTGCCATTGTAATAGTGGTAAATGCTGGTGCTCTAATGTGCCCCAAAGATTGTCAGGACTAGGAGACTGTAAAAAGGATTAGAGAATATGGAACGATGCTTTTGTCAAAATAGGATTCACAATAAATATTAATCTTCCATATGATTCTAAACTACATTTTGGTGTAATCTTGATGATGACTTTGGATCTCACTAGAAGAACTTACTGAGTGTGATATTTTTTAAAAGTCCCTTGCTGCTTGGATAATTTCTTCATATTCCTCTCAGTGTACCTGTATTTGATTCCACCCTTCCTTTTTGTGTTCGAGTTTGTCCAGGAGCTCCTTGTTCATTCACACAGACCTCCTGGTGTTTTTGTTTTTGAAAAAAAATTGGTGATCTATTGCATTTTTTGACTTCGAAGTTTTTTTTTAATTTTTTTTTTTAATTTCAACTTTTAAATTTAATTTCATTTCCTTGATGCTTTATTTCATTTCCCATTTGCAGGAATTTTTGTTGGGACTTGTGGAGGAATGTGACTACTGCACCAATTGTCTTTCATAGGTTTGAAAATCATTCAGCATTGTTTCTCATGGGGCAGTAAATCTCTGAAGTCGTGTGATTAAAAGCAGGTTCTCTTTCCCACTGAACATGCCTGTGTCTTGAAGGCAGAGCAAAGGTGTAGGCTCTTTGGAAAATGCAGTTTAAGGAATGAATTTTTAACTTTTCCAGTTTCAGCAGACAGTCTTGTAGTGTCCTTTTTCTCAAACGTCCCTTACTTTTTGTATGTGCTGATTGATGATCCTGTGCTTTCTAACAGCAAGAATAGATTCCAGAGCTCACAATGTGCCCAGGCAGCATACCATCTCTGAAGCTGTTTTGTGACATGAAATGACATCTTGTAAAGCCATATGTATCCCAGCAAAGAAAATGAGATGATGCTGCTGCCCCATTTGGGAGGCATCCGTACCTTATTGCTCCCAAAATCTGAGGAGTTTGGCCCAGCTGACTGAGATGGCCATGCTGTGCCAAGGCTGGAGTGAGTGGTCATGTTGTTCAAATGCAGAAGGCAAAGCTGAGTCCCGTTAGCCAGTCCTGGCGCTGTGGACTCAAGGGCAGGGCAGGTGTCCTGTAGCTGCTCGTGACATTTGAAAAGTCACAACCAGTGGCCTCCTTTCATCCGAAAGGACTGTCTGCCCTCTGATCTTCCTGTATGGGACAACAGAGCCAGCAGCAGAGTCCTGTTGGCCTGGCTATCAAAGGGCAGGAAGAGGAGGATCTGTTGCTGGGAAAGAGGGAATGGCATCTTTTTGCCTCATGCTTCTATCTCTTAGCTCGACTAAGAGGTATATAAACAGTTACTTCTTTTGCTCTTTAGTAGCTTTGTTTAGTATGAAGAGCTTTGTTTACTGCTAACAGATGTCCTTTGAAAGGACACATGCCTCCTTCTCTTTTGTTCGATTCTAAATAACATGAGGAAGAAAGTGGTTTTGCACTATGTTTTGCTGACTCAATGTGTTTATGTTCACAGAATTAGCATCACTGCTGTTCCTGCTTGTGAAAAATTTCCCGAGCTTTGGGAGCAGGTAAGCAGGGAAATGGTGAGAGCAGAGGATACAAATATTTTTCCTCCTTCTAATAATGGTTTTTCATTGAAAAAGTACCAAGCACCAAGTGGTTTGCATTTCCTTTATTTTGTTTATTAGCATATGAGTTTCAATGGTCATGGAACAATCTGTATCTGAAGTGAGCTATACTGTATGGCATACGCCACAAAGCAATGAAACTCGGAGGTAATGGTTTTTATTTGCTGTTTAGGTGACCAGTTTAGAAATAAGACTGTACTTGAATAATTTTGAGTCCAGAATGATTGATTTCAGAATAGTAAGCAAAGTAAGAATTGTAAAGAGGGGGTCCTCTAGATGGCCCATTTGAAAAAAAAAAGAATGAGATGAAGAAGAAACCAAAACAAAGCTGCTGGTGATGTGAGAGGTGCCAGTAAGTAAGCCTGTGGCAAATGTGTATGGGATTTACACAGAGGAGTGAGAGCAGTAGTGTCTCCCCCTAAGCATCAGAGAGATTTCTAAAGTAGATCTTTGCTATGCTAGCAGGACATCATGTATGCAATGATTCAGCCTTTGTGATTCCTGTTGTGCTCTTAGTTGGTGTAGTCCCTTGTCCTCCTGGCTGTGGGAAGGCAACCAAAAGAATGAACTCAATGAGCAGCATTGTAACAATGTAAAAACACACCACTTAAAAAAATTCTTCTACAAGAAAAACAATTCCTTCAATAATATAAAACTTCAAACAAATCCATGTCTTTTCCTTCCCTTTTTTTGTAGAACTGTGGAAGACCTTAACTCCCAAGAGAACACACATTTCAAGTCTGGTCAGGAGCCTTGATGCAGGTGCCTTGAATCTGCCTCCTTTGGGAACGGAGCAGGTGGGAGCAGTGGCACCCTGGGGCTGCTGCTGTCCCTTCCCAGCATCTGTAGGTCTGCCCCTCCTCTCTTTAGCAGTGAACTCTTTTAGATAAGGTGAGATGGATCAGAAAAGTGAGGTATTAAGAAACAATCTTGGTACTGATATCAGTGCAGTGGAGGTTCTGGCACTGCATAAAGACACTTTTCAGGGTCATATCACCAGAAACAATGCTCACAATTTGGAGACGATGACACTAGTTCATGTTTTTCTTGTGCCATTGGGAACTATTAGTTTAGAGGAAGCTGGCAACTATGTTTTGTTTCCTATTCATTCTGCCAGATCACATCTATTCAACCTCAGCTGTATTTGTGTAAATATGTATATTAACATTTGCATACATTTGAATCTCTTTATCCCGTATGCTATTCTTAGACGTTTGAAATAATAATAATAAAAAAGAACCAATACAGAGTTAAGAAGGAGTTTTAAGATTGTTTTCCATGCATATATTTAAACCATGAAGAAAGAATTGCTTACTTGAAAATACCCTGTCCTAAGGTGTACAAGGATTATTGTAACCTATGATTGTGCCTCTGCTGGTATTGCAGTATAGATGAGGTAAGACCTATGATGAGGAGCATTAAAAGAAATTATAGCACAAATAGCACTATAAAATAATCTTTAAAGATCTGAAGACTTAAAATGAAGATTAAGTGTTTGGTTTTCATATTCTAAACTTCTTAACTTCCTTACTGATGTTTTTAACGTTGGATTTTTTACAAAAAATATTTCACGTATTTGGAGTTTTTGCGAATGTGGTCCCTCTTCCTCCCTAGTGTTGTCATATATTCGTGAAAGTTTTTTATGCTCGCAAGTCATTAGTAGTGGAATCTGGAAACTGTTTCATAGGCCTCTGTTTCATAGTTCTCAGTGAGAAAGAAGGAGCAATGGTAATTTTAAAAAAAGAAGGAGTCACGTATTTTTAGTTTGGATGCTTGGAAAATCATTAGCATTGTGGCAGTACTGAAGGATTTTATACTGGCTGAGTTTACACTGAAGTTTCCTGTATGTGCCCAAAATATTACCAAAGAATGTAGGTGCACATGAGAGTTAGCCCCAAAATATTTCTAATTTGGCATTTTTGCATATGGAGTTTGGAGATTTCTGCTTTTTTCCTCCGTAACAAGAGTATTTCAGTGGCATTCTCTTGTACTGAAAATACCTTGTTTAACCTCAATTAAAGGTGTCCTTTATCTTGACAGCTTTCCTCTCGCTTCCTTAAATGCCATTATGAGAATTTTTTATACATACCGACCTACAAATCTGCTAAGTTACTGTATGAGTCTGAGAAATCAAATCCTCAAAGACAGTGGCTTGCACAAATTCTGGACCCTCACTTTTCTCCCAGAGGGGCCCTGCAGCTGCAAAATAATCTGCTGTTAGTAAAATGAAAGGCAATAGGGTCTGGTTTGTGCTCTGCTCACTAGGGGAAGGATCTAGATCTAGAAATGAAAAGTCACTTTTATTCTTTTTCTGAGCTCAAAATTTAGGGTTACTTACATTGAAAGGGCTTGGTTTGGCTGCTCCCAGGCTTTGTAAAAAACATTAACATCTCTGTTCCTTCCCCAGAGGCCACTGATACACTCAAAAGGAGGATTAGCATATGCGGCAGTTGTTATTTTGGCAGTGTGTAGTTAATGGTCAACAGACAACGTTTACCTGTGTTTAAAATGTGAAGAGTGGGGATTTTGGAGGGGTCTAAATGAGTTAGTGAATGTATGATATTTGATGAGAGCTTTGTGCCAATGCTCCTTATGGTTCCTTGAATGTTCCAGCTTAGTCTACATCATTCTGGCCTCCTGGGCCAGCACGGTGATGAATCACTGTGAGAAATCAGAGTTGCTGATAGGATTTCCACAGAAACTCCTGTTGAGGAAATATATTCATATTTTCCTTAGTCAGCCCCCTCTGTGGCTATGTTGCCCACTTTTTAGGAAGAAAAAAATTCTGGGGCACATTTCTTCTTGATACTGAGCATATGCTGGCATGGTAGGAAATGTTTTTATACTTATGGTGCTAAATAAAGATGCTCACTTTGGCATTTTGTTTTGGCTGAGTCTGCCTTTTCAGGATGCATGTCTAACCTCTTTGTGAATTACTGAAATAAAGGAATTGCTTAATGCAAAAGAGAAACTTCACAAATATGAAACCCTTGGAATGTTTTCTACATCAGCCATTTCCTTTTTCGCTTGTGCAATGTCTATGGATTGTCGGCATGATGTGGTGTGTGGTAACCAATGTGTGCAGGAGGCTATTAATCTTCTTGTTACAGTACTGTGTTAATGTAAGATTTGGGAGAGCAGTGGAATTCTGTTCAAACACTCTCAGCTTGTACTTATCTGCCTATATGGATCCTTTATATGCACTCACAAACCTTAATCTACTTCCTACATGTGTCAGCATGTTCACCCTTTCCTTACACTCTGGATAGTCAGTCAGCTCATGGATCTTGATAGTCTTTATTGCTATATTCCCATTATGGGGAAGGGAGTTCATAGTGTCCCAGGTTTTCTTAAGGTAAAGAGTTTGACAGAGACAGTTAGGTCTGACCTACCATTAAAATGCCTGAGGGCATGGGTTGTATTTTTATATATGCAGGTTTTGAGTTTGTTAATTTATAGATCAAAATTTCATTCTCTAACCACTTGCCAGATAGTGAAGCCTGCAGAATAAAGATTTGTTATACTGCAGTTGAAGTTTAAATAAGTGCTTAGAGCCAAAAGGAAGAGAACTCTCACGGCAAAAACACTGAAAGAAAAGTAATTTATTAAACTTTTTATTTTCACTGGTTTTGCAATTATAAGCTATCACATTGTATAGAGCTTTTTCCCTACAATGCTAATACTCCCTCTGGTATTTGTAGGGTATGGGTTTTTTTCCTGCAGTGTTTAAATTCTGAAGCTTTTAGCAGTTTAATCCAAACCAAAGCATCTATATCATGGGACTTGCCTTTAATTCTCTCTTAGATGCTTTTTTCCCTGTATAGCAAATTAGATATCATTCTGAAGGCATTCTTAATTAACATTTTTTTAATCAATGACTGGATTCTCAGGAGGATTTTTTTTCTATGCATCATTGTTTTTCTCTTTCCACAGCAACTTCACAAGCAAATTAAGTAAACAGAAAGAAACACTTTGTGGATTTTTCTTGTGACAGCCTGCAAACCTGTGAAGTTTTTTTTTTTATTATTTTTAAGTTAAAGCTGCTAATTGTAGAACTGTATAATTAATGCATTATCCATGACAACAAGGTTACATGGTTTGTGTGTAACAAACATGCTTTTTCTGGAGAGTGGAAAAGTACATAGTGAAAGCTTATGGAAACACTAAGCTGTTTTTCACCACTTTGCATAACAGCCAGTCTCTCAACCATCATTAGAGCTGTGTGCCTAATCAGACTCTGAAAAGACACCCTGAAAATTGGCTGGAGCTCTGGTATCGCCGCCTGAATCCACAGCTTGAACCCGGCGGTTTAGCTTTCCAAAAGTCACCATTACAGGCAGATATTCTCAGAACAGGAATGTTTGCTCTGCTAATTGGCATATTCCTCCTTAAATTTGGTGGGACATGCTGATTTGTAACATGACTCAAGAATTTACTTCTTAATAGATAATTGCCTCAACTTCCCCAAATCTTTCTGTTTACCATCCTCCTTTCTTAATTGTGCCTGTCTTCGTTCAGCATTTGTAATCTTCTTTTATTAGCTAGACATCCTTCTGATTATTTCACATGTTTTTCACTGGTTTGAGAATTTCTTTGCTCCCTGACCTTTTCATAAATCAAGCCTGTGTTGGCATGGCCTGCAAGTGATAGAATGATTTCCTTATGGCTTGCAGCAAATGATGCTGTATCAATGTTGACTTTGTTTTTGCAGTCATAGAAACATTTTTAACAAATTGGATGATGCTTTCTATCTTCAGAATTCAAATGCAGTATGTTTAGGGACTTCTCTGGGAACTGAACACTTGGGAGCCACAGAAATAATGTGACCTCTTCCATTATGAAAATTAAAAGCTGGCTCATGACTTGCCTCAGTCTTAATGTGTCTGCCCATTCAAAAAATGGTTGTAAATACCATAGGCTTGAACGAATTGGTCTTTTTGGCAACTTCTGTTCATGTCATTTTTGCCTCCTTACTCATCATCATTTAATTCCCTTGATTTTTCAAATTTTAGTGAAAGGGAAATCATTTTGCTATTCTTGTATGAGTTTTGCAGTTTTTGCCATTATCATTATGTGTTTATTGGTGTTTGAGTGTTGGTGAAACTATTATGCCACTGTGCCAGACTCAAATACCTTCCACTCTCAGGCCAGCAGTTCATTGGCTTTCTCGTCCCATGTCTCTGTGAAAGTGCTGAAAACTCTACAGGTATCTTGGTGGGCAGTGAGGTTTTTGTGCCTTGTCCTGACAATTTTCTAGTGCTTTATGTGATTGGTTTTTACCAGGATGACTTACCTGGTGCACCAACCTGTGCATCTTTGTTCACCAGCAATTACAACCTGTCCATGGAGCCACTGAGGAGCACTGTGGGAGAAGGGAAAGCTTTCTCTGCTCACTGCCTATGATTGTATGTCTGCAATTCATTGCCTCTGAAAACTGTCTTATCACAGCATCTATTCCTTAGTGGTTTAATAGGATAAGCTTATTAGACATAATCTGTTTACTGAATGTCCTTACCACAAAGCAGTCTAGTTAACAGCATCTTCTGCAGCTTTGTCTTCTGGATATATCTTTGAAACTGATCCCTGATTATTTATCTATGTCTGTATCTTCAGATCCTTTTCTTTATACTTGTATCTGCTTTGGCATGAAATTACAGTGTCTGGCAAATACACTGATAAACTAATTACTCTTGTGGAGAAATAAGGCAAACCAACACCATAATGAACTAGATAGGGCAAAAAATTCAATCTGTTTGTGGTTCTTTAGACTTAAAATTAATTTTCAGTATTAATAGGGTAGAGCTTTTCTAAAGACCTACCCTTCCTCCAAATGTTGCCACAGTCTCTGTGGTGCTCATCACACAGCAGTTTAGGTGTCCAGATGTTTCCAGTCCAACATGCTGTCCTCCTTGAAATTTGGACCATTGCTTAAGATGTACAAAAAAGGAAATGGAACCTGGCAATTCATCCTAAAAAAGCTAGGTATTGCTGGAAAATACTTACAAGCCATTATATTAAGAAAGACAAGATGAGGAAAGAGCTTTACCAAACAAGTGCTGAAGAATGAAAGCTGAAAGTGGTGAGAAATGTAATGAGCCTGTTTTATCTTTGGATCTTTTGGATCATTAGAAGCTGCTCAGTGCGATTCTGCCTTGATAGCTCAAAACACTCTATGTGTCTCTCCTGACAATAGCAACTGCACCAGTTACTGAAGAAAGCAATGGTCATGTGAATAGTGCATGGACCCTCTTTTCTCATGGAGTTTAGATGCATTAAACCAGAACAAGCCTTTTCCCTTCATAGGAAAGAGAATCTCAAACTTAACAATAAAAACAGTGTCTGAGTGTCTTAATAATTTTTTTTCTGCAAAAAGGCCCAAGTTTGAGACATAGATAACTGCTGACAGTTTTGTGATAAAGCTTTAGAGTGAACGTGACTGTTTTAAGACCTGTTTCATACACTCTGTACTTCTTGCTTAACTGATCCTTCTGTGATGGAGGAAGCTTGGATGCCGAGGATCTAACCAACCTGACTGAAACCTTCTGAGGAAATCACAGATTTTTATGCTACACTCAGACTAATTTTGCTTCAGTGATTATTGTATTTGGTCAGGTCTTGGCAAGTGATAAACAGTGAAAGTGGTGTACTTGGAGGGAATTGCCTCTCAGGTGCAAGGCATACTGGATAATGCAAACTTGAACAGTGTCTTATAGGCAGAAATATAGCACCTTCTCAAAGAGATTTCTTATTTTGCATCTTCTCTAATCTTCTTTCCTTTTTCTTGGCATTATTAGATACATGCACAAAAGCAGGTACATGAGAGATTAGGCTGGAGTCGATGCCTGTGTACCAATGTGGTATTATTTCAGATAATGTTAAAAAACTGAGTAGTCAAGTCTTTCAATAGGAGCAACTAACTTTGTAACATCAAAGGCAAATTCCACGAAGTTCATTCTTTGTAGTAAAAAATATACTTATTGCAAGGGTGCCATAACTTTTGGCAAGAAAAAAGAAAAGAAAGAAAATAAACATTTCCTTGCCAAAGTTTTTAGAAATTCTTGCTGGTGTGGACTGAACATTGCTACCCTAATTAGAATACGGTTGCTACGTGCTGCAGGAAAGTGGAGAAGTGTTTCCTTGCAAGCACTTTAAAGCTACTATTGAATTTCTGTAAGTCCAGAGAAATCTAGTACCTCCAGCCTGTAAAACAAGCTTCTCTATTTGGCCTCATTAATGTTTAGTCTGTTTTTTCTTGGCAAAAACACTTCAGTGACGGTCTCCACCAGATTGACACTAAAGTGTTTCCTTTACTTGCCATCTGTCTGGACTGATTGGAAAAAGTAAAGTGGGGCTTGTTTAGAAAAATATATAAGCAGTTCATTTGGCACAAAGTTTGTTATAGATGTATGAGAAGCAGCCGGGCCCAGCTCAGGAGGTTAGAAAAAAATTTTGTTACAGAGAGATGGCTTTTCATGCACAAGTTCATGCACTAGATGTGTTCTTTCATTTAGCTTGCAAGAAGTGACTAAATAAATTAGCTATAGCATTTAATTAGTTTTATTTGTGTTTTACCAGGCCACTTTAAAATATTATGTGTGAATAAGTATCTGGTGTTTCAAATGCCAGTCAGCTGCAAGTACAACATTTAAAAGTAGCAGAATAAAGCTGAAAGCTTCTTAAGCACTTTCTTCCACCTTCATTCAGCAAAGCACTTAAATACATCAAAGATTGGTGTTTTGCTGGATTGATTCTGATTTTTTACAGGTTTCTCTGGCAGACGTGCAGCATTGTGGCTGCTTTGATTTTTTAAACCTTTCTGACAATTTGGTTAAATATGACGTAAAATACTCTTGAAATCCTGTTCATGTTAATGCTTTCTCAAAACATATTTGTATGTGTGCATATGAGTACATGCATGTAGATTGCATGGTGCTTTTTCTCCAGCTGTGTGCATTGCTCAGTTTCACCCTTATTAGTATTCAAAATTCATTATGGTTAGAGGCCAGAATCAGTCATTAAACTAGCTATGTGTGGCCCAGGCTTTCCCCCCCTCCTCCTTTGAAATGTCTATATTTGGCTTTTTCTGTGTTCTTTCTATAAGACTTTGCATTTATTGACTGAGCCTCTGCCGTGGTGAATGTGAAACTGAGAAATAGCCATTTTTCTATGGTTTCTGCAAAAGAGAGGGAGGCTCAATTCTAGTAGCAGAAAAAAATTAGGAAAATAAATTCTTTCTGCTTTCTGAGAAACATTAATCCCTGGTGGGAATTGTCTGTTGTTTGCATTGTAATGCCTCTGATTGATCACAACTCTCTCAATATTGTTTTTTGTAAAAATCAAACAGTTCTGGGAGGGAAATAATTTTTCAGGCTTTCGGGTAGGAGAGATCAGAACTGAATCATCTTTATTTCTGGTTATGGGGACTGTGTCTTTATTATTTATTATTTAGAGTACATAATCAGTAGAATTATCAAAAGGAGAATTTATTTCCCTCAGGTTAAAATTCTAGTGTTGCATCAGAGCTAAAGGCTTATCCAGTTTCTGGAATATGAATAGGTGAATGTTTTCATTCATGAATTCAGATACTCAGCCCTGTTAGACGCTATGAGCCAGCCAGCTAGACATCTCCATATAGGAATTACTGGCATAGGTTGTACTGGCATCTCCTTTGTGGCTGAATTTACAGGTGGAATTTTTGCAAATTCTCTTTTCAAAACTAGAAGCAACTGCTTTGATACTTGCCAATATATTAACATTTTTTTTCTCTTGAGACTTTGATTAACGTATAATTATTTTTGCCACTTTGCCATTTTGTGTTTGTTTTGCAGTGTTTGTTCTACATGACATGTTTACTTCATCTCATCTCATCTCATCTCTGTGACATGTTCCCACTCAGTATTTTACAAATACAACATGGGTTGGATGATTCATGTTTTTGCTAGACCTTACTAGCTCAATTTACTGCTTTCCCTAATGTTTGTTTTCCGTTCTAAAGTAGAGGTTTATTCTTCCTTTCTTCATTAAAATTATTACTTTTGGTACATAATGTCTTCACAGATGAATCAGTTAACTTGTCTGGATGGAGAGGCTAATTTTCATCGACATTTTATGTGTCCATATGGCACTTGATTTGTCTTTGTTATGCGCTTGTTTTCTGCTGTTGTAGTTCTACTAATGACAATAGAAATATATAAAATTCATACAACGTCCTTTTAGTTTTGATGACACATATTAACATAATACAACATCTTTTATGCATGAACTAGGACAGGAAGGTGTATATAGAACACTAATGGTCTGTTCTGTTCATACAATGAATTGGAATTGGTTCAGCAAAGTTACTCTGATTTAGCAATTCAAAAGATCTTGCCATTGTACTTTTATATTTTTAAATCTAGCTGCGTAGTTTCACAGAGGAATTTGTAGAACTATGCACCTTGTTCACTCAGTGTTACTGGTCACTGAGCAGTAATAACATTGTTGCCTCTTTACACAGGCTATTGATTGATACCAGTATTTTTTTGAGCATTGATAAACTAGTTTTGACTCTACATAGGAGTCTGGATTCCTTATAATAAAAATGATATTATGAAAATACAAACCATACCAAACTAGACAAATACAAAGGACATGATTGATTAGGAAGTTAATCACCTGTCCTTCATTTCAGAGCAGAGAAAAATGAATTTTTTCCTACACATAACTTTGAAGAAAGAAATCAGTCTCGCATAGTAAATCTACCAAGAAGTGAGGGGCACTCTTCATGATTTTCCTCCTTTTTGTATAAATAACTGGATAGAAACATAAAGCTATGGGATAATAATATTTTTGATAGACATAATGTGGGAGCAGATGTTACAGTTGTTCCTCGTAGTGGTCTGCTATTCAGTGTCAGGCTAGTCAACAACAGTGTTGAATTAAACTTGAAAGTCCTTTTGGTGTAGAAGGCAATTTTTGCAGTTTTCACAGGACAGTTTATCAATTGAACAGAGAAAGACTAGTATTACAGCAAGTGATGTTGTCCTGTTCATCCCTGTGGTTGTGTCCTTCTGCAAAAGTAAGCTTAGTCTCACAGGATGCAGTAAAAAGGTAGTAAAATAATGCAGGAAGAGGAATAATTGTTATGTGGTTAAGGAGACTGTACTGACCACTTGGATTCGACTTAGCTGTCATTGTATGGCATTAGATACTTCAATTTTAATAGTTGTAAGAAACTTCATATATATAAACTCACATTACATGTGCTGTATTGTTTTAAGCCACTAAGAGGCACAAGGGTGGTCTGTCAGTCAGGAGATGAGGTATGTATGGTTTTGCCAAATGTTCTTATACTGCTTTAATAAAAAAAATCATAGGCTTAGGAAAGATTGGCTGAAGCTGAACCAAAACTATCTAGGAGGCTGATGCACATGAGGAAAAATTTTCTTTTCTGAAATACATACTTTCTCAAGCACAGGACGATCCCCTTGGAGAGGTAAACGCATTCACATTAGTTCTGGCATAGAGTTTTCCATGCCTGAAAAATATTTTGGCACCTACGTTCATCTGTGAATGACCAGGAGCAGGAACTCCAGAAAAAGAATGGAGACAGTGGCTGGTATTTCCCTATACCTCTACCTCATATGGTTCATTTCTGTCAACACTATTTTCTATTCTAACTTTTTAGCCCTGGAAAACAGAGAGTGTAGAAATCTCCCTTTGGCTTGCAGGAAGTTGTTCTGATTTTCTTCTCACACAGCTTTGAAAATCCAGCTACAATTTCTCACATTTCATCCAGATCTCACTGTGTAATTTGTGTCATGATAAAAAATCTGCAGCTGGTTTTGGGTGCTGATGCCAAAGTGGTTGGTAGACATACTGTCTCTAGGCAGTGATGAATGAGTGGGGATGTGTGCTGCTGCAAACACAGTACAAAATTGACCTTGGGGTTTAAGTTCTGGTGAGTGTTGTGATTGCTGGAGCTGTTTAGCAGTGAGGAAACTAACTATTGCTTCTCTCTAAACTAGTCTGTCAGTATCATACCAACCTGACATAGTGGTGCTGAAATTTGCACGAGTGGTTCCAAACAAGATGCTTTAGTCACATCCCAGCTCACATGCTGGATAGAGAGAATGGAAACCAGTCATTGCATCATTTTCCAGATTTTCATTCTTCTGTTCACTTCCCAGTCAACCCTGGAATTTCAGCACCACCCTACAGACTTTTGACAGACCTTTTTTTGGGAAGTGTTTTGCTTCTTCCTCACCGAGTGAGCATGATGATGTTTTTAATTCCTTCAATATTTGAACTGCATATGTGGTACATGAGCTGATGCTTTCAAGGCTTAAGGCATTCTGAACCTTGTGGTATCCTTTTCTCCTAAATTTTTTTCTCACTGCAAGGTTGAAATCTGCGACCCGTAAGAAAGACTAAGAGGGACTAAAGGAAGCCAAATTCCCATAAGCACATTTGATAGATAGGGAAATAAAGGCACAAAGGCACAGGGAACCACACAGTAGTTGATGCCTGAGCCAGGAGTAGCTCATGCTTTAGTGATGAGAACATTGTCTTCCTCCTCAATTCCTAAACTGGTTAGAGCTCCTTCTCTGTCCTGGAGTGAGATTTCCATGTACGTTGCTTCTGAGAATCACCACCCTGGGGATTACTGTTAACTCCAAAATGTGTTATTTGCACATTGAAATACTTAAATAAGGAGCTTTTCTTTTTCCAGTTGCAGTCACTGGAGGCTTGATGGTAATAGAGCTCTTTTCTGGTCTCTGCCAAGTTTATTTTCCAAAAGAAATATCTGAATGAGGAAACAATGACTAAAGAGGATATGTGAACTGTCTAGCATGTTGCAAAGGTCCAAACATTAAGAAGAGAGAGGACTTTCAGGATGGCTGAAGAGTCCATTATACATGAAATTCAGAAAAAAAAGAACTAGGCTATCAGGAAAAGTCACTTTGAGAAAGGAGCCAGTGAAAGTCTCATGGCTTGAATTATTTCAAAGGGCAGAAAACTTTTGAGAACAATCTCTGTTGGTGTGGGATGGTACTGTGTAACCAAAAAGGTGTTTTCCATATTTTCCCACTCTTTTTAACTGATTCTGTGTTCAGCATCGAATTCATGTATTAGTGTCAGTCTTAAACAATACCTACAAAATCAGACATAATTGCTAAGCCGTTTGAGAAAAGAAGCAAAAAATACTTTCCTTTCCGAAGTCCTAGTAACAGGTTGCAAAGGGCCTGTGAGGTTTGATTGCCCTGACAAGCCTCACCTGGGCCCTTGGCACACCTGCCCTGAGCCCAGGCGCTCTATTTAAGCTCAGCCCAGTACCAACCTTCCCTTCCCAGGCAGTGCCACAGCACTCGTGGTCTCCAGCTCTTTAACCAGACATGCCTGGCCCATTTCAGTGCCTGGTGCCAAGGCTGCCTCTAGGAAATAACTTTCTGGTGAGGAGAACATTAATAGTGAGTTGGCTTTAGCGCTGTTTTTGTATCATGCTTTTAATTTGAGACTTTTTTTGTGTGTGGTTGGGGCTTTTTTTGTAATTTATCTTGTCAAATCAATTTATGTCCGTGCAGCAAAACTGATCTTTAGGCCAAATTGTTTGAATGCTCTGGAAGAAAATGAGATGCCTTACTGAGGAGAAAAAGAAACTTATACTGTCTGCCAAGTTTTAGGCTTGGATGGAGAGTTGAGGTGTCAGCCAACTGGGGCAAACCACAACCTGTGATAACTCTGGCCTTTTACAGATACTTAAGTCTTGCTCTGTTGTGTTTATTTTGGTATGAAGTCACCTCGCAGTAGCTTGTAGTTAAGCTCTTGTATCTTCTCCTTTTCCTTTGTGTGATGCTTATTACACCCTGAGACTTTAACATTGCTGTTTAGATTGAACAATGTGCAAACTGAAAAATAACACGCTAAAGAAGATGTGAATGTGCTTCCTTGTTTCTTCCAAAAACCTTATTCTAGGCATTATGTAGTACTTTTAGCAGCCATCTCTGGGACCAGTGTCGGTGTTTAAATCCCACACAGGTGATTGAACTGATTGTGCTGTAGTGCCTTGTGCTCCACCTGTGCTCTAATTTGGGGATGGAAAAGCATCTGTGAGTGATGGGCAGGCTGTTGCAACCCGAGGGGATGGGAGAAGCATGGCTCTGAGAGCTGGTGTGGAAAACAGATGCTTTCAATGCTGTGCCACAACTTTGCCATTGCTTTACAAGGTAGTAGTAGTATCTCCTTTGTAGCTGGCTGCTCTGCTTTGTTTATATAGCTCTAGTTTAAACCACGTTAAGGCACGCTTCAGCTATATGGTCCTGTGTAAAAGAGGTGTAATAGTTTCTGTTTGGTCTCCACTGGACGTTACTTCATTTAACAAAATGACATGGAGCACATTTTTGCTCTGTATGAGACAGGTAGAGGGGGTGAGTTTTTTACCACAGTTTTTCCTGTTAAGCAGGCTGAGTTCTTACCACAGGTAGGAATAACTGTTAGCTCCACTTAAAGGTGGTGTTACCGGTTTAGTGGGACAATTGTGCTGCATATGTCCACATCTGCCTAAAATTTGGTGCTATAGAAACACATGCTATATAGTTTTTTACACTAATTGGTGATACTTCTTTAATTACTGTTGGAATAGGCAATATATATGTTTAAATGCTTAAACTTAGTAGGTAAATACATTTTCTAACAGCATTGGAAAAGGTGTTGAACCACTTGTTGGGATTTTGATGTAGAATTCACAGATGTGACTTGATGAATTTGATGGCTTTTGCAAATTGTCAGAGTCAGTCAAAGAATCTCAGTTTTCAATGAGATTTTCTGTCAATAAAGGTACAGATAATGGTCTTTTGCCATTATTTTACAATGATTAAAGCAGTGAAAATGAAAGTAATCCTGGTTATCTAAACAGGTACTGCAGATTTTTGTGTCATGAGGAATTGAGGTGGCTTTATTAGTTGCTTTTGAGAGAAATATTTAAGAAAATGCACATTTTATTCTATGCAGTTATTTGCAAGTCTTGGTTGTGTAATAATTCTGCAGTACACAAATAGTAAAATGCTGATAGAATATAATGATAATTTGCCGTGGAGAAGCCCACTGGCCACAGGGAGGTAGGAATGACTATTTTAACATGTAAGATGAAGACTGAGAAATTAAATAAAATAGGAAACACGTGGCCTGGTAATTTCTGGGGGGAAGAGGCAGTGGGCTAAATGCATCATGCAAAGTGGACCATGTGCATCTGCAAGTCCCAGGAAACATGGGTTCTTACTGGGACAGTGCCCACCTAGTACAAATGTGTTTGAAATTTTTGAACACAAGTTTTTTTCCTACCATCTTAACTATTTTTTGCACTGAGGAATTCCAGTTATACTGACACACTATTTATTCCATGCTCATTTCATCCTTTAATAAAAGGGTCTATCTTTCCGAAGATAAGTGTATTTTTCTACCCTGAAGAGAAAAGCGCAAATGCTTGACAGCTCCTTTCTTTCTCTTTCCTCTACTCACTATGCAGCAAATAATCAATCTTGGCTGAATGACATTTTAGAGAAATTGCAGTTGTAAATGTGTCAGTATTTATGAAAAGTGTAAAATGCCCCTTGCATTTGCATGGGTGGGAAATCAGAATTTAGCTAAATATACATGTGTTTGAAGAAACCATAGAAATAGTGATCTTGTGACAAGAAAATTACAAAGCAGCTTTTTGAAGAAAATTGCATGAATGGTCACCACTGTGAAGACTTAAATGGGTGACTCCCAAATAAATCTTTGAGAAGAGTGAGAGTACCTAATTCTGGGTGGTGCGGAGATCCCTTGACATCAGACCCATTCTTAGAAAAGTTTCTCCTTGTGCTCTCTTTAACTGCTGCTACAAGGTTGGACATCAGGTACCAAATATAACTCTTCTTTTGTGGGCTGATCTGTGACTATTTTTCTCTCCCTTTCATAATATGTTTACCATTATTTCAATAATAATGCAATGACATGCATTCATCCTTTAAATGCATCCAGTTTAATGCTTTTTCCAGTGGCATCTTGGCAAGTTTTGCAAACAGTGTTCAATCAACAACCTTTACAAAGCCCTCTCAATCCCTTAGTTACACAGTTAGGGAGCTGAAGGATAAAGATGTTAGAAGACTTGGCTAAGGTCACAGAAGGAGTTAGTAGCTGGCATTTCTTTAATCCCAGACTCCTATTTCAGACTTCAGACCACACATCCTCCACATAAGCATGTTTATATTTTGGGCACGGTATAGGGAACAATCCCGCCACAGTGACTTTCCGGGTCAGTGACTATTCATTTATAAATTGTAAACTTTCCAAAGCTGAATATCTGAAAAGGACAAATATGAGGGATACTTCAAGAGTGTGAAGGCTGATGTAGTAAGGATGTAGATTTCTCACTAAGGGAAACCACTGGTGTGTTCCAACATCATTTGGTTTGCCACCAAACAACAAGCTAGTAATGGTGACATTGACTCGCAGTTAGTCTGTGCGAGGTGTTGGTTAATGATACTACAACAGATATTCATTATAAACTACAGTTACCCACAGTTTACTCTGTTTATACAACCATTTAGTGGTTATTTATTAAAAATAAAATTTATGTTTGGTTATTGCATGTGTATTTTGGCAGGGAAGTGACCTTGGCAGAAACATGTCTGGATCAACACTCAGCTAGCAGTCACTCTTTATGTTGTCATATAAAACCTTGTTAAATAATATTTTGTTTCTATCTTCAATTGCTGTTATATAAGACCAGTAATGAAAGTCTCCCAAAGGATTGGTAAATGGAGTGAATTTTTCTGTATGTTTTCTCCATAAAATAAAGAACTAAGCCAATGAGTGTCAACATTACTGCCTAGCTGAAGTGCTTGGTATAAACTTTGGTAGTAAATTGTTTACTTTTAGATTTTTGCAGGTTTAAGAGTTCTCTACATTTAAATACAATTTGAATGGCTTTTGGATAACTAAGGATAATTCACATTCAGAAAGCATTTTACTTTCCCTTCAGTGAGACTACTCACATGCTTAGAATTAAGTGGTTGGTTGAATTGTTTAATGCTCAGAAAAGACACTAAAAAGAAAACCAGGGAGAAACCATGGCTTCAGACAGAACCAGTGTGAAAACTGATTGTAGTTGTGATATGTAGTTGAAAAAGACATCTTGGTGTCACTATACATCATCATTGTGTTTTCATTTTCTTGATGTTATTTTGATACATCTTCAATTTCACCTCCATGTTTTTCCCTGTTTTTTATGATTTACTTTTGACGCTTTAAAACAAAACCTTTGTGTGATAATTGAGGGACTTAAAGCTGCTATAAACTAAGAAGGAATGAAGAAAGCGAGAAAGAAATGGCTCATCAGCCGTTATGGACTGCTAAAAGTGGCGATTTTGGAGAGAGTTGCCCATTCTTTGTGGACGTTGACTGTGACCCCAGGAGAGGGACAGCGGTGCGCAGCCATGTAGCTGCACTGGCTGTTTGCAGGGGCTCTTTGGGTTAGCACCAGGTTGGGTTACTCATGTACCTAAGGGTTTGGACAGTTGATAAGGTGAATAACAGATTAGAAGGGGTCTTTATCACTGCTAGCTGCTTTGACAGATGATGGTAAATGATATCCTCAATTTTTTTCCTAAACTAGCGGTATCTCTCTGGGGCATACCTGAAGCCTTCTCTTCCCTGAAGTAAATAACTGCTTTGTTTCTTGAGTCAGGAAAGTCTGCTATAGAGCTTTGGTTGTCAGGAGCATGTAATACAAACCTGCCCTTGGCTTCCAGAACAAAAGGAGTGCAGTCCCTAGCTGTCAGGGGAAAACAGATAAATCAAGAAAAACCTCAGGTTCCTGCGTTGGGGTCAAAACAAAGAAGCTCTCTTTGCTCTAGGCTGGCTGTGGTAGTCACCATTTGAGAAAATTAGACTTCACCACACTTACCGCATGGCAATAGCTATTTTCCCTCTGCTTACAGGGGTATCTCCATGTGCCAGGTGAGAGCTGTGGCTACATGGTGACTTCTGAATTGTGACCAGCACTGCTGTGTGTGCCTCAGCTCAGCAGAAGCTGTGACCCTTTCTGACTGTTCAGTGTTAGGAGGCCAAGGCAGATTCAGTTCCTCCCTCTTGGGCCGGGGAGGAAGGAGAATGAAAGGCTGTTTTAATCATGTTTTTCTTTGTCCACAAGCCAACAGAAGCCATCAAGTGAGCAGTGCTCTTTGTAGCAAAACAATGCATGCAGTTTATTAGAATCCATAGCCACACCTCTCATTTCTTCAACTTCCAGTAAGCCTACAAGAGCTATTAAGAAAAATATATCCAATTAAATACTGTGGAGGGAAGATACATCAATAAAAGGGGCCATTTAATATGACTACAGACATTGTTTCTACGACACAAGCATGGCTCTTATTTTTGTGTCTGGGTGCTCATCTACCAGAGCCTAAACATGCACTGCTGCCATCCTTTTATATATTATTTTCTTCTCTACTGTAGAGCAACTCAGAAGCTGAGCAAGCTGTGTCCTGGAAAAAGACATTGCAGGAAATGATATTTACCCTTTGATTGTTAGATCCTTCCTCTGCTGTGATATACAGTGACTTGTTTTGTCTTTGCCTAGTGAACAGGCTTTCTTGATTTAGATTTATGTCAAGGTCTCATTGCTGGTAGAGGAGCCTTTAGTGCCTTTTATAAAGTAAGAGAGGAAAGGCCATGTTTTTCACTTATCTTATAGCTTTTCATACTGTCTGGAGCCTTTGTAGAGTAAGTTGGCTAAATCCAAGTTTGCAGCACTTATCCCAGAAGAGAGTACGTATTTATGTAGCCAGTCAAATGCTTGGAGAGCAGTGTAGTGACCAGTGAGGCTGTACATTGACCTCCAGGTGCATTCCACTGAATTGTTTGTGTTGACTTATGCAGGGATGCTATTCAGTATCAGCAAGGGAATTGGAATCTGGATTGCATATATTATTGCATGATGATAAAGGGGAAAAGCTGCAACTAGTGTGGGGAGTTGATACAAGCTTCTAGCACATGCTTGAAGCCTTTCTATTTAACTGTAAGAAAGAGAGGCTCACATCCCATTTCTCTGTGTACATTTCATTGAATCCATCTTTGGTGCCACCAGGATAGGGTTGACTTTCTCTGCCTTTCTGGTGTTTCTTTAACTCCACGTGCCTTTTGTTATATTGGAAGCATGTTGTGATTGAGTTAACCTCAGTCTCTTCCTGGCAAGATGCAAATTTTATTCCAAACTGCTTCTGTTTAATGCCAGGTCAGTACTTGATTGTTGGCAGGAGGTATTATGGACACTACAACTGTGTTGATAGAGTATATATCTTGTAGGTTAGTGTTTGAAGCATGTATGTGTGAGCAACTCTAAGGTACTCAAGGAAGAGGGAACGTCAGCAGTAAAGTGGGAATTGATAGCAGAAGCACAATATGCTTTCAGTCCTTTTTCAACCCTTACTAACAACTTGCCTCATAAAAATTAGCAAAAGTAGAATTACAAGGTGTAAAATAGGAGAAATCCAAAGGTCGAGTGGAGTTTATAGAAAGTTCTAATGCTTTCATCTGTACACAGTTATGAGGCTTTGATTTATTATATTTAAAGGCTTTTATACACTTTTAATGTAGTATTGCTTTTGGAATATAAAGGATATAGTAATGAAGGAAAAACTGAAGAGATGTAGAGGTAGATTTTTTGCCAAAACTGACTCAGTTATAAAAGAAGTAGACAAACATGTGTTTGAGAATTTCCTACTGGTTTACTATTTTATAATGCTACTTAAAAATGCAATGGGTAAGGTTATATTTACATATGAATATATATAAAACTTTTCTGCAGAAAGACTTTTTACAGATTTGATATTTGTTTCTTTTTCCATAATTTTTTTGGTTTGATTGCTTTGTGTTACCCCTGGTGGTCTTTAGTCTCCAAGATCAACAGTCATGCAACTTCTTTTTTTTAATAACTTACACTTTAATTTTTCTCAGAAAAAAAGGCTCTTTATACAGCTGTATGCTTTCATGAGAAATTAATGACTTGATAAACATTAGACTGTTATTGTTTATGCAAATGCAGTCAGCTCCCTGAAAACAAGTCTAGGTCACATAGTGTGTGCATTATTTAGTGCAAGAAAGAAAATAATTTTTGTAGGAAAACAAAGAGTAGGATCCATGTCATAAAGATCAGTAATTGCATACACAAGGAAACTCCCTTCTCTTGGAGAACTCCCTGCTCCCCAGTCACAGTTCCCTTTTCTTTTGGTAAGGAATGGTAAAGAACCCTAGTCCAACTAATTGAGTTCAGCTTTCTGTAGCTGCTGATAGGTCTCTAATCAGTCAACAAAATATGTCTATTAAGAGATACTGAAATAACAGTAAAGGGTAATAGAAATGATAATGCCATGGCTACCATTTTCCTAGTCTGTGCCTTAGTCACTGTTTATTTTGTGCGTGGCTTTTTGAGAAGGCAAGGGAGAGGAGTTTTAGCCAGGATGTAGTAAAGCACTTACTGTGCAGTCATTTTGGTGATTGCCTTTGGAAGAAGAGTCTCTTTTTCTAAGAGTTTGGGAGATAATTCTGAAATTCACACCTGCCAGGAATGTCTTTGAGGAGTCATGATAGAAACAAATACAATAGTGACTGTAAGGATTGCAAATATATTCCTTAAGGTTGTTTGTGAGATCCTCTACCAGGCCCCCAGTTTTTGTATAAATTTTATTTATGTGGGCTGCTGTTTGGGGACATGATTTGCAATATTCTGTGCCCTAAAATTACTACTTGTTGCCAAGACCCAAATGGTGTCATTTTGGCTCTAAATGGCTAAGCTCTTGTGTAACATGTCCATTTTAACCTTTGGCGCTCAATGGTTAACATATATCTAAGAAAGGGCTCATTCCATGCTGCTCAAGGTTGCATAGGGTGTATTGCCCTGAAAAAGGAATTTTGCTTAAGGGTCAAAATCTGTTGGTTTTGTCTGACCCTGTGAAACTAGGGCAGAGCTGCTGACTGGGGGGGCAGGTGAATCAATCATGCTCTAGTGAATGGGCTGGTTTTGCAGTTGTGGACTTTATGCCTTGGTAAGTGATGGAAGATGCCAAGAGTGCTCAGACTGCTGTGGTATTCGTACAAGGTGCTTTTCCAAACTGTCTGCTTCACAGGACTGGCAGGTAGACAAACAAAGATTTTTTTAATATAGTTAGTGTCTATAATTCATACTCTTTTCTTGCCTGCTATATCATAGTAGCCTCTATGTAGGTAATTAAAAAAAAGTTGTATATACAAATGTGGTTTAACAAAACCTTTATTGGCTCAAAGACATTGTGCCAAAACAGTTGCTGCAGATGTATTGGGTGACTGAAGCTGTAGTTCATTTTCGGTATTATATCCCTCTGCTTCTCTGTGTGGCCTTGGAAACAAGCCCACTCCATTCTGAGGGGTGTCCTTGGTTAATTCTTCTGTTATTTTGTTTCTACATATTCACTCAGATCTATTATGAGAAGGAAGGATTGAAAGTAATGCAGACATTTAAGAGATGAAACATAACATGGAATTTACTGATTAGGCCCCTGTAATTACAGTTTATACAGGAAGAAGCACTCCCAGGAGATTTCTCCAAATAAACAGCAGGAATGATGGTTCCTTTCTACTGCACTGCTGAAATGTGGCTTTGTCCAGATGCTTCTAGGTTTCAGATAAAGGATCTGGAGTCTGCTTGTGCTCTCTGCACTGGCAGTTTCAAGGGGGCACCTATCATCTAGGCTGTCTATTAGTAACTATTTCCATCACTGCAGTTCCCAAAGCTCCCTGTTCAAATGGTAGGTAACAGACATCAATTTGAGATTTACCTAGGGACTATTTTGTCCCATGACTTTGTGTGGTTGGTCTTGGTTTTTACCACTTTGACATAAGAATGACTGAAGCCAATTTAAAACAGATGAATCAATGCACATGTACAGACCAGCTAATGTAAGGCTTCAATAGAAAATTATTGCCCTTGGCTTGTCCCTTTCTCTGTGAATATGTATGGCTGGCAAAAAACATAAAAAAATTGTGACTTATTTCTGCGGCATTCTCTATTGCGTAGTGCTGTAAATATATTGGATTTTAAATTGTACGATTTCAAAATAAGTCTTTTTACTTGCTTTCTAGTCTTGGAGATTTTATTGTGTGCTGGAAGTCACTAATTTTGTAGCCCTTATAGTCAGATTTTATTTAGAAGCATAAGAAATAATAGAAATAAAAGGAGTCTTCCTTTCCATGCAGTCATACTGCTGGAAAAATGGAGGCACTTAAAAATAAACTAAACTTCCCCCCACTATAAGACTTGGGGAAAGAGCTGGGAAGATTCTGTACTGAATATTTGTTCCAGTATGAAAAGCCTGTATCTACTCTGTGTAAAATGTGGGAATTTACCAGACTTAGATACAGTTAAAAGGAGACCGACTGTATCATCTCAGTAGTTGGTTTCTTCACAAGCATATGTTTGTGAGCAGGAATGACACTCGCCCTGTGCAGGAGGCCTGCAGACAGCATATGTACCACTCACAGCTCTTTTGAAGTTGCAGAGCTGGGTGTCAGTGGAATTCAAGAGGTGCCTCATTCTGGGAGTATCCTTTGCACAAGATTGCCTCTCACTTCTGTCACCTCACCCAGAGCCTGCTGTGTCTGTGGGGAGGCAGGAGACTTCCCTGATGAAGGGATTGATTTTTAAATCGTGTCCCTGTTAAAAACAAAGGCAACCTGAAATAAAATGACCTATAAGCTGACAATGGAAAGAAGACATTCTCATTCAGAGATAAGGAGGGATTCAGCGCAGCCTGTGTGGAGTTAGTTGTTCAGCTGTTGGACTGTGTATTAATAAAGGGAAAGATGGAAAAAACCATCCTGGTGAAGTTAATCACTCTACAGTGTGTTGTATTAATTTTTTTTTGGTTGCTCCAGAAATTAAACAAGAGGATATTATGGATTAGAATGAAATTTTGGCTAACTTGTAACTTACTTGAGGGAATTTAAAATATCAATCAAGAACTCTGAAAAAAGAACTCTGTGGAGTCCACACTTAAAATTGAAGGACAAGTTAAGGATTCTTCTATGCAAATTTAATTACATTTAAGTAAAGGCAGCCTTCTCAATGAAAATTCTGTGTGCATTGAAACAATTTTGTGGAAGAAAGTGAAAGTATTTTGCATTTCAAAAGCCAATGAGATGAAATTTCTCATTATGCCAGCCAAGAGACTTCCAGGATAGGGCTTAGAATACCATGTAAGTCATGCTATTAAAATGAAAACATTGCTGATCACACATTGATCAAGTGACTTTAATACACCAAACTATGGGTGGAGGGAGTTTGAAATTAACTCTGAAATATACAGACCAGTGAACCCAAACTCTTGGTGTACCTGTAGATGAAATGCTATTAGACATGAACAATGCAATAGTGCCTATCCACTAAAATTGATTCCTGAATATGAAAATAAAATTATTCCTGAATGAAGAGGTATTGGATTAGATCTATTTTGGCACTCTGATTTAATTTCTGGGATTAGTTTTGGAACTTTGTCTGGAGTCTTTTCTCATACCTGTATTTTCTTCCCCTTTCTGGTTGCAGCTGCAGCAGGTGAAAACTGTCTCCTATGTGATTCACAGTAGTATCCTCTCTGAGGAATGAGGAGTGAATCCCAGTTTCATTGTTTCACAGGTTATTTTGAGTTGGAAGGGACCCACAAGGATCATTTAGTCCAACTCCCAAGTGAATGCCCACTCAGATTGAACCCACACCCCTGGGGCCATGGGCACCACGCTCCATCCATCCAAACCTCCCATCACCTAGACCATGTCACGGAGTTCCTCATCCAGTCTTTTCTTAAACCTCCAGGGATGAGGACTCCACCATTTCACTTGATTCTGGTGAAATAGGTGGGGATTTGTCTGGAGTTTGGGTTGTCTCTACATGTTAGTGTCTCCATTAACAGCTGTAAGCTTTAGCTACACACAGTGTTTACACTTCCTTAGTCAGACCCTCCACTGAATTTTGTAGGCTTCTCTGGTAATTGAACGGAATCCTAGGCCTTGGAGGTCTTTCCTGCAAGTCCTCTATTTGGATTTAGCTATAGTGCTGCTGACAGATGAGTGCAATTGAGTGCCATGCAAGCGAGTGCCACATGCTCCCCATCTCCTTTGTTTTGTGTCCTGGGAACAACCAGCAGCAGCTCTGGGACTGCCTGTCTGGCCACAGTTGGGTTGCGTGGTAAACTCAGATATGTGCCATTGGCATGAGCAGCTCTTCCAATGCCTGCCCAGTATGGGCACTCCACATCTGGCTCTGGGAGCAAGGGAGCTGGAGCTGTAGTGATACTTTTACCTCTGTTCTCTGGGTACCGTTTAGGTCTGTGCTTCATTAGAATTCTGAAAGATATCCTGACTGCCCTTTCTACACGGGTTTCCATTTTTCCTACTATTACTAAAAAGTTAACACATGCTGGTTTTATTTGGAATGTAATGGTTTGTCAGCTAGGCCTTTTGATTTTTCTTTGAAAGGCTGCTGTCTAGGATACAAGCAGACATATATTTTATGACTTCAGATCTTCATACATTGTGGGTTAATTTAAGAGCCTCAGTGTGTTAGGGTGTTTCTGTAAGGAAAGGATAAAAATGCTTCTGAATTGCCTGTGAGTCATTCAGCCTGTCAGTAGAGAAGGATTTCCCTTCACTGTTTATTGTGACTGGATTGCTGCCTCGGGAGCCTTAGTTCAGTGCACAGCATCTCTCCAGAGACCTTCCGACGTGGTAAAATGTGGAGTTGTGGTGAATGTGGGTCATCTACCAGAGCAGACAATGGATTGGAAAGCCCACCAAAGCATTGCAAGGGAGTGTGGTGTTCAAGCTAGGAAACTTGTTAAGACTAGAAAAAAGGATTGTTCTGCTGGGAAATTCAACATTCTGTCAAGGTATTTGAGAGATAAGGATATTTCTAGTGGATGAGCAGCTAGGATTTAGATGATATCCCACAGGGAAAGGTGTTTTATCTGGAGGCTTATAGTAACAAAATATAAGCTGTTTGCTAGCAACAATAACTAAGGAAAGGAATCATGTTTAGGCTTATCCTGATTTTTCAAAAAGCATGTTGGCTGAACTGTGCCTCCCAGTGACCCTTAGTTCAAGGGACTGAAATCTGGCTGCACTGCTCCCTCTCTGTCTGACACTCTGGCCATGGAAGGCAGATATTTAATTAGACAGGGGATTTTTAAACATTTGGGCACTGAATGGCTTTGAACTGTTGCCAGCAATGACATACGTAAATAATATTTTTCTGTTTCAGAGGACAAGTACTGGAGTGCTAGCAGACACCTTTTCATTCCTCTGTGACTGACAGAAGCTGTTTTAAACAGGCAAAATACAGTCAGAAATTGCGGTGTGCTGCATCTAAAGTGCTTTTTGACCTGAATAGCATTCTGTTGGTAAACAACAAAACGTTGTCTGTATATGGAATTGCCTATGGCATTTCAAGTAGCCATAATCTTGCTTCTGTTGGTATCTGTTGTGCATCCCTCAGGTCCTGGGAATGCGATTCTGTTTGGGTGTGGTGGTACAGTAGCACTGGCATAGTAATTGCTTTGTCTTTTCAGTGAGTAGCTCTCCAGGCACTGTGGAGCAGGTACAAGCAGGATTTTTGTACCTGGCAGAGAAGAAGAGTGCCTTCTCTGATGAAGTTTTCTTGTATGCTCCCCTGCTCAGTTACACAATTACAGTTAGTATGGTCTATTCCATCCTGAAAGCTCTTATCCATAGAAAATCCTCTCTATGCTAGTCCACTAATGTTGTTTCTGAAGTTGTACCCACCAGTTTTTTAAAATTACAGCTTTACTTTTCATACTGGGTAATTTTTTTCCTTACTAATGTGTTCATTAGAAAAATCAGTGTTGATTCACATGAAATTATCCTTAGACTATTCTAATCCAGGAATTGGCTTCAGTTGAAGAAAAGCATGTCAGGACTGGAGTGCTGATTAGAGAGCCAGCCCAGATGGTGTGAGATACTGCTAATGGATCCTTCCATCCTTATGATTTGTAGACTCTTGGATGCAATATCAGAATATGATATAGGATACCTGGGCTCAGATTGCTTCTCTGCTTGCAAGAGTATGGGAATGTGAACTTGGATTTACTGAAAACTGTGATGGTTCCAACTAGTGGCAAATTGTTCAGTGAATTTAGTTCTTTAGCTTTTATTAAAAATCCCTGAAGTGCTGTAACTTCCATCCCTCCCTCTCCTCAAACCAAAAAAGAATTCCAAATCAAACAAATTTATATGTAGGGAAAGGGGTAGGGGTCTCTTGATCTGAAAGAAATAAGGCTTTTGTCTTGCATGAAATTTTAGAATACATGAAGTTTTGAGACTGATGTGAAATACTTCTGGTTCTTCATCCGGTGAGCCATGACATCAATTATTCACATGGGTTTTTATTTGTGCTGTGTTAGAAAACCAGGCATTTTATGGGAGGTTTTATGTTAACTTTTGGCTTCTGAGAACTGTGGACAAGACTGGAGTCTACCTGATCTCTTCTCTTCCTGGCAGAGATTGGGAGTAACTTATTCCCAGTAAAAAGACATAAGGCAGATAAGTGTCTCTTTCACAACCTGTCTCTGCTATGCCTGCCTGTCAGGAAATGTTGGTATGGACTGACTGAGGTTTGGATGGGGAAGAGGCTCTTGGTGCACAAGGGAGCAGCCCTGTATGGAGCTGGCACTTTAGAAAATGTGAATAGCCCCTAGGAGTGGTGTCTGTGCATCCATCAAGTTCCCAGGGTAAGAGTGGGAAAGTAGGATGAAACACATGAAAAACTTGACAGTCACAGCAGTCAGAGGGCAGCTGAGCTTTATTCCTTGAAGTGTATTTAAATTGTTGCCAGAGAGCCCTCCTTCTGCTCTGGTAGCCTTGCATACCTAGAGAAAAAATTGCTAATGGTTTAATGTGACTCCAGACTCCCTTTTCTGTCCTTAGGAAGTTGATGTACTGTTTCAAAGCGACTAAAAATGAATTGGTTATGTCTGTTTCTTCAGATTTTTTCTTCAGATCTGAATATAAGTTTTCCAGAACTGTGTGGTCAGGTGAAAACTCCTGTTGCTCGTGCATGTACAAAGCAGGAAGGACCTCTGCCTCTTATTTTATAAACCTTTCTTGTTCAACTCCTAGGGCTAGCTAGGAGAGTGCTTGTTAATATGGTGATCTGATTCCCATGCCTCCTTACCTCAGTTCATTTCCAGCAGTTCTGCAGCAAGCAGGAAACTTTAGCTGTGTATAGCCTTCCTGTGAAGGGGCCACCAAGGGGGAATGCCAAAGACATTTTCTCTGCTTTCCGTGTGAGCACGGGGTCTCTTACTGAATTCCACAGCAGTCTCATGTGTTACTCTCCATGAAATTGCTGAATTCCAGGTCTGACAAAACAGACTTCCATCTGTGATTCTGTGTTGAGAAGCTGGATGATGTATTGGGTACTGTAACATAGGAAACGTATAGACCTACTGATATGTTGGGACCATAGTAAACACTTCTTTTTTTCCTTGAGGTTTGACACTCGGCTTTGGCATTCTAGGTGCAATTTTTATCTGAATTGCAGAAGTTTGCTTTAAGACACTAAGTTGAATGTTCTTAATAGTTTTCTCAGTGATCAGCCTTTTTGAATTTTCCATAATGGTTTTTATGCAATTCCCATTAATAATTTCCCAGTTAACATGTATTTTTGTTGTGTTTATCTGCTCATATTTGGAAAGTTATGCATAATTTATAATTCTTATACTAAGTGAAATGAGCTTAGTAGGCTTTGAAAAAGGGTTAAGCATTTATAAGTGTAATAAGATAACCTAGAGTTAAGTTAGAAAGGATTAAAAACATGAGATATAAATCCCTATGCCTCAGGGGATAATTGCTGGAGTTTAAAAAGGAATTTCCCCGATGGGTAAATTAGTCTATAATTGCCCCCATAGGGACTCCCTCCTAAACATCTGATACTGGTGTCAGTCAATACCATGCTTGATGGACCCTCAAACTAATTCAGGATGGCAATTTCCATATCATAGGAGCTGACACAGTACTGGAGTGTATATCATGTTCCTTTTTGGAAATGTAAAAAATATTTACTGTTTACCAATAGTATGTTACAGTGATATATTAAGTATTATTATGCTTATGTGTTGTATATCACAGTATGTAATAAATAGTAAATGTGGTTGTTTCTATGGATTTGCACTTTACAAGGAAGGAAGGTCTCTCTTACAGTGGAATTACATGATTATCTTGGACTAAAATTCTTTGTATTTCAGAGTTTTAAGTAGTAGTAAAAGGGTTCTGTGTCCAAATTACCTGTGCAGACCATTAAAAGACAAACCAAGGACAGCGTTTCTTTTGTTCCCAGTCTGTCATATGAAGTTTCCATGTGTTTTGCAACAGAAAGGCCCTCAAGCAGAAAAACAAGTTCAATATGTAGGTAGGCAGGAACTGAAAGCCTTATCTGAGCCATTTTGGACATGTTAGAGAAAGGGGATCATAGGACTGAGACTCCATGGATTAGACCCGTGCCACTTCTCAGGAGACTTGTATAACTCCGGGAGAGTGACAGTGGCAGCTGAGTAAAATATTCAGAGATTAGAAGAAGTTTTTTTCCTTTGTGTTCAATGATCTAATAAGTCATCTGCTAGCAGCTCCTCATGCTACTTTGGAGAAATGACTGTCAGCATGGAAAAGCTGCTGCCTTTTGAATATGAGGTGTTCTTATTAAGAGTTATGGAATTGCGTTAGGACTACTCTGAAGTAATAAATCCTCACACCTGATGCGCATTAATGTTAAATTAACACTACCATGAAAAAAGCAAACCCAAACAAACACACCAACAAACAATTCACTAAATCTTTCCCTGCCTACCTAGTGCAGTTGCAGTTCTCTGTACAGTACATGGAGTCTTCTCCCACAGAGGGAGATGAGGAATATTGTAACATCCAAAATGCTTAATCACAATTTGTACAGTCATCTCAGACTTCTATGAGACTCCCTGGTTATTGCTTTCTTGCTGGAGTTTTTACTAATTCTCATGGTACTTGTGCATAGCTCACTTAGCAGTCAAATTCTCTCCATGGTCTGAGAACCCTCTTAAAAGTAAACCTTTAAACCTTAAAAGTAAACCTGTGTCGGCTGTGTTTGTCTCCTGCTTCATGGTCTTGGCTGTGTAGAAGCAATAGAGACCATGCTTTAGGATATTTACTCCCTCTTGTAAATTACCTCAGGTCCATACCTTGAGACTTTTTAAAAAATTTTAATTTAGCTACATCTAATTCCGGTTAATTTCCATGTATCACTCACTGTAGACTTGGAAGTCACTAGAGTGTTGCACTACCACCTTTAATTACAGGCTAGTTGGTGTTTGGGGCGGCTGGACTAAACGTTTTCATGCTCAGATTTCACAGTGATGTATGAACTGGCAGTAGATGATGTACCCTAGTAAAAGCCTGAATTGATACAAATGAGTACAAACACATCTCCTAAGAATGTTCTGATCTCCTATTAAATAGTTCCCATTGCTCTGAGGGAGTAATTCAAGACAACTTTGAATTCATTCCTCAGAGTAGGTTAATTATGAAAAGATGAGCACTGTGCTGAAATTAAAAAATGAACTTATGAACCAGCACTAGCCATTATTTGAACCATGGCAGTGTGTGGTGACAAGACACCTCTGCCCTGCTGAGCAAATACCAAATGGGAGAACGTTGCTGCATTGGAAGACGGAGCCCCAGTCAGGTGGTGTAAGAGGCTTGAAGGTAAAAAGTCAAAGGGAATGAGGAATAGGCATCTTGGGAGAAGTGTGGAGCTTGGCTGGAGTGTGTGAAAGAATCTTCAGACAGAACATATTTAGAAGAAATTTCAGGGTTTTGCCATAGTCCTACTTACAAAAAATGTTTGTGTCTGTAAAACCAATGGTTTTGTGTCCTCTTATTTTCAATATGTTTGCTTTTGTATTAACTTAAAGGTTTTTCCTCTGAGAATCTTCTCTATTTTCTCTTTTTGCAATTAAACTGCACAGAAGATTTTTCTCAAGTTTTTAGATGAAAATATTGATAAAACAATCTCTGAAAGTTCTCTCAGGTGTATTTTCTCTGTTGCACGTGAATCCATGAAAGTGTGAAGTGCGTCACTGGCTTTTTGGTCCAGACATGAGATATAAAAGCAAGATTTGGCAAGTGGCCTGTAAAGGTTCATGAACATCATTTATACTGTGGATTGCCTTTGTCAGCCAACAGTTTGCAGAGGGAAAATCATCAAATTGGGTATTGAATGTTGGTTGTACCTGGCCCAGTGCATAAGACCTACTGAGTGCCGTGAGAACTCTGATGGTGTCACGTGAGTTTTGTCTCTGAACATGCATTCTCCTCAACTTTGCTTTTTCTGCTGCTCATAATTCTGTCTTGGTTTTGCTTAAAATCGTGAGTCTGGAAGCTGGAAGGTAATGCAAAATCAGTCGATACGAAGAGAACCAGCACATCTATGACTGGTGTGGTACCTTCTGCTTTTGCTGTTTCCACCCCATTTCACTGCTCCCATCAGTCATGGAGAACAAGGAGGATAAGTTGTTGAAGGTGAACTTCAGAATTAGTGCACCAAAACAACTTATCCTGCCACAGTAAGTAATTCAATTCATTAGAAAGCAACAAAGATATAAACATCTGCTAACAGGTAAAAGGAAAATTACTTTTTCTGTAGGGAAAGTAAAGAAACTTTGAGCAACTGTCTCTAGGCAAGATTTCTTGCAAACAAATTTGCATGTTCCCTTGCGCCCTTCTCTCATACGTAAAAAAATAAAAATGAAAGGCATTAAGGGTTACTGAGCATTGAGTTTTAGCCATTTGTCACCAGTGATGCTGTAATTGTGATTCATGGGGAGTCTGTTCAATGACTATCAGGCTCTGCATTTCTGGAGTGAGGGCTTTGTGGTAGTGCTCTGGGTTGCAATACAAATCATACTGGTTACTTAGTTATAGTTTTTTGCTCCTATTTGTGCTCTGGGCTCCCTTTTGGTTTTGGCTGTATTTGTACCTTCCTGGTTTTGCTTTAAAGAGGCTTGTAGTTTCATGCCGGGCAATTACTAAATGACTGCACTTGAGAAGCCTTGGAGGAGTTTAGTGCAGGTGTGCTGTCACTGCTTGTGAGGACTAGAACACCTACAGGAGCCATGTGGTGTGGGAAAAGGGTGTGTAGACTTGGGCATTTTCTCTGGCATGGGATGTGTGAATCGTGGTTAAGGCTGGAAGATTTGACCGGCATCATGTGTGAGTTCTGTTGGTTTCTCAGGCCACCATGCTCATCAACTTGTAAGCCTGACAAACTGTTATCTGCAGGATCCACTTTTGAGTTTTCCTGGCCTTACTGTTCTCTTTGATCTTCTGTACCTATGGAAGAGTACTTGGATTGGTCTGGTTGTCTTCAAATAATCAAAATTTTACTGATTCCTTCGAACCTTAATGTTGTAATTTTTGAAATGAGTGACTTTAAGAAGTAAATAGGTAGCCATAGCATCATGTTTGGGCCAATATAAAAGTTGAAAATAGGCTCAATTATTCAGTGTGCCAGGTGACTTTCACTCCTTGCACTTCACATGGTTCTTTTGGCTGCAGACATTTTAGTAGATATGAAAAGGTATTTGACTTATTCACTGATTTGTGGGTGGATTATTTAGGGCTTGACATGGTAGGAGCGATGTCAGGCAGAGTTTTAAGCTTATTTCTGGTATGAAAGTCTCCCAGTGGCCTCTGTAGTGAGCACTCCCAGTATGGATGAGTTGCACTTGAACTCACTGAGTATCTAGGTGGGAATTCATACAACATCAAAGAAGCTATGCTTTTGATTAAGGAAATGAAAGAGTTTTCTGGTTAGGACAGTCTGTCTTAGAGCCTCATAAAAAAAGATGTGAGAAGGTTCAAGTATTTGCTTTCCACAGGATAAATTTGTATTTTCTGAAGTGAGGTACTTTACCAATATAATAAAGGAAACTCAAACACAGGCTGCTACATCTTGATGAGAATGTAAATTGACTTGTTCTGCTTGGTGGAAAAGCCCCCTGACCCAAAACATGTCATTCCATCTGTCAGCATGTAGGCACCAGAGAAAAAGAAAAATGAATGCTGTGGCTTTAGAGGAGTTACTTTGGGAATTGTTTATGTAGCACCTAATCTGTACTCTGGCTTAAAAGATAAACATTTTTCTACTTTACATCAGAGGTGAATAATTTCTTAAGTCAGGAGTAGGTAAATAAAATGTTGTTATGGAAAGCTGTACCGTGATTCTATTTTTAATTCTATTCTGTTTAATCATGAAAGAAAAGCAGAATAACAAAATGGTTTTACACTTAGATCCATCATATCTTAGCCCATTGTCTTGCTTGTAGGCATCTTCTATTGAACTACTATGGGCCAGCTTTATGCTCTTCTTTTGTATGTCTTGTTGTTGCCACTCAGTTTTGATCATTTACTTCACACATCATCCTTTTTGTTCCAGAGACTTTAATTCTTTTTATATAGAGACATAGAATAAATCAGATTACAAACTAGAAAAAAAAAAGCCTGTTAGGAAATACCTCAAATATATTCTGCTGCACTTAGCAAAAACCTTGACCAAACACATGGGTAAAATATTCTTTCAGTGTGGAAGGATCATGAAGGATTTATTTTTACCAAAAAGAGAATTTTTCTGTATTTCTAAAATTCATAAATATTATTTCTGTAGCTTTTTATGACAAACTTCCACAAAAGAGAGAATTATGTTAAGCTCTGATGCAGTTTCTCAAAACAGCTGAATCTCAGTGTATAAGACTTCTTATTAATTCCTATTACTTACACAAAAACAGTCATCCAAAATGGTTTTACTTTACCGTTTTGTATAAACATTTAGCTTCATGTGACTATTTGCTCTGCAGTTCATGTAGTATCACAAACATTCATGGCAGTTCACAGGACAGCTAAGAGATGATTCTGCCCTTGGAGACTAACAGCCAATAATGACATGAACCATGGTGGAATAATAAACATAGGTATAACTCATTTTTTAGAATAATAGCTGACTAGCTACAGCTTTGAGAATGACTTTTAGATACTAAGGGAGATTCCTACCTGTTATAAATCAGCATAGTTTCTTTGGTCTTGGTGGTGCTTTGTACGTTGTAGATGTGGTGTCACATCAACTTGTTTACATGATGAGAAAAGTTGTTACACACTTGTGCCGCTTGTTTCCTTTTATTTGCTTCTATGAGGACTTTCAACATAATTTCTAATTGTTAGAGTATATTCCAATCACGATGTCATGAAAATGGCCAAACACTTTGAGACAGCAAACACCTTTTTCCTTCCTACCAGATGAATGCAAACCTTGGATCATTTCCTGTGGAAGACTCTTACCATTACAATCAACCATATAATGAATAATATACCCATTCATCGACATACCATTACAAAAGGAGTAAAAATCTTACAGGATATTTGTGGAAAATATAGTTGAGAGGACTGAAATATGGTCATCTCTAATGTTCCTATAGTCCTCTGCATTAAACTTGCAAGATTTCTCTGAAATACAACCACCTGCTTTCCTGAAGAATGTTCTCAACTGTTTTTAATGCCTGATTGCATGTAAGTATTTATATGTGAATGTATCAGCATGCATGGAAAACTTTATACCCTCATACCTCTAAGACCTCTTCCTCCAATGAATTAACTTCAGAATTTGCCTGGATAGCTTTGCAGGTTATGTTCAGGGGACTTTGACTTAAACGTTAGACTAAGCCAGGAATTTGAAAGCAATCTGTGCAGTAGCACTGCTTCTCTTGTTTCATGCTTACACTTTCTATCACTCGTACAGGTCTGTGCTATTCAGTGAAGCATGCTGAGCATGCTAAAGGTTAACCTCAGGAATAGATGTGTTGCTGAATAAGGGAGATAATCTGAACTGCAGCCAGAACTTTATAATTTGGAAGTCAACCTTTTACCTGTGGTGCTGATTTTTCCGTATGATAGAACTAAAAATATTTCCTTGATTTCCAAAGGGAATAACTAGTCTTTCATCTGCTCTACTGTTATTGCCCTGAGAATGAGTAGTACTTTCTGCAAGTTGTTGACCATCCAGTAGGTCATGTGAATTGACAGTGACTTCAGTCCCTACTGGGCACCAAAGGTTTCCATACCAGTACCACAGAATATTCAAATGGATGCCCAGAGCTGGGTACTAAAATGAAACTCCAAAATGATGTGATCCTTTCTGTGTCTTTAGGCAGCTCATGTTGATTGTACTTTGTCTGTGGACAAGTAGGATTTCTTGTCATAGGAGCTAGAGTGTAAACCTACTATTAAGAGGATAGAAAAGAAATCATGGCTTCCATCTAAGACCGTAGTTATACCCTGTCTATGACAGCAAACTTGGCATATTTCCATCTCCTTTGGAATGTGCTGTTCAGGTGATTTTTTTTTTTTTTTCCTTGTGAAAAAATTCTTTTCATGAATATGTAAGGTATGGTATGTAACTCCTGAGGCCACATTACAAGGTTCAGATACTTTTTCACTCTAAATATGAATTTTGCTTATCAACATCTTGTATGCAGTTTGTCAGTTCATATTATTCATTAGCAAAACTCGCATATGATATTAGTTTAAAAAGCCTACAAAAACTAGTCTCTTAGGATTTCCGCAAGAACATTAAGGCAAATGTGATGCATCTGAGAAGAATAAATGTTGAAGTGGTAAAAATCTGATTTTATTAATTACAATGAATATATTCTGATATTTTTGCCCTCATGGAATTGCTAAGAATTTATAAAATGTGAAATAAAGGTTTAAATTACGCGTGCAGATTTTTACTTTTGCAGAATAAGATTAAATGCAGTTATTTCTGTGTGTAGCCACCTTTATTAAATAGGAATTTTCTTCCTTGTGCACTGAATTTGTCTTAAATTATTTCTGATGTGTACTGCAAATACTTTTCTGAAAAATGGAGCAAAACCAGATCTTCTGCCTTGGTGACCCAGCAACGTTTTGAGCAAGCCAGTGGAAAAACCTATCCTAGACTCCCTACAGGCAACAGTCTTTATTTCTTGAAGTGGTTCTCTTTGAGTAGTGAGACTAAAGATGATTTGTGACCTTC
Source organism: Pitta sordida (assembly GCA_013390025.1). NCBI lineage: Eukaryota > Metazoa > Chordata > Aves > Passeriformes > Pittidae > Pitta > Pitta sordida. The sequence continues at coordinate 519,756 of WEKX01019093.1, forward strand.
CATAGACACCAAAAAACAGTCTGTTGGAAATATCAATGTCAAACAGGTTCAAATTGAAGTTCAAAAGATAACATGGGACAATATTTTCTGATTTAGTTAGAAGAGGAAGAAGCTGGAAACTTTTCCTTCTCCTGTTGCCTGTGTAGAAAATCTGGGGTAGAAACTCAGTAGAGATTTCCTCTTCCTTTGTCACAACTAGCAGAGTGAAAGGGTTAAATATCTTGTGAACCCCTGCATAACTGGTGACCTCAAAATTTGTTTTACCTGGTTATCACAGATTCATGGTGAGTTCTGCTCTGTCCTCGTAGGTATATCTTTCTAGTGATGTCTTGGTGATGCTGGGATTTGTTTGGTCTAGAATCCTTACCAACAAAGCAGTAACGTAACAAATACTTAATTTTTATCTCTGCTGTTTACTAGATTAATTTTTCTATTGAGTCCCCAGACACATCTATGTCTGGCTCCCCTAAAATGCAGTGTTTATGGTATGCCTGCATTTGATTAAGCTGAAATTCTCTTTTTTTTGTAGCTTCTGTTTTACAAATAGTGACACTGGTAGCTCATATGCAGTTTTTGAGCAATAATGTTACTCTATGTGCGTTCCAGCAGGTCTGGCCAAGTGTATTTCCTCTGAGATCGCAGACTGCTTTGTGCACAGCCTTCACTTCCTCATTCATTCCTTTCTCTCCTATTTTTTAAACTACTTAGTGAACTGAATTTAGTTTTTTAATTCCTGACAATCACTACTTGCTTCTTATGTCTGCTGTCCCTTGTTTCTTCTGTTGACAAAAACAAATCTCAAGTGCTGCAGATATTGCTACCTTCTATAGTCACTTTTAGTAGCTGTCTCCTTACTACCCTACATATAAAGGCCATAAAAATGCCAGTTATGGAAGTTGATGCTTTTTTGTGGGATAAAAATATTGTCATCAAATTGAGAAGACAAACTGTTTAATCAACATCCTCTTTTGTTGATCAATGAATTTCCAAGTTCTGATGGTTTCTAACAAACATTTGACGACTGGTTTTTGATAATCAGACACTTTTTTACTCTTGTTTATTTAATTTAAGTGGTGTGTTTTGGAAGAGAAACTCTGGCATATTGTCATTGTTCAGGAGAATTCCTAAGATGTCATACTTCCAGTTTTGAGAAAATAATTTTTTTGCATGTTTTTCTCTGAAAGCTTAATGTTTGCTCGCTATATTCAAGAATTGTAATGTATTCTTGTTCCTTGTGAAGTTAAAGAAATTGCTTTCAACAAGATTGGAGAATATTGTTTACTCAAGAGTTTAGGAGGTGTGTAATCTAACATTTAAGAACTAGCTGAAGATTTGAGATACCCTGGATCAATTTACCTCTCTAGTGTGAATTTCCTGTTTGGATGAGGGCTGCTTCTGCTTCATTTCCTTAGCTGCAATGTGTTTACAGTTACACAGTATGCTGTGATTAATGTTTGCCAGGTGCTATAATACTGTTGCAAAGGGAACCATCTAAATATTAACAATATCCAACAGAATACCAGGGTGTTTCTGAGAAGTAGTCTGGTTTTAGAAATGCCCAATGACTGAGTGAACATGTGTAGAACAAATTGCTTGCAGAAGCAACGTACCTGATGAAGTTACAGCTGTCAAAACCAAGATTTTGTCACATTTAAAGGGATATTGGCTATTGTGCTTATTGATGTCGTAGTTCTAATTTAATTCCCAATAGTCTTTTGCTATGAGTGTTCTTCAGGTTAATCTGAATATGGCAAAAAATACACCACTACAGTGAAAACTGGCCATGAGATTTGAGCAAAAGAACCTGTATCACTGAATCATATTTATGCTCCTCTCATGTCTCCTCTTCCTTTGTGTCATCTTACACTGGATCAAGTTCTCAGCCAAATGTAGGATCTGGTGATACTGACCTCGGGTAACTCAGTCATTCACAGGTTCCTGTCTCATCCTGTATTTACAGGTGCCAGTAGAGGGTAGGAGACCAGTCTTCCAACCTAGAACATGACATTGCTCTAGAACACATGTTGCTTATGTGTTGTTATGTGTTGTAGGAATTATCAGAGTGCATGTGTAAGTAGAAGAATTGGATTTTTCTATGCAAAGACTACCTTCTGGGTCAGAAAATCAAACTTGGCCACTGATGAAGAATAACAATGGACTCTTAGTGTGTGTTTAAAAAAAAAAATTAATGTCTCTGGGAGCACCTGCATATCAATAATTAGCTTAGAAAATATTTTTGGGAATATTAGCTGTACCAGATACCCGATTAAATCTGAATTATTAAAATGTTCTGAGAAACTTAAGGGAAAAGTTTGTCGTCTTAACATGTCCTTGGATATATTTAACAAGTTCTACTGTTGTGAATGGCTTCTAAAAGGCCAAATGAGATGCTCAGGTATTTCCTTAAGAAATTTTCAGTTTCCTGAATCTGGTGTTTTGCAGTAGTATTACTACAAGCGTTTAGTTGGTTCCCCCCTGTATATCTGGCAGTTCTCTCCACCAGTCCTAACTTCCTGTTTGCATTACCTCCCACTCTCAGTAACAGGAGAAATATACCTGCATATACTTCTATTTTTTTGAGTTTTTTTGTCTACTTTTTCATGTTAAGCTATTTATGAAACTACTGAGCCAGTCAGAACACTTTCACATCCTAACACTAGGTAATCTTGTGCTCTTTGGCTGTGAAAATTTCACGTATTGGCCAAGTAACTTGGCAGAGTTGTCAAGCATTTTGACTGTGCTTATGTTCAACTGTGGAAGTAATTTCACACTGGGAGCATGGTTTCATGTCTGCATTGGGACTTGGACCCATCAGCACCTGAATATACCTATGGAAAAACTTGCTGAAGTCTGCACTGTTCTTAGGCTCAATGTTGAGTCCTGCAGGAGCAGTGCCCAAAGCTGCAGCTTTGAACATGACCTTCCCTGAAAATGCTTGTTAGATTTGTTCTTAATTAATGTCTTCAAAGTTTGAGTTTGTCACTTTCTCAGTAAGCTAGTTTTGCTTATGAATCTGCCACTTAGCTAAGTAACCTTAAACGCCACTGTCAAAAGCTGATTGATTGCCACTTTCCAGGAAGCTGGATGCAGGCCACCCAGTGGGTGATAGATTTGCATTTGGTGCAATTTTCCATGTTGCTCTATTTCTGGCTCCTCGATGTTTAACTTCTTGCTTTCTTGTCTGCTTATGCAGCTCCGTGAAGAGCTAGTGGAGCTACAGAGGTTGAATTCTCATTTGCTTTTCCCTTATATTCTTCACCTCTAGATCTTCCTAAATGTTTTTGTACTCTGTCCGTAAAGGCTTATTTCTTCTACTTTTTTACTTGGGCCACAGTACTTTTTTCAAAAATACAAATATGCCGCCAAATGAAATGCAGTAAGCCCTGTGGATGGCCCAGAGAACATCAGGATTGGGATTCTCTGGGCCTTTCTGCAGCAGCAGTCATCAGGGATTCTGCAGCTTCTTCCACCTTCTCTGGGGATGGTCTATGAACTTTGCATGTCAAAGGCTTTTTCCATGGATTCTACCTTTTCTGTTACAACTTACTCAGAAACAATAAGTGCCTGTATAAAAAGGAGGATGAGTCATCTCTACTTCTGTAGCTGTTAAAGGAGTGGCATTCTGCCTTGAGGGGAAATGTCTTATCAGGATGATGGGAGCAGCTACAGATTGTTTTCTCATGCTAGAAAGTCAGTTTCACTGGCTCCAGCTCTCTACTTCAGTGAGAATAGGAGACTTCCGAAGGATCCTGTCTTGGAGCATATGATCAAGCTGGATGTCGTGTGTTGCTTTAAAAATGTCTGCAAAGATATCAAACAAAAACTTTAGTCTCTTTATCTTGAGTTCTAAAAGCCATAGCTTTTGCTAGAAAGTCCGGAGGAAGCTCCTGTCACTAGAGGCAGTAAATTTACCAACTTTATTCAGAAATTCATAGGAACAAGACAGCACCAGAAAGCTATAAACTCTTGAACTTAGAGAATTCACTACATTGAAAGTGGAAGTAATCATAGTAAACTGCATCTGAATGCAGTACTCTATTTCTACTCCTTTAACTTGGCAGAGATTTGTGATATTCACTCTTAGGATAAAATGTGAAGCAGCTGCACTGACAAAGAAGATTAATTATTCTTTACATTGCTGACATTAACCCTACCTGTCATCAGGGTGATGGGAAGAGTTGCCCCCTCATAATAACATTTTGTGAACACATTTACTACCACTGTGTTATTTTAAATTACCATCAAACATGAGTGAAAATAGTGTCACCTGTGGTTTTCTATCAACACTTTAGGATGATCATATCTCTTAGATTTTAAAATTCAGAGGGGAAACGTTAGTAGTTGTTAGTTAGATTTGGGAGTTCCCACAGGGCATATACACCTTTGATACCCTTGTAAGTGACTTACTGCTGGAAGATGGTGTCATAATAAAAAAATCCTTGAGACCAGAAACAGAAAGAACTAAGTAACTGGTGTGCCATAGGGAGTAGGATGTCTTGCTGGTTTCACATGAAAAGGCTACTCTAGCATCATTTTTTCTTATATTTCCTATATTTATCTGTTCCAATAATTAAAGTGAGATAACTTCATCCCCAGTTTTGGACTGCACTGAGAGAAAGCATGGCCCTGGATGATGCTGACAAGCAGAGCTGGCCAAGTGGGTCTGTTGTCATGTACTCAGGTGAGAGGATTGTCTGTCACCTCTCTGGCTATGCTGTCTGGCTGTAGACTGCTGAGTAATTTGTGGAGGTTGGGGGAGCTCTGCTAGTGAAAGATGTCATGCTGGCAGCCTGGGGATGCAGAGTCACAGAATCACAGAATATTATGAGTTGGAAGGGACCCACAAGGGTCATCTAGTCCAACTCACCACCTAACACCCGTACAGAGACCGAGAGCACATCCCAGAGCGTAACACCAACCTAGATCCCTCACAGTCTAGCAGGCCACTCCGAGCCGGAAGGGGTCCAGGGTCGTCCAGCCCTACACCCCCCCAGCTAGACCATGTCACTAAGCTCCTCGTCCAGTCTTCTCTTAAACACCTCCAGGGATGGCGACTCCACCACCTCCCTGGGCAGCCCATTCCAATATGCAATTACTCTCTCTGTGAAAAACCGCTTCCTAATGTTAAGATTAAACCTCCCCTGGCGTAGCTTGAGGCCGTGCCCTCTTGTTCTGGTGTCGTCATCCTGGAAGAAGAGGTCTACACCCATCTGGCTGCAACCTCCCCGCAGGTAGTTGTAAACAGCAATGAGGTCACCTCNTCCCTCGTCCATGTCATCGATAAAGATGTTGAACAGTACTGGGCCCAACACTGACCCCTGTGGGACTCCACTGGTGACTGGGCGCCAGTCTGATGTTGCACCATTCACCACCACCCTCTGAGCTCGCCCTTCCAACCAGTTTGTAACCCAGTATAAAATGTTCCTTTCCAGCCCGTGCTTTACAAGTTTCTCCTGAAGCTTATTGAGTCCTGTCACCTGCCAACCTGGTGACATGATATGTTGAGGAATTTTGCTCTAATTCTTCATGTGCTATGGAGAGAATCTCCAGGGCATATCTCCAGATACAGAGAGCTGAGAGGTCAATGATGTCTCCCCTATGTTGAGACCTCTGATGCAGGACATGATATCACTAAGTTTCTGGGGAAATTGAACACAAGTCTGTGTGGTTCAACACACTGGAGGGGAAGGGATGCCATCCAGAGGGATCTTGATAGGCTTGAGAGGTGGGTCTGTGCAAACCTCATGATGTTTGTGATCAAGTGCCGATCCTGCACCTGGGCTGGGGTAATCCCAAGCACAAATAGAGGCTGAGTGGGGCGTGGATTTGAGAGCAGCCCTGAGAAGAATTTATGGGTGTTGGTTGATGAGACGGTCATGATGACCTGGTAATGTACACTTGCAGCCCAGAAACACAGCAACATCCTGGGCCTCATCCAAAGCAGTGTGATAAGCAGATTGTAATCCAAGAAGAGATAGTCAGAGACTTGCTGAGTGGCTTGGACCCTCATAAGTCCATGGGACCAGATGGGATGCATCCGAGGGTGATGAAAGAACTAGCAGATGAACTCGCCAAGCCACTCTCCATAATTTACCAACAGTCCTGGATTACTGGTGTTGTACTACAAGACTGGAAATTTGCCAATGTGACACCCATCCACAAGAAGGGCAGGGAAGATGATCTGAACAATTACAGACCTGTCAGCTTGACCTCAGTCCCATGCAAAGTCATGGAACGGATGGTCTTGTGTGCTATTATGCAGCAACTGCAAAACGACCATGACATTAGATCTAGTCAGCATGGATTTTGGAAAGGCAGGTCCTGCCTGACCAACCTGATCTCCTTTTACGATCCTGTGACTCGACTGGTTGACGACAAAAAGGCTGTGGATGTCATGTATTTGAACCTTAGCAAAGCCTTTGACACAGTTTCCCACAATAAGCTTCAGGAGAAACTTGTAAAGCATGGACTGGATGGAAACACTTTATGCTGGGTTAGTAACTGGTTGGATGGACGAGCTCAGGCAGTGTTGGTGAATGGTGCCACATCCAGCTGGCAGCCAGTCACCAGCGGAGTCCCACAGGGGTCAGTGTTAGGCCCGGCACAGTTCAACATCTTTATTGACGATATGGACGAGGGAATCGAGTCCATCATCAGCAAGTTTGCAGANGGTGACCTCATTGCTGTTTACAACTACCTGTGGGGAGGTTGCTGCCAGGCGGGTGCGGACCTCTTCTCTCAGGCTGACGACACCAGAACGAGAGGACATGGCCTCAAGCTATGCCAAGGGAGGTTTAGACTGAATGTTAGGAAGATGTTTTTCACAGAGAGAGTGATTGCACATTGGAATGGACTGCCCAGGGAGGTGGTGGAGTCACCGTCCCTGGAGGTGTTTAAGAGAAGACTGGATGAGGAGCTTAGTGACATGGTCTAGCTGGGGGGTGTAGGGCTGATGGTCCTGTGCGTCTCTCCTGGCTCGGAGTGGACTGTGAGCCTGTGAGGGATCTAGGTTTATGTTTACTACTCTGGGGTGTGTGTTTGGTCTCTGTACGGGTGTCAGATGGTGAGTTGGACTAGATGATCCTTGTGGGTCCCTTCCAAATGATAGTATTCTGTGATTGAGGTAGGTTATTCTTCTGCTCTGCTCTTGAAGACGTAGAATGCTACATCCTGATCTGTGGTCACCAGCCCAAGGGTGGTGACCTGTTGGAATTGGGTCAAGAGCAGGATCAGGAAGATGCTCATAAGGCTGTAGCACTTTTCATCTGAAGACAGTCTGGGACAGTTGAAGTTCTTCGGCCTGCAGATGATGAGGCTCTGTAGGGAACTTACAGAACCTTCCAGTATCTAAAGGGGCTTCTAAGAGGGCTGAGGACATTTCACATGGGCATGTAGTGACAGGACCAGGGTTAATGGGCTTAAAATGATAGAGGGTACATTTAGATTAGATATTGGGAAGAAATCCTTTACTGTGAGAGTGGTGAGACAGACACAGGTTACCCACAGAAGTTATGGGTGTCTCATCCTTGGAAGTGCTCAAGGCCAGGTTGGGTGGGGCTTTGAGCAACTTAGTGTAGTGGAACCTGTTCCTGCCCAGGACAAGGGAATTAGAACCAGATGATCTTTAAGGTCCCTTCCAACCTAACCCATCCTGTAATTCTATGAATATAGTGTAATTAAACTGAATTCCCAGTAGGAAGTGGGAAAACAACAGTGGTTGGTATGGCATTAAGATATAGGTTTGTATATAAAAGTAACACTAATCTTTCATCTCCTCTGTAATACCAAGGCCATTTTCACATTGGGGGCTTTTTTCACTGATAAAATCTCATGTGGGATGTTAAAAGTAAAGCACGTACTTTTAAATTTGTCCATTGAAACTTCTCTGAGAAGAAAAATGCTAATGTTTGTAGAGAAACAACATTTGTAACTTCTAACAGGCTGGAGCAGCCCATCCTGTAGTTTGCAACAGTAAGCTAATTAGAATTAGGAAAACCACGAAGAAATATAAAGTGTTAGCTTGATTAAATTTGGAATGGAGTTGCCCACCTGTTCATCTAAATATAAATGACTCTGCAACATGACCCAATAGTCGTCAGAGATGGGCAGGCCAGGGAAAGCTTTCCCTGAGCCCTGGTTTGGACTGGGTGCTCTTTCTGTGAATGAGGGCAAGCCAAGGAAAGGAGAAAGCCTGCAGGAATGTCTTGGCACTGCTTCCTGGCTCCCACAGTGACCTTAGATACATATCACTTTATGTAATATTTTTTCAAATGTGTGTAGTCAGCTCTAACAGCTTGTTGATCCCGGCTAAGCTCTTTGGTTTGGCTCTGCTGCCAAGTGTTCTTGTTTGCCTGTGTCTAGTAAGTTATGTGGCTTGAAGCTACAGGGATTTCCTAAATATGATGAAAATAAATTCAAAAACTCCATTGTGATTGTTTGTTGAAACAGCTCTAACTTATTGCACCAAGGTTGCCTGATGCTGAGGAGCTGAATGACTTTCACTTGGTTCAAAACCTTGTCATCCAAACCTGCCTGCAGATTTTACCTACAGTATGAAGGTGGTGGCTCACAGAAGCTCACTTAAGCAACCTCACACTATCCTTAGTGATAAACTGAGTCCCTATAATCCATGTCAGTCTTTTGACCTAAACACTGCATGTCAATGCATCACTTCTTAGTGGGTGACAGTCACCATCCAGGTAGTACTAGTTAGATTTTTGAGTGCAGGTGGTAAACTTGTGAGCATGGGTTGCTTGCCAATCCCAATTCGGAGCAAAGCTCTGATGTGCTCTTGCTAATTCCATGCATTCCTCTTAGGCAGATTTTCTGTGTTGCTGTCTAACAGGTATCTTCCTCTGTTCTGTTGCTTGCACCCTAAATACAGGCTTATTTTTCTTTTGCCTAACAGCCATTTTTGTACGGATCCCTGGTTACCAAGTGTTAAATATCTGTTTTGTGAAGTAATGTTATGTTTCTGCTAATGCTGTAAGTCTTTCTCACTGCGGTGATCCTACCTTGGTTATCTTAAGCCTATTAGGGTGCACTGGTTAGCAGTTTCTTTTTTGAATGTGCTATTTTCTTTCCCAGGGGTACTAATTTGAAGAAGCAGCCCACCTTCTAATGATAATATGGAGTTTGACTGTTACTTGCAATTTAATGGTGCGTTGACATTGAAAATCTGTCTTTACTCCAATTTTATACATTTTTTTATATACACCATATATTGCATTTGTTACTAAATTAAAAACTATTCCTAATGATTTCCATGGCAGTTTTGAAATAGCTGTCTATATTGCATAAATAACAAGCTTCGCAGCCCAGAAGTGATTTACATCTTCCCAAGTTGCATGATTTCTTTGTCAGGCTTATTAAAAATTCTCAAAGGACACTTTATTTTTACCTCCCTTCCCTTTCCCAGCCAATGTATCTGTAATTCAGTGCTCTCGGAAGCCTCAGGGGAATGGCAACCCTCCACAAACAGTGGGACTGATAATAAGTAGCCCTGGCTCGAAGTCCTACCCCAGTGCCTCTGTTGCAATTACACCTTACCCTTGCTCTGCAGTATCCTGCTTGTTTGTCCCCAGACCTTTTCTAAGGAGGGATTAAGGGCATAAAAATCAATTGTACAATACTCTTCTTTATAGTGATTTTATGCTGTGGGGAATTCTGTTAGACATTAGCTTTTTGGACCATAAAACTTCTTTCAAATCTCTTTTAAGCTGGATGTGAATTCCAGTTTCCTGAGGTAAATAAATAAACTTTCCAATCCCGCTCCATCTACCTGCCAAAATCATGTCTATAAGGGCAGCCAAAATCTATTATTGGTTTACACTGGTGCAAATCTTCTGACATTAAGGGTTGAATTCATGTAACTGAGAGTGAAATTTGGCTTGTGGCCTTGGTATCTTGCATGGCATGGGTGAAATTATGCAGTTCAGTCTAAACTCTTGTGACTAGATATACAATAAGAGGCAGCTGGTGTTGAAAAGGTACTAAGAAAAAGCCTGTATATGTGCCTGTGGGCATATGAGTTTGTGTCGATGATCTAATTGCTTATTTCTCCTTTGCATATTAATAAACTTTTCTTTTTTGCTGACTTTCGTTTCTATGTTCCTTTTTTACTTTTTACTATGACATCTTTAGATGCTGTGGTCATCATCTTTTCAGCAGACTGCTTCTGTGTTCCACCCAGGAAATCCAGTAGCTTTTTGTTTTTGTGTGTTAAGTAACTTTAATGTTAGAAGCTGCGAATTTGAAAGATTCAGTTAAGCAAAAGTTACAATGATGGTTTCTTAGACAAAAAGTATCTTGGCTATGGAAGAAACACTTGTGTTTAGAAACACTTAAAAATAATAATGCAGCTTTATTCCAAAGGAAATAGAGAATAATGCGAATGGCCACTTTAGCTTAATGATAATTTTGGAGCAGTAAATTCAGTTTTCACTTGTACTGTTTTAAGTCTGTACCAACATTTATATACTGACAGTCTCTTTGCTATTGCCTTTCTGTGCATGTTTGCTGGTGAATTTGCCACAAAGCTCAGTGACTTTAATGTCTGTGGGAAGAGAGAGCTATTCTAAACTCTGATGATAATATAAAACAGGGCATCTAGGGATGAACTGGTTATCTGTGAGTTTTAAGCACTGCTTGTCAGAGCACCAAAGTTATATGATAGGCAGGGGAGTGATATCTAATGCATTATAGTAACTGGAGAAGGTTCTGGGCTCATTGTGGATAAGGGCTGCATTGCATATGTAGGTTGCTTGAAATCTATGGAGTTTTTGATGTGAGCAATTGAAAGGAGTTTCTCTCACCACCTCTGTCCAGCATGGGAGTTTAGAGTCAGTCTCAAGGTGTTAAAAACACAAATTGTGGTTTCTCATAGTGTCTTGGTGTGCTTTAATCTCAATGGATCAACTTGTGCTTTTGTTTTTGCCTTGAATTTTTGTTGTATGGTACTTGCAAAGATCTCTTTCAGAAAGGTATTTTCTAAACCTTGTGCTAGTGAAAAAAACCAATCTTTGTGTCACATGGCAGTAACTTAATCTCTGGGGAGTGGAGCTGTTGCATATTTGAAAGCCAGCTCTATGGACAACTAGTGCTGCTTTAGCTAGAAAAATGAGATGTCAAGACACTTGTACGGCGATGATGACTAGAAAATTGTTACAGGCACCCACTCACCACTTTATGTAGAAAATTTGGTGTTCTGGTAAAAACAATTGTTTCTGGACAGGTGATCTGTGTGCAGATTTAAGACACCAGTAGATACATGGGAGATCCTTGTTTCAAAATCTATTGAATAATCATCCGCCCGTAATTTATTGTGAGAGTTTCAAGACCTATGTTTATGGAGGAGGTGAAGAGCAATGGGTAGTATGAAGTGTTATTATTTTTTGAATTGTCTATCTAGTATAGATTTTGTTTTAAATTTTCAAGTTATGATTTCTTTGGTATCAAAGCTCAATTTAAACACGGTGTACTTTCTACACACTCATTTGAACAAACCAGGAGATGTATATAATCTTTATTTGTATAGGAGAAAGTGCAAAACAATGAAGTACAATTGATTGTGCTCTGAAGATACTGGTGTGTTAAATCATGTGTATGACAATATAGGAATTAGGAGAATGAACTCCAAGTAGCCTGAGATCTTAATGGAAAAATTGTGAGGCATGTATAACACTACTCATAGTTTTCCTCTGTTATGCTTTATATTGTAATGGATACCTGGTGACCAAGGAAACTGGTGTGTGCTGCCTGTTGGGGAGCAACTCTCAGCAAATAAATGGCTCCCTTAATTTTGCTTTTGTGGATTTTGGTTTTTTTCTTCGAGCTTTCTTTTCGCTACTACTTTTTTTTTCCCTCAGCTGTTGATATATATCTATCTCACATGTCAAGTATGAAGATACTGACCAGCTTCTGGAATAACTGTTTAGAGAGTCAGCCTCTGCTTTCATGTATATGTACAGTTCATACTCAGGTATGAAGTGCTAAATGGCTTTGTTGAAAAGTCCTACTCTTGCTAAAGCCAGGGAAAGCTTTGCTCTCTTTTGGTTATAAAATTGTCTTTTCTTTCTTCTCAGCTTTCTGGTAAGTTCAATACGGTGTTCACTAGGTAACACAACTAGAGGAGACAGCTCTCCTAAGCTTGTGAACCTGATCATTTGGCTTTTAGAAAAGTATTATGGTAAATGTAAGGTAAGCTCCATGTTGCTACTTGCTAAATTTGAATGGCTGCAAGCAAGATATCAGCAGAGCTACTGAATAGCACCGTGTAAGACTTGGCACTGTTAGTTTCTGTGGGTTTTGCTAGCCTCTTTTTGTGACTTTTTCTCCTGTCATATGAATTGTCTTTTGCAACTCCTAGAAACACATAGAAAACTTAGTGAGCAAAGGTGTTTTAGTTGCCTTTAGGTTACTGAACCACTAAGTAACAAAAAGACCGTTTGCTGTAGCCCCCCCTCTTTAAAAGAGCAGTCTCAAATATTAAAAACTATTCTTTTGTCTTGTTTTAGATTTAAGGATGAGGCAAAGAGGAGGAGATAGACATCTAAGCCCCTCCTGACAAACATATAATCTGCATTTATTAGTTAGTTTATAATGAAAGGACTGACACTGCCTTGGACATCATGTCTAATTACTAGTGTGGGTAAAGATTTGGTGAGACTAGTATTTCATTTAATTCAGTATGTTGAAGTATTTGACACATGCAAAGAAGAGTAACCGGAGTGGGTTGTTGTTATATTTTGTGTTAAGTAGTGTACACAAGTCAATTTCCCACTGGTGGAGTGTGAGAGGCTTCGAGTGACAACATGAGTGACCTGATGAGGAGAATCATCGTGGAGAAGGAAAAAAATTTATTGTGTCAGCCTGACTTCTGGTAACCTTTCCACATCAGAATGCTGGGCTACTGGGGAGCAGAGAATGTCTTATGGAGGCGTAGAGCAAATCACAACAAAAGAACTTCTACTAGGTTGTCCAAGTTTAAACTGCTCAGTTTTTGTAAATGTCTTTACTCCTCAGATGTGGTTATGCTGAAAAGGAATAAGAAATTCTAGGGTTTTGGATGTAATTTGTGTTGAGATTGTTAGCTGAGGTCAAAAACTTTTAGTATCAACTTGGGATTTAGACATTCAGAAACTTAAATTTAGAAGGTACTTATTATTAAACAGATATACTTTAATTTTGTATTAACTTTTCAACACAAATGGAAGTGCACATTTGACAGCATCTAAAAGCTACTTGTTGGCATGTGTGAACTAAGTTTGAAAATCTCAACATTTATGGGGCAGCTGTGTGGCACAGGAGCTGTATTCACAAGTATTCTATTGGCACTTGTGATGCAGGCAGAGGGTGGATGAAAAAAAGTATTCTGTTGGCCTCTGGATGTAATTCTTTGAGTTGGGTCTTAAGTGCATCAGTGAGGGAGTAATCTGGGCTCCCTCTCTTTTGTACCCATTTGGAGATCTCCTCCTCTAAGGCCTTGGTTAGGCTTATGTCACATGATACCTGAGAGGGATTCCCTTCCCCTGATTGAATATTCCAGCAAGGGAGTCATATGGATTCAGGAGATCAAATACTTAAAGCAAATGCCAGAGCTTTTGGCAGGTGCGTGTGTATTTTTTTTTTTTCTAAAGGCAGCTAGATTTTGTTTCCTTCCTGGTGCTTGTGGCTGAATGGCTCCCCTCTTCTCTGCAACAACAGTAGCATGAAGTAGACATTCCTGTGCAGTTAGATCTGATGTCCATCAGTAACAGAAAATCAAAGACAGTAGCACCAGCAATTACAACATTTTGTTTGTCAGTCTGCTAGTATTTTTAGGAAGCTGATGGAATTTGGCTTGTCATCTAATGCAATGATACTTTGCCAAGAGTCAGGTCCCCTGACCAGCCGCCCAAGTCACTCTACCAACTGTCATCCTGCCTTGCAGAAAGTGGAATGCAATGGAGTCGGCGACTCAGTGAAGAATTAACAGCCTCTGCCAGCATGCTCTAATTAAACAGCTATATAGACAACAGCTGTGAAAAATTCATCAATCACAGAATGTTTATTATTGGAATTAAAACAGCTCATGACTAATGCGTAGATTTGCATTGATTACCATCTCCTGGAAGGAACAAGTGGTGCCAGCTCTGTCTGGGCATTTTAAATGTTTGTAATCACTTGCACTGTCACCCATCTGCCTCTGGTTTGTTAACTGTACTTAAAGGGCTTGATCAGCTTCTTTGCAGGAAGTCTGGGTCTACATCTGTAGATATGATGCTGAACACTACAAGGAATTCTAAATTCACTTTGTCACGTGGTCCATGGAGTATTTGTGTATACCAAGCTTCTAGGCACATGGACAGGACTCTGAATTTATTCACACTTGAGCAAATCAGTCATAATGCAACAAATACTAGATTAGTTGCATTGACTTATGATCTTGTTTATGAACAAACCATGGTTATAAGTTGCTCAGTTTCTCCAGGCATTGTACTGTCTAATCAACCAGTAGTGCAGTTGTGTATCCTCTTTTAATATGAGGTAGGTATGTTGCAGTCAAAGAATTAAAAATACAAGTAAAAGCAAATATTAGATATGGTTCAGGGATCTAAAGATTCCTTTAAGTTAAGGTTATCATCCAATACTTCATGGCTGTAATGAAAACTGGTTTGGTTAGTATTTTAAGGTGTCTTTTAGGCCAAACTTGAGTATTGCCCACAGTGTGCAGACATTTGAAGAAGAATCCTTATTACTATATAATGCAGAGATGAATAACAGTTTTAACACTGACGTCTTGTATTAAGACGAGGACTGTAACTGCCTAGAGAAGAGCAAAGCATGATCTCCTTCTGTATCTTAACTGAAGACTTGACCTTCGTGAGAGTTGAAGGAATTCATGAAGTTGAGGAACTCCTTCTCTAATGGGCCTGGTGAACAGTTCATTTATGTGTTTCTTTCTGTTGTCAGGCCCTTTTTTATACATTTAGCACAGCCCAGACCTCTGCAAATATTCTACTCACTAAGATGAGAAAAAAGAATAATGCTACTCAGGCTTTCAGAGATTCTGCTGTCAGGTGCTTTTCTGCTTGGTTGTGACATAACTGTTGAATTCAGTCAAGGGAGGATTACATATTTGTTGCTTTGGGTTTTGTGTTTGTTTTTTTTTTTCTTGAGGAAAACCTGAACATGTCCTTAGATTTGCTACAAAGTGCTACTGGGATTGGGATCAGCGAGACAATGTAAAAAAAAATCTATAAAATAGTGAAATGTTTGATACATGATGTAAATGCTTCATGTACTTTGTGACAGCTCAAAGTCTGTAGTCATAACCAAGCTGAATTTGCACTTACATGGATGTGCCCTCGTACTTAAGTAGATTGGCTTTTTAGCCTTCTACCAGGAGAGAGTTGCTTTAGGGGACACATTCTGTATAATGGCAAAGCAGGTCTCCTAAGCTGCTGTGCTTTAAATGCTATGTTCAGACTATGGTAATTTACTTCTGATGTAAGAATGTCCTCATTAAACTGCTCCCTCATGTGTTCATGATAGTGGAGGGTATCAGAACCTGGTGCATGTAGGTCTCAGATGTCCAAAAGCTCCATGTGTTTTGGAGGGTGAGAGAGGTTTAAAACATATCAACATTTACTGAACTAAAGTTTGACTTTAATGCCTTACTTGCAATATTTCTTCTAATTAAGAAGAGTGAGGAATACAGCTAATTCAGCAGTAAAGTTAATTAGCACAGTCTATAAATGTTTATTTGTTTTTTGATAGCAACACACGCATTATGAGTGACTCCTGTGTTCATGTATTGTAAAGTCCTGCTGCTAGAGTAATTTGTAAGATAGCTTTTTCTTACAATAGCTGTCAGCAGTGCGAAGGCAAAATATGACTTTATTGTTAATTGTGGAATAACCATGTCAAGTGTTACAAACCCGCTAAACCTTTAACTAGGACTTGTCATGTTAAAACAATTAAAAATATTATGTGTATATTATTGGATATTGAATGAGTTAATGTACTCTATTTACTATCAGAAAAATGCTCTTGTAGGCTTTTCAGATATGAAAAAAGGTTTTTCCTAAATACAAATTTTGTACATCTAAAGTTCTAAGAATATTACGAGAATTCTTGGCTTTGAAATAAAAATGTAGAAAAGAGAATTTCTTCTGATTTTATCTGTTAGATTGAATGTAATTTCATAGATGCTCATGAAAAATCGATACAGAAATTTAACTGTTGAGTAACGTGTAGACTTTTAAACACTTGGTAGCAAGTACTGTTTTTATAGCATTGTAGATGTACTAATAGAGTTCAAAGTATGTGTCAACATTTGAACTAAGACATTGAGATCTTTTAATTTATGCCTTTATGTAGTTCTGTATGGACATTATCACTTCAGATTAATTGTATCCTAATTAACAAGAATTTGTGTTGATTAAACTGTATTTTATGGATCATTCTTACATAGAAGTGAAGCATTAGTTTGTCCTGAAATAGCACAATCATAAAATGAAAAGCTGTTTTGTAGTCCTGCTTTATGCAGGACAAACATTTTGTACTGAACTGATTCCCATTTGCAGAAATGAGGGAGGCTCATGAGATTCAGGTGTAAGACCCATCGAATGAAGAGATGTTGGAGAGGTCCAATTTCTGCTGTGAGGTGAATTCCTTAGGGGAATATCTTAGAGAGCAATATTAAGAACTGAGAGCCAGTTTGGCTTTGTAGAGTGGGAATTTTCAGCAGGTGTGGAGGACAAAGTATTTTGGAAATGACAAAAAGAATACGCAGAGAGCTGGGCTGGGGAAATAGTAAATGTTATGGACAGAAGTTACACATACTTAATTCAGTTTATGCTAGAAAACTGAGAAATTGCCATCTCATGCTGCCTTTTTTCCTTGTTTTAAATAAACTTTGCCCTTGGGTATCACGAGAGAGAAATCTCAACTTTTTATACCTTAATCAATGCTGTTCTGTTTTCTGCAATGCCAGAACTATTGCCATAGTCTTTTCAGTTTTGACTGCTGGTCAGACTTTATTGAGCCACTTAAATTGATTAAAGTTTTTCCAATTCTGCAACATCATCTCTAGTGCAATGAATGTATTAGGAACAGTGTACTCGGCACTGGTCAGACCACATCTTGAGTACTGTGTGCAGTTCTAGGCTACTCAGTTTAAGAAGGATGTTGAACTGCTTGAGAGGGTCCAGAAAAGGGTGACAAGGATGGTGAAAGGACTGGAGAACAAGGCCTATGGGGAGTGACTGTGGGAACTGGGGTTGTTCATCCTGGAGAAGAGGAGGCTCAGAGGTGACCTCATTGCTGTTTATAACTGCCTGAAGGAGGTTGCAGTCAGGTGGGTGTAAATCCCTTCTCTCAGGCTGCCAGCACCAGAAGAGAGGACATGGCCTCAAGCTATGCCAGGGGCGGTTTAGGCTGGATGTTAGGAAGAGCTTTTTCACAGAGAGAGTGATCTCTCAGTGGAATGGTCTGCCCAGAGAGGTGGTGAAGTTGGTGGTGAGGTCTTTAAGAAAAGACTGGATGAGGAACTCAGTGACATGACCTAAATGATGGGAGGCTTGGATGGATGGAGTGTGGTGCCCATGGTTCCATGCTTGTGGGTTAGATCCCTGGATGAGCATTTGCTTGGAAGTTGGACTAGATGATCCTTGGGGTCCCTTCCAACTCAGAATAACCTGTGAATCCAGTGACCTAAGCATCTTTGTTGTTTCTGACTCATGAAAAATTTGGTAGATTGTCCAGCTGTTGATATGCTGGTTTCTGTATTGGTGATATTTCCATGGAGAAGCAAGTAGTGCATGAAAAGCACTGAGCAGTTGCTTTTTGGAAAGAGGACAAACACCTTATGTACACCCCCACATATACTGTTGGGGACACTGAAATATCACCATAAAGGCTGAATATATGCTTGCACAGCAAGAGCTCAACTTTTGATATGAAAATCTGCTGCACATTTTTCAGCATGTTCCCTGCATAAAGCATACATTTTCTGAGGATTTATGAGTAAATATGCTTATTCTTTAATAAGTCTTTATGTATAAACTGATGATATTTTTTAACCTTTATTCTTGACTTCTGTATACAGCATCTATAACTTTGACTTCTGTTAAAGTTTCCGGAAAGCAATTACTTGATTTTTAGGAAATAGTGTCTTAGTGAGAAATAGTGTCTTTTATTAGACCTGCCAACTTTTTGCTTTTCCAGGAGATATTTGGAAACATATCGCTAACAACAGATGCGAAAGAGTGGGAAGGTGTCTGATCTAACCCACTGTAAACAAGCTGGATTGCATAGGCTCATTAGATGTTCATTTCAACTGGAACAGAATCATCTGTGAAACTATTGGTTATGTTTTCTTGAATTTAGAAGACTAGGCAGAGATCTGAGGCCAAGACGTTTTATGTTTTCTTGGATGTTAGAAAAAAAAAATATCCCCAGAGTTGAATCTGCATTTCATTTCAGTATTGCTATTGGACTGGTGAAGGGGATTAGGGGGGAGAGGAGCACAACATTGTGATATGTATAATCCTTGCTTTCAGACCTCTATCAAACACTTATTTCCTTTGCTTCAGTGTTAAGTGTATATCTGAGTCTTTGGGAAAAGGAGTATATTTCACAAAGAACAAGCACTCAAGGATTTTAAAAAAGGAATGTATGTTACTGAGGGAAGCATGGTGCAGTATGTAAGCATTTCAATCAGTGTGCTAAGCTAGTAGGAGCCTGTGAGCATACTGTTGCTCTTGACATTATCTCTGCATTTAGGTCCTGTTCCCAAGCACTCAGAGTTCTTATTAATCAATTTATTGATGGCAAAGTCAGTTTTATTTCAGTGTCTGACTGTTTGTGGTGTTGCTTTCTCTGAGCCCTAAACCAGCCTTTACAGTAATGACACTGATTGTTGCCCTTTCTTATCGTCCATTGAAAATATTTGGCTCTTACTCTGCTCGCTATCCTAGTAATTAGAATGGGGGCTAATAGCCATCATAAAAGACTGCAGGTATAAACAATGTGTATCCAGATGCTTGTCCTCCAGCTCTGTTGGATTCCGATGCTCTTAGATACGTTTCCCTTGAAACAAGTTTTACATCAAAAGTTATTCAGTATATTGTGAATTTTCAAAGGTTCCATTCTAAAATTTTTGTTTCATAAATTTAAAAGGTTGAATTATTTGACAGATTGGAAATACTCTGCGCTATTATTTAAGCGGTGTCATTATACAGCGTGTCATCACTTGCAGTTAAGCTTAGAAAACAGATATTAGGCACAGGTGAGAAGAATAATCCTAAACCTATTGTTAGTGAAGTGCCTTAATACATTTTCAGAGGGGATTTCCCATTCAAATGTAGGTGTGGTTGTACTTTTCGAAGTTTGATAAAGAAAGCATTGAGAACTGAATTATTTTTAGCACTTTTATAGAGGGGATTACGTTAGGAAAACTGAGTGCATTTCTTTCTTACGGAATTTTCTAGTGCAAGTGAAACTACTCCCAGGTTTACTTCCTTTGAAGAAAGGTGGTGCTACTTCTGGTCTCCCTGAGCTTATATCCACTTCTGCAGTTTTTCTGATTTGCTCGTGATTGAAGGCTATGATGTTCTGGCCTTTCCTGTGCAGATTCCATGTGTGTTCTTTCCCAGCACCTCTTGGCTCATGCACCACACTGGGAGTCTTAGAGCAGCTGGACTAAATAGCCATTCTCTGGTTAGTATTTAAGGTCTGCATTGCTGTGAGTTAAAATGAAGGCACAGCATACTGATCAGACTGCAGATTCCAGAGACTGGAGACTTTCACCTATGCAAGGTTTTAATTTTTGTATTTTATGTGTTTTAACTGAAAAAATACATTGTTCAAGAAATTGAAAACTGAATTAGTGAAGCCCTACTGAGCAGGTGATGGTTGAATACCTGGATGGCAAATGAAAAGGGAAGTACTCTCTGCTTTTAGTAGTAAAAACTTTTATTTTCCATTTGAAAACTCTATAGACACATCCATCAAGTGGTCTGACAGGAAAATTAAATTGGGTTACAGCACTGCAAGAAGTCCAGATTATGTTCCTGCTGAGCTGTAACAAATTGTGGTGAACTTTATAAAAGTTTCTTTCTGTTTTTCACAAAATAATGCAGTATAGAGCTAGTCAGTGGTCACAAGAGACACGGGAGAAACTTGTGGAAAAGCTTGCTATTATTGAATAAGGAAATGAAATTATATATGTGGCTTTGCTTTCCTGCAGAACCACTTGTGTTCTCTTCTTCTTTTTAAGCACACTAAATCTGCCTGTGAGGCAAGTTTTATTTGCTGCAAAAACAAAAAAATTCAATTACTCTCCTGACCATGAGGTAGTATTCTTGTGCCCCATTTGTGGTATGTCACCAGTAAGTTCCACTGATCACAGTGCGAGATGTAGCTATTTTTCTGTAGGTCACTAATTTCTGCCTAATAATAAAATAAAGGATGTTTTAATTCCACTCACCTCATGCATCCATTTCAACTGGACGGACAGTAAGCTTAGCTTAGATTTTTTTTTTTAGGAAGGAGCTCGTATACACAGTTAGGACCCAAGTGCTTTTAAATGCAGAGATGTTCATATATAGAACCATATGTCTTGTTTGCTTTTTCTCTTACTCCATCCAGAGTCTGAATATCCTTCAACGTGAAGGAACATCAGGCCCGTCTCTAATGGCAGTAAGAAACTATGAATGCTTGAAAGCAGAGTTGCTTTCAAGCTGTGTGAACTTCAGCCAGCCCATTCTATTAACATGAGTGTCAGTTTTGACCTAACCTGAAACAGAGGTTTTCAGTGTCAGGTTTCTTCAGAACCTTCTGAAAACCTTTGCATTCATATGGAAAATTAACATCTTTTAAAATTTAGCATGTGTCTAGGTATAGATAATTCAATAAAGCCTTTAGTATATGAGATCCTAGGTGTTTTAACAAAAAATAATTTCTTCTGCTAATTCTTTGTTGTCTCTTCCAAAACAGTTATGTTTAACTGCACAGCCTGAACTATTTTTGAGTAATACCCATTCTTAGACTCAAAAGAAAAATAAAAAGGGAGAGAAATTTCCTTTTGTTTGGATGTTCCTCTTACAGTGTGAACATTGAAAGCTTTTGTCCCCTGATAGCTTAATGTCCATATAAACAAGCTACCTTTAAAAGTAGATACAAATGAATGCAATAGAAAAACAAAGGAGGAAGGTAAAGAAGGCTGATACTGTTAAGTGTAGCATTCTGATTTGTTTTTAAAAGCCTTATTGCTCCTCACTAAGTAATAGGAGTAAAGTACTTCTCTTATAGGCTTCTGTTTTACACATTTCATGCTTGCCTTGAGGAATTCAAAACCTAAAACCGTAACACACAAAAGACGTAAGTATGAGAAATCTCATCCTTTTTCTGGAACAGCTTAGGGGCTGATTGTTTATTTAACAAGCTGGAGCCCTGATTTTTGCCACTGACATACTTTGACAAAAATCTGCTTGCAGGCATTTAAAGTTGCAAAGAGGAAGAAAATTGGAAAGAGATGCAAGTCAATGCACAGAGCCACGAAAGTGAAAGGTGCTGACCTACGTGTTTCCAGTATTTAGTAACTGTATTTAAAGTTGCAGACCTAGAATGGTCTCAGAGAGAGGAGTAATGTTCTGATGTAATCAAACCAAATGTGATCTTCCTATGAGTTGTTGGTTACTTGGGTTATTATGTACAGGATCTCACCTGAGGGAAAACACATCTATGGAAAGTCCCAGAAGAGTCCTTGCAAAAACTCCAACAGACTAAAGTTGAAATATAAATAGTGCATAGGCTTTGTGCCAGCTTGTAAAAGTTGAATGTGTTTTATCCCTAGATGTCAAGATTGTTGAGTGGCTGAATTTGAGAATTGGCTTTTGTTCTCTTCCCTGGAGCAGCTGGGACTTGTCGTTAAGAGTTAGTTGCAGGTGCAAACATAGTGTCGCTCTACGTAACCACTCCCCTGTCATGTGTTAAGTGACAAACCCAGCTATGAGAGTTCTCTCCAAGAGTAAACTAT
>WEKX01019093.1:541846-578148 GCA_013390025.1 Pitta sordida
AGCAGGTTCTGGAACCATCACTGAATTCCTGTTCCTGAGGTTGTAAAACTTGGATTCTGCTTTGTTGCTTTGAAACTTAATATCATAATCTTCAAATACACAAGATTTTCCATTTCTTTTGATGATCCAAACATCACCTGGGATGTTTGAGTTCTAGGAAGCACTATTTCAATGTGATTTCTCTGTAATCAGGCAAATTATTGAAGTTTGTCACTGGCAGAATTGAAAAAACTTCTGGTCAAAAGGGAATTTGATCATGATAATTCTAAAAATATCATGCCGTATGATGTTTCTGAAATGTGAAAACAGGTTACATTAGTATTGGTATGCATTTCATCTGAAATGTAATTCACTCAACCCCTTCTACCTTTTTTAAAAAGAAGCATAGAAATACACATTTAGAACTTAATTTGAAAGACTCATCAAATACTGGCATACAGGTGTATCTTAAATATCTTAAGTTTGGAGTAACACCCACCATCTCAAACTATCCTCAACTTAAAATTTTATTCCCCTGTACTTGTCCTACACCGAAGGCAGAATTTCTTGAAGTGGTTCAAGAAACTTGATAAAAACTATTTTAGATTGACTTTCACTTTTTAGAACCATTAGTGAGATCTTCTATTTTATTCAAGTAGTTTTGACTGGAAAATAAAATAATTTTTAGGATCTCAAATCATACGATTTTCCCTAGTTAACTTTTAATGAAGTGTTTTTCTAATTTGCTGAGAGGGTTGGGAGGGAGTCAAAGAGAACAGGGAAGACACTTGTTTTAATGAAAGATTTCCAACGAATTCTGGTCTGTGTGTAGTCTCTTCTAGGTGTAATTTTTTTTTCACTGAATAACAGATTCTCCCTTAATATCTACATTTGTAATTTTATTGTGTCTGACCTATTAAATAATACATACAGCAAGTCTTTAATTTTCAGTACTTGGTGACTAAAGATGAAAATGGGTCTCGTAGAGCAACTGCAAAATGAGCTTTAAATTCTCATTCAAAATCATCTTATCAACACTACATTTCACTTGTATAGTTATGGGTCTGATATTTTCTGAATTGGTTATGCTAGATTACCTTGTAGTGCTTTGTGAGTGAGAGGGGGCATGACTTTTTTTAACAATTTTTTTGCACAGCAGGGTGACTTAAATTGGTGTGACTGACATCTTCCTAATGTGCTTACGAATCTTTGGAACAATTGATTTGAAACTTGAGCATTTTCATTCTGACCGGATTCAGTCATTCAGCACAGGGAAAGAAGTTGGATGCGCTGGATATGCAAGCAAATTCATGTTGCTGCTTCTCTTAAACCCTGATCTAAGGTGTATCTAAGCATATGTGTAAACTTAGCATATGAATATTGCTAAAGCAAATGGAAAAACTCAGGCCTAGAAGAAACTGGCACACCTCACAGGAACAAAAGTTAATCCAGGGTTTAACCAATGAGTAGGCTTATAAAATGCACGTACTTAAATGTTTGAAGGAAATACATATATGTAAAAAAAGTATAGATAAAATACTGCCATAGGTTGAAATTCTCCCATATGAAGGCTCTAGCATATATAAAAATCACAACAAATATTGAAGATTCCTTGTCTGGACTAAACCCTAAAATCCCCTCAATAGGATTTTCCTTAACAACATTGCTATTAATCTGCAACATGCAAAATCCACTTTAGTACAGTGGTAAGTGGCCCACCTGTCATGTGGGGGACTCATGTTTGATTCCCGCCAGGGAGACAGTGTTAAGAGTTGGACTCGATGATCCTTGTGGGTCCCTTCCAACTCACAATATTCTGTGATTCTGTGAAATTGCTGCTTACTTGAGCAGGTAACCTCTTGTATGGTATTACCACCCCTTTCTCCAGTCTCAGGCACTAATTAGACTTCACGCATTTTGGAGAAAAATTTTGCTTCTAGATCTCTAATCACCTCTCTGTTCTATCTGCCCTCTGCTCAGTAGATTAGTGCTATTGTTGCAAAAGAAAATTTGGAGAAATGTAGTCAGTGTTCAAAGCATCAATTCAACAAATGAATTAATAATGTTTGCAGACAGTCACGTTCTTTCTGCTGAGTGTTCACCTATGCTGAGAGCCAGTGCATCCTCCAATGTGGAAAATGAGGTATATATGAGTAGGACCTGTGGAATGAACTGTCCAGAAGAATCAAACACTTGTGTAAATGAGCATGCCTTGAACTCCAAAAGTTGGAACTCTCTTCAAACTGTGCAGCAATATTTACAGTATTTTGCTTTTTAAAGCTACTGTCACAAGGTGTAATAGACACAAAATTTGAGTGGAAACACACACATGCTTCCTATTAAAATACCTGTGTGAACACTGGCATGGTCAGACTCAAACGAAGTCACTAAACTCTGTATTTACCTGGCTCCAAGGTGAGCATGGTGCCAATAACACTGAAGTCAAGAGTTCAATCCTCCTATTGGCCATTCACTTAAGAGTTAGACTCCATGATCCTTGTGGGTCCCTTCCAGTTCAGAATATTCTGTCATTATGGCTTCATGGTTAATTGTTGAAGTTGTGAAATTTATTCTAGCCAGTTATTAGACTTGTTCAACAGCCTTACTCTAAGATCGTGTACCCTTAATGCTTCAAGATCCAGCATTTCAGAGCTTCACAAGCATGTACAAGAACTACGACATAATTCTGAGTGCAATTGTTTTACCTTAGGGTAGCTTTTTAATTTAGGAATAGGTCATAACCACAAAGAAGCAATTTATTTCCTAGACACTCAGAAAATGTAACTGTGTGTGGAATGCTTGGAGTTAGATGTACCATCATAGCTGAAACGCTTTAGTGACAATGTGCATTCCTCTGCAGGAGTAACACTCAGTCTTGCATCTGACTGAGCAGATGAAAAATACTTCTGTATTTACCCTCATGATATCAATATGGCAGTGCTAAAGGAAGGTACAGTCCTTTCCCCTTAATCTACTTGTCTTGTCCATTTCTCCCATGAGACAAATGTTGTCTAGCTGGAACTAATGTGGATTGAAGGGGAAGTCATGTTAGCAAAGCTTTGTGACTTGACTGAGCATGTGCATGTCCTTGTTGTGGGGTTGTTTGGTGAGCTGAGAACTGAGGTCTGGAGTTCACTTGGTATTTAGCACAGATGATGTCATCATACCTACAGGGTACACTTACAGAGCAGAGCTCAAGAGCAGATACTATAATGTATTGATGTGTAACTTATGCCATTAATTAAACTTATGTATTGTTATTTGTGGACTCACTAATGATGTATTTTGCAACAGTAACTATACTGGATTTTGGCTTAAA
The DNA here is from genome assembly GCA_013390025.1 of Pitta sordida. Taxonomy (NCBI): domain Eukaryota; kingdom Metazoa; phylum Chordata; class Aves; order Passeriformes; family Pittidae; genus Pitta; species Pitta sordida. Next base: position 545,145 of record WEKX01019093.1, read on the forward strand.
ATATTCACAAAATATGTAAGATGATGAGTTTCCTGAAGATCTGGAGATAAGTGTATGAATGCAGTTTTTGGGATAGTCTTCACTGAGATTCTCACCTGTTAATTCTCCATTTTCTCTAAAAATTAGAGAATAACTCTTCTTCAAGCATGTGGAAAGTGTTGCCCATGCTACTCGAGGTGTTGACGGTTGGACAGGAGTGTGCAAAAACTGCTGTTCCATAACAACAATTAATGGTAATATCAACCTCACTACTGTGTGGTACCCACCCACACTGAGCCATTAAACCAGAACAGACCAAGACCTCTCTTGCAAAAAGCATTGCCACATCACTCTCAGGCACTAGATCTGCTGCTTTGCTTGTTCCTTCAGTTGCTCTGTTTATGGCTTCTTTCATTTTTCATACTCTTACAAAACAATAATAACCAGAGGGTAGGGTAGAGCTGCCAAAACCCAGTTTCTCGGAAGGATGATACACAAAGGTCTGATGGAGTCCTGAAATCCAAGGAAGGGAAAAATTGAAGTGCATGGGTTTATACTGGAATTAGTTGAAAAGTACGTACAAAGATGTTACCTCAAAGCCAATTACTTTAAAAGCCACAAATGGGCCGTCTCAAAACTGGATCCCAGAAACAGCTACAATTCTGCAGTTCCTCTGAACCTGTGGGACTGTGATGTGTTTGTAGTACATGAGCATCCCTGGAAGTGGATAGAGAGTAGGTGTGCACCTGTTGTCTAGGCACTGGGTATTTGTTTCTCTTTTGCCTGCATGTGGTTGGCAGCTGTGTCATTTTCCCAAGTACTCATTTTAAGTTCAAAAGATTGGTTCCTGATAAGCAGTAAAATTTCTGTTCTGTTACATTTATCATTATTGTAGAGAATGAGATCTTTTGGGTTAGTTCCTGTATAGAACATGGACACTACTGTCAGTTTTGGCTTTTAAATTCACCATATTGACCCTTGAGGTCTTACTCAGTTTTCATCTAGTCCTATGTGCTTGCATGATCTGGGGTTCAGGGGGTGAGCTTTGCCTCTTTCAGCTCCAGGGTCTGATCCAGCAGGAGTATCTGCATCATACCTTGTGGGTACCAGGTAGGCTGCTTGTTATCTCCTTATCAGACAGCCTGATGTTTCGTGCATATTCATACTATTTTGAATGCCTTATTTTACAAAAGCTAGAGCAGCCTAGCTGGCCAATAAAGGAAAACCAATCCAACCTTTTCAGTTTTAAAAAAAAAAACCCGTCTCTCTATGTGTATAAAAGTTGATATCTAGTGAAATAATGCTGAATCATGTGAATATATTGCAGTCTGATGGATTGGAACTGGAATGCTGACAGCTCTGAGGCATTTTTAAAAAGTTGGTACCAGTTCAAATCTCATCAGCTTCTGAGATTTCATCTGTTTCTTTGGGAGGGTGGGATAAATGTCTCTGGATGCAATGCCAAGTTTGAGTCCTTAGGAAGACTTGGATGAAAACTCTTTTCTTCTACTGACCTGATCTCTTCTCACCCATTGTGATATTATACAAATTGAATTTTGAGGGTAGTGAGCTAAGGATTCTGCAAAGGTCAGCAGAAGTGTCTTTCTTTCTGATTACCCTTGAGGTCAGAAGCATGTAATATATTCAGGGGGATTTCTAATCAAATGAAGCTCAGAATATGTGAGGGCTGTAGACAGCAGCTGGCCCCAGCAGAGACTAACAGATTTACTGAGAACCTACAAGGATCTTGGCAGAATGTCAACAAAGATACTGCAGGTTTGCTAGATGCCAGGAAAAAGATCTTTGGTTTGCAGCAAGTAAAATGGTATTTAGGGAGGATGGGATGTAATAAATTACAATAATAGCGCTTCAAACAAGTCTCATCCAAAAGTATCAGAGACTAACTGGAGTGGGAAAGTTGTGTACTCATTTTTGTGGATTAAGAAGGAAGCTGCAGTAGATGCAGGTAAAAACATGTGATTTCTTACAGTGGCAGAGTATTACTAGAACTGGAAAAGAAGTAACCGGGTTCTATGCAGGAATTGGTTTTTAAAAGTAGCGAAAGATGAAGTGAACAAAAACAGTGATGGAGAGAAGGGGCTTAGCTGACTTAAAACAATAGGAAAGAGGCAATGAAATCTGGGTGGATAGAGATGTTTGTGTAGAACAAGATCATAGAAGTTTTACTAAGGGCCTTACTGCCTTTCTGTGATGGTAAGATGCTGAGTATCTACAGCATCAGGAGTTTCTAGAATGCAGTATCCATCTATGAATTTAGGTTTACTCTGACTGTGAATTTGCTTAGTGATTTTCCTCTGGCAAAATACGTGTTTCTTGGAAGGCTTCACATGCTGTAAAGGTTGGCTGGCTATTTACCTGATCAAATGTAACAGTGCATGCTTTGTCCATGCTTGACCCTTCCATGCTTTCAGAAGATTTTTAGGTCAGTCTGCTGGAAGTTTTTTTCATCTGTTGTGCTGAGGTGTTCTCCCTGCTCCATTATGAGAATTTTGGTGAAAAAGACGCTCTCCAAAAAGCCTGGCCAGAATTAGTATTTTACTTGAAGCAAAATTCTGACTTTGTGAGGAGAGAGAAGAAAACACATTCTCATCTGATTGGCACTTTGAACATGACACAGAGAATAGCAGCCCTAACGGGAATGTCTGCATGGAAAATTTCTGCCCTATGTATTTTTTATTCATGTTCCCCAACTTTAAATTGCCCTGAAACAATTTAAATCAATTTTTGCTTACCTGATATAATAATCCTTATTATTTATCACTGTTCTTAGGACTTATTTGATGACTACCTTGGGTTATTGATGGCTTTGTGTTAACTAGATGGCTTTTTCCTGGCAGAATGCCAACAGAGGGGGAAAGCAGCTGTTCTTTGGGATGGGAATAATGTAAAATGCCAACTGGTCAAGTTTTTGACTTTTGCTGAACTGAAAATGGCCATTAGCAGCTCTTGGAGTTCCTCATTTTTTTGCGTCCTCGAGTTTCAAGAGAAATGATGTGGCAGACAGGATATATTGAAAACATTAATGCAGTGGGTGCTGGAGGAAATGCCAGATGGTGGGGGTTAGGGGAAATCCAAGATGCATGCTATTAGTAAAATATATGGATGACAAACATTTCTTTACTGATATATGGGTTTATTCTGAAGTAGGAGATGGTGTGGGCTTGTTTTATAATTTTTGAATGGGCCAAATCCAACTTCCCTGCATGGTAACTATCAGCCTGCTCAAAAAATAATGGCTACAAGTGGTAGTATAAAACTCATTAGTCTTGTGATAGCGGTAGAAACACAGAAATTTTCCACTACTTGTACTTCGTTCCTTTAGCACATGTATTAAACAGGTGCAGAGGACTTGAAAGTGGGTGTCCCTCCCACTTGGGAACGGTATCAAGTACAAGAGTTAGATTAACAGAGGTGTTTCTGGTGACAGTCTCCATGTGAGCAATCTGACATCAACAAGAGAAGACCTTGGAAGTCTCTGAACCCTTGGGCCTAAACTTCTGTTGTTCAATATTCTCTTAAAATAGAGAGGCTGTGGTTGCAGACTGGTCAGTGTGGCTTTGAAAACCATGGGGAGCTTTGGGCAGCAGCTGCTGCGTGTCAGAAATCTATAAATTGACTTCCTGCCACAAGAGGCCTCCAGCAAGTTCAGCTAGAGAGTTACTGAGGGAAATCCTTGCCTTTCCTCCTACCAACAGAACAAATTTATCCAGGGCTGTGCCAAGGCTGGGAAGGGGTTTGAGCTACGCCAGGGGAGGTTTAATCTTAACGTTAGGAAGCGGTTTTTCACAGAGAGAGTAATTGCATATTGGAATGGGCTGCCCAGGGAGGTGGTGGAGTCGCCGTCCCTGGAGGTGTTTAAGAGAAGACTGGACGAGGAGCTTAGTGACATAGTCTAGCTGGGGGATGTAGGGCTGGATGCCCCTGGGCCCCTTCCGGCTCGAAGTGGCCTGCTAGGCTGTGAGGGATCTAGGTTGGTGTTACGCTCTGGGATGTGCTCTCGGTCTCTGTACGGGTGTTAGATGGTGAGTTGGACTAGATGATCCTTGTGGGTCCCTTCCAACTCATAATATTCTGTGATTCTGTGAATTCTGTGGTTCTGTGATTCTGTGAATCCTGAATCCCTGTGTCAGCCAACATGGTCTTTATTAATCACAGTATTGTGGGTGGAGACCTCAGTGTTTTCTTGAGGGTGAGAAGGTGCTCTCATTTGAGTAGTATGTATATACATGTGGTCCGTCAAGTTCTTTGTTTTCAAAAACTCCAAGATGAGAACACACTTCTTTCGTCATGTCTCAGGTAACATCAAACAACATATTTGCTTTTTCTCCCTTTTCTTTTTCTTCCAGGCAGCTATGTGCTATCCTCTCTCTTCAGGGTGGATGCATGTTCCCTTTCCAATTTTCAATTCCCTTTAGAATAACCCTGAGCTATCAGTTTTGGAACTGTCCTCCAGGAGGATTTAATTTCTTTTAAAAATTGCACTCTGACTAAATCAATAATCTAACAGGAATCCCTGGAAAAGGATGGGTTTTGGTGCTGTAGGTGTCTCGAGAGTTAGTAACTTCTATCATCTTGGTTGGAACTCATTATTAAGTTCAAGTATAACTCCTGAGCTGTTGAATTCAAGCTTCTTGCATTTCCTTTCTGTCCCTGAGGAATCAGCTTTGCTCTGCCAAGAGAGGTATAAAATGATCTCAAATACATTAGCTACTTCTCTACCTGTCTACTGTATCACTAAAAATTTTTTCTACTCATTCAGTGTATTACATAGAATTGAACTCCTTTAGGTTAAAAACTGAACCTGAATATGCTGTTTCATACTGAAAAGAACCATACTTTTGTATATCTGTAGTTTTCAAGTACAATCATAAATACTGAAATGAGGAGGAAAAACACACAGTGAGATATTTTGATAGTTCATCCTGGTCTACATCCATCCTTGATTTCTTTGCTGTGCAGTATAAGGCTTGTAGTAAAATATGAAATACAAAAAAAGCTAAATATTCGAAATTCTGGAGGTGTTTTGAGCCTTGTGGAAGTTAACATCTCCTCCAGTTTAACTTGATTTAAAAAGCCAAGTGCAATGCCCGACTTCTCAAAAATGTGTTAGGTTGTTTCAGCATCATAGATTCTGGAAACTGCATTTAAAGGCAGTTTAAATACATTCTCTAAAGCGTTGATAACTGCTTACCCACTGTTTGGATTCAAGTACCAGATTCAAATACCTAAAGTCAGACACCGGGTATGAGTTTTACAGATTTTTGTCATGTCTCAATGATCTACCATGTGTGGCTATGTGGGCAGTGAACACTTGAGCTGATATTGTGTTCCATGCTGCAAAGGCAATTCACATATTTGTATAAGGGATTTGATTCCACCTTTTTCTGCTTGAAGCAGTGGGTTCAAACAGAATCTGCATCACTTTTCAGCAAATCAATGCTGTTGTCAAAATAATGCTGCTAAGGAGAAAAAAAGCCTGTGCAATTCCTCCCCTCTTCAGTTGATTTTGTAGGTGAGGAAGGCAGAAGATGGGCAGAGCTTAATTATAACAACCCTGTGACATTCTGTGGCAATTTGGTCTGTGAGGAGACTTAGTTTTCTGTCTGTGCATGCATATTTTGGAGGGATAATATTGGGGAAAGTCTTTGAGTCTATCAGGCACATGGGCTGATGTTCATACATGAGCTCTTAAAACTCCCTTGTGCCTTTCTTTACAATTACCTGATACACACATTGGAGTAGTTTGTGCATGTATAAATACAGAACACTCAAACGAAGTGTATGGATATAATTTAGTAAGCACTGTTGAATTTTTGGCTTATATAGGCACATTCTGTGGCCTGAAAGGATTACTCCCGTTGGAGTAATAACTAAAAGTTTTGCTTATTTAGGGCCTGTTCCTACTCCCTTTGAAGCCAATGGCATAATTCCCAGTAATGTTTAGTGGTGCAGGGTCAAGTCTTTAAGGATGACAGAATTTCATGTTGGAGGCCTCAGTCAGCGCTCACTGGCGTACACAGGGGTTTCCCCAGTTTTTTCAGTCAGCAAATGGCTATGATTTAATGAAAATAATTGCTGTGAAAACAATTCATGTTGAAATAGTGATAGTGTTAAACTTCAAAAAGAAGAAAGTAAATTGAGAGACTATTTTCTGTCTGATACCATGCACTTTTTATAACACTAAAGCATTCAGTTCAAGTTAAGTTACCAGAAGCTGGATCAGCCAATTCAAAAGCAATGTACTTGTAAAATTGAAAAGGACATGTTGTGTTACTGTCACATCTCTTGTGACTTCTGAATGCATTTCACTACTTCTGTTGCAAGAACAGCCGTTCTCATGGTATCTCAGCCTTCGTGCTTCTGGTCTCAGCTGGTCTGACACCATAGCATCTGCAGGGAAATGGAGATGATGAAGAGAAATGTTGCAGCTGCTTGAGAAAAATGTTGGCTCTTGCTAATCTCAAAGGCCAATAACACTCAGAACTGTTGCAGGTATTAAAAAAAAAATCCCCTTCTCTTTCAATATGTTTTCAAGATGCAGACTTTGGTATTTCGGTCTTGCTAAGTTAGATCTTTAAAGCATAAAAATACATCAGGCTCAGGAGAAACACAGAGAGCTAATAGAGGGTGTTGGCATTTCTCTTTCTCTAGTTCAACAAATCTATTGACCCCAGAGGGCATGCAGGAGAGTCCATCTGTTTTCCCACAGTTCTAAAAGGAAAACAGAGAAGGCAGATGAAATTTGTTGAGTGTATATTAATACTCAAATTCTGCTGATGTTGCTTTAACTCAAGAAAAGAACAGAATAGAATTTTCCTGTTTTCTGTTTAGATCTGTTCAAATGCAGTTACACTGGACCTAAGTACATAGAACAAGCTAAATGTTACCTGCTAAATTGCCACAGTGCTTGGCTGGATGTTATTGGGCCTTTCTTAGTGTACAGGTACTCTCATCTATGTGATCTAAGCTGCTTTAAATCTGTTCCTATAACCCTTGTTATCACCTGGCATATCTACCAGACATTTCACAGGAGACACGCCTGATCACAGGATATTCCAAGTTGGAAGGGACCCACAGGATCATCTAGTCCAACTCCCAAGTGAATGCCCACCCAGGGATCGAGCCCACAACTGTGCAACCATGGGCACCACGCTCCATCCATCCGAACCTCTCATCATCTAGACCATGTCACTGAGTTCCTCATACGGCCTTTTCTTAAACACCTCCAGGAATGGTGACTCTACCACCTCCCTGGGCAGTCCATTCCACTGAGGGATCACTCTCTCTGTGAAAAACCTCTTCCTAATATCCAGTCTAAACCTCCCCATGCGTAGCTTAAGGCCATGTCCTCTTATTCTGGTGCTGGCAGCCTGAGAAAAGATTTACACCCACCTGACTGCAACCTCCCTTCAGGTAGTTGTAAACAGCAATGAGGTCACCTCTGAGCCTCCTCTTCTCCAGGCTGAACAACCCTAGTTCCTGCAGTCGCACCCCATAGGGCTTGTTCTCCAGTCCCTTCACCATCCTCGTTGCACTTCTCTGGACCCTCTCAAGCAGCTTAACATCCTTCTTAAACTGGGGAGCCCAGAACTGGACACAGTACTCGAAGATGTGGTCTGACCAGTGCCAAGTAAGTACAGGGGAAGAACAACCTCCCTAGTCCTACTCACCACACTGTTCCTGACAGAGACCAGGATGCCATTGGCCCTCTTAGCCACCTGGGCACACTGCTGGCTCATATTAAGTTTTCTGTCAACCATTACTCGTAAATCCCTCTCCATTTCACCACTTTCCGGCTACTCATCCCCCATGTGGTAGCAATGCATGGGGTTATGTCTGAAGTGAACAACCTGGCATTTGGACTTGTTAAATCTCATATTATTGGAGTTTGCCCATTTCTCTAGTCTGTCAAGGTCCCTCTGAAGGACCCCTCTACTCTCTGGAAGTTCAACATTTGCCCCCAGATGGGTATTATCTGCAAACTTGCTAAAGGTGGACTCCATTCCCTGGTCTATATCATCAATAAAGATATGAAATAGTGCTGAGCCAAGCACTGATAAGACAGATGGTCTTCTCCTTTCAACGACATCACCGCTTCAGGACTTCCTGTGTCTTAAATGCATATTCTAGAGTCCCAGTGTTTTGTGTAGGGCCATCTTGTATAGGGGAGTCACCAGATTCCACTTAAGATAATATGAAAAACATTGTAGTCTTGAAGTCAATGAACCAAATACGTGTTTCATTATCTCTCTTTCATTACTGTTGTGAAGAGTCTTCTAGGCTTAGGACTACAGGGTACCTCTTTTCTAGGTATCCAGCATATTAAACCCAATACAACAATATGAAACTGATATGGTTTTAAGCAATGTCAATGGAAATGGAGATCCTGGCTGTTTGTGTTAAACTAAGAACCTGTGTTTATGATTTATGATTACTTCCTGCTCTTTTTGTTGTGTTTAGTCTCTCATGAAATTGTAAATTTTATAGCTTTTTAAATGATTTCCTGGTCTACTGTGGAAGATGAACGTAAATTTTGATGAGTAACTCTGCACCTGTTCAACAAGACTGAGTTGAATATGTCTTTTATATGAGCCTTGCTCTATTCTAGCTCGATGCCTTTTGGTCATGGTGGACCACTCGATGTTCACAGAAACAACCTAGACATTCTAGGTAATCTAGATGCTTAGCTTTGGGGACATGTGAACCAGTTGGAGTTGTAGAGGACATCAGCATTGCTGAGTTGCTCTGGGACTGAGCCACGTGTCCAGCCCACCATCATCCCACAGCAGTATCATGAATCTTCTGGGAAATCTGCAGATTTCTTTTGGAGCTTCTCCTCCTCTTATCTCTGAGGTAGTGCTATCTGTGTGTGGCTTTCAGCTGTGGGGTTTGCAGTGTTAGGAAGACTGGTTGCTATTTTGGATTCTGACAAGCAAAAGATTAATTTAATTTTTGTGTGTAATTTGATCACAAATACTTAAGTGTGTTAATAATGTATAAGTATGTATATCCATAATGAGCATGGGTTGGTATTTAAGTCTGTAGCAGATAACAACAGCAAGTGGAACAAACTGAGTGTAGAGATTATTACAAGAATAGCTACAAAAAAAAATCTATGATGTGTATTTATAAAAGGAAGTTCTTTGTCCAGATGTCCCCCTGCACTCCTTAGGGAATGTTTCTGATTGCTCTCTGAAATTTATATTTCTTCAAATGAAATATATGATACACAACCCCCACCCCAGGCCAGGAAAATTAGGAAAAGCACTTAAACTGTGCAACTGCATCACTTAACTGCTCTTGTTGAATTATATTATAAATGAGCCATCACAGAAACCTCCAGGGAGCTTCTGGTTGAACACTTGAATGTGAGAGAAATCTGCTTCTCTTGTTTTGTTTTTAAGAATGACTTTCATATTTGCACCAAAGAAGAGAAGCAGCAAAAGAAACTAATGTCACAACATTAGTCACAATTATCTGAATCTGCTCCAGTAACATCTTTATCTTCACCAGTGATGAATGTTGAATTTTGGTATAATTCTGAAAAGTTTAGTGTTCATCAAAACTGATGGGGCTGATTTTTTTTATTTTTTGGTTGGCTTTTGCCACAGGCATAACTAGATGTAGAGGGAAAGCAATGACAAATCAATCCACACTGAAGACATAAGATGTTCCCCATTTTTTAGGCAACAAAGCCAGCATAATGACATCAGGAAAAAAAGGCAAAGTATCTTAGATGTTGTAACCTAGGATTTCAACATAAATGAGTCTCGCTGCTACTGATGGTTTTGATGGTCAGATGTACAGACAGGAACAAATCACAGGAACACTGCCTCACTCTGGCCTTGGGCTGCCTTAGGCCATAGTGTGCAATTGTTGACTCAGAGTAGCTTGCAGAAAACAATTCTCTGAGTCCAAATAGTAGTAGTTATTTTATAACTTTTTAAAACTTTCAGGTTGTTCTCTGAAACCCCTTAGACCTGTAGAAGTCAAGTGAATATGCCTGGTCATTTCTCATTTGTGTACACTTTATTTTTATAAGTAGTAATGTGATTACTTTTCCCAGCAGACTTTTATAATTTATTTTTTTTGCTTATGATATCTGTGTTTAAGACTGAAGAACACCACTGGAGAGCATAAAGTTACTCATCTAACACTATGTTTTTTTTCCCCCCTCCATTAACATTGGGTTTAGTAGCTATTCACAAGACCAGAGTTCTTGCTACTGTAACCAGCAAAAAACCCGAACAGACCTCAAGGTTTGACCCCCTTTGAACAGCACTGGTGCAATCCAGTTGCAGACAGGATTGAGAAACCTCTATAGTGACATTGTTTCAGAGGCGTCTTATGTGACTAGAATTCAGAAATTTAATTGGTTATGCAACCGATTACTGCAGCACTTCACATTGAGTGGCACTAAGTAATTACACTGTAACTGCTGCACAACTGTTGTAATTTTTCATGCAGCTATGTTACATGATAACACGATAATGCTGATGCTAATACTAATGTTGGGTTAGGCAGCTAAAGAGGGGATTACAATAGAAGAAGTGCTAATAGTATGCTGTTAGGAAACAATGCTAAAAAGTCATTATAAGTGAGAGTAAAAGAATAAAATGAAAACTACAGTGGGAAATTGGAAAATATTTTTTAAGGCAAACTTCAGGCAGAGGGTTTTGTGCTGTTTTTAGTGTATTGAAATACTTGTTAAAGGCTATAGACTAAGAGGTCAAAAAACCATGATGATGTGAAAAGAAGTGGGAAGTGATGGCCTAGAGAGTAGTCACCTCATTTAATGACTGCAAGGTGTCTTCACATAATGCATCTGCTAGGCTTTTGAAGTATTTCTTTGGTATACTCCTATAGGTATTTTTTCTGAAAAAGAGTAAATTGATATTCCTAAAAATACCAGAGGGTCTCCTGACTAACATAAAAATAAGAAAAAAACTCCAGATGGCAGTGACAAGGATGAGATAACAGGCTATTGCTGTTTTGTGACATCTGAAGTAAAGAAGAGAAGGTCAAAAAGTGGTGTAGTTCTGCATGGACAAATGGCCTCTGTACACAGGGTACTGTGACCTCCCCATGGTAAATAAATTGGCTTCCTTAAAATGTTATGTGTATAAATGCCAGCATGTAGAGATGGGGATTTTCACAAGTACATTCAGAATGTGATAAGTTTCCTGCCACACTATCATCATCACAGTGACACACACACAGAAGTGTCAGCAAGTTTGCTTTATTCTGCACCCATATGTGGCAATGGGAACAGCACAAGGATCTCGAAGAGAAGAGGACAGGCAGGTGCTCAGTGCTGTGGAGGCAGTGGGGGATACTCCCTGCAGAGCTCCCAGGCTGAGAGAGATCCAGGGCAGATGAGGACATAAAAATCTTGAGGGCCGGGATCATCTGAAGAGCAAGAACCTCCTTGAAGACCACTGGTCTTTGTGGGCAGGGAGTATTACAGGGCAGGCTTGGTGGATGTTGATGCCTGTACTTGCAGTGTAGCTCCTGTTTTCTACACTGCAGATTGAACTGCTGCTGCTTTTGCAGGTCTCTTCTTTCAGACTACAAAATATTTCTAGGTGAAATACCTAGATTTCTCTGTGTTTAACTGTTACACTGATAGCATTTGCTAACAGTTATACCAACAACTTGCCTACATCCAAGGACTGAAAATGAGGATTTCAGTGTTAACCATGTGTGTTCATGCAAAGGGTTTTTGTGCACACTAGTATATGGACAGTAGACTGTTTAGTCCTTGTTAGGTTAAGTTATAATTGCCACACCTGTATGTATCAGCTTCTCAGTCCAAATAGCATGTGCTGGCACACTTGATTCATGGGCAGAAAAACCAAAACCCCCGAAGGAATAGACCACTTTGAAAATAAAACTAAAGGTTTAAATAATTTTTTGCCCCACAAACTAAGATGTGTCGGTGGGAGGAGGACAATAACATCTGGTCCCCATATATTTTGTCTGAAAAACATTGGGAATATTAAACCCACTCCTTGGTAGGGAAGGGTTAGGCCTTCTAAGGGTTAGGCCTGTTGTGATCTCTTGCACCTTAGCTAAATCTTTAATGAGCGTGTTTTATATCTGGAATATGAATTTTTTCAAATTAGTTGAAGGTTAATTAAGCCGTATTTGATTTCCTCTTAGATTTTTTTTTTGTGGTTATTCCCCTGGGGTTTTCATCATGTCACTAATTCTTACAAGGTGTCCCCAGTCTTGCAATACCTGACATCTGAGCACTACCTCTGTATCTCCAGGAAACAAACACTTGTCAATTTGGCAGTATTGGGTCCGACTAGAGGCTGATACTGGCAATTTGTGACTTGTTCAAAAGATATTAATGATTTTTGTATTTTTCTGTTTCCTGTCTTTCTTACATTAACAGTGTTCTCTTATGCATCATCTTGACAGATTTGATGGCAACAGTGGTATTTGAGATTTGTTTAGTGTTTTCCATCCTACTTCTCCCTTACAAGTGGGTTGTTATGTTATTTGTTAGGGTAAAAATTTTCATCCTGAGTATTTGCTGTAGACTGGAGTTTGTGGAACAAGGCAAGGCTTTCTTAATGAATTAAGTCTAATTTCTCTGTAAAACTGTACATGAAAGTACATCCTGTAATTCTTCATTACAGGATGTGAGGAGCATGGGGAACCTTGGAAAAACCAAGCAAGTTGTTCTTAAAACTCTGTTTTTCTAATAGGTAGAAAATTTCTGAATTCTGCCATGAATAAATTGAGTAGTTAATAATGTGTGTGTGAAGGATTTTCCTTGTCTGTATTGTAATTCTTCTGAAACAGCTTCCTAATATTTACTCACTTCAGTAAAAGTAATTTGCCCACTTTTTCTTCTGCCTGTATACGTTCATGTTTTCGGGAGACCTGGCAGAGGTGGTTATGAGATTAAGGATGTTCCTTCAAGAATGTTCACCTAGTATGAATTTGATCAAAGCCAAATATCAAGACATTTTGGTTCAGAATTGCTCAGGAGAAGCAGATGACTTCACCTAAGGTTGAGTGCTGCCCAAAGCATCACCCCAGGGCATTCAGGTGCTTGCCATGTTCTCCTTGTAGTCCCCTCTCCTGGCTGTGCAGATGGGGGACAACACACAAGATAGAAAATATATATTCTGCTGCAGGGAGGATAAGAAATGAGGAGATTGGTAGGACAAGGGTGAGACAAATGAGGGTATGAGGTCTACACAAGATGGGTGAAAGCTGAGGCTGGATCATGAGGCAACTTTTCTTCTGTGAGGTGTGGTTGACACTGCAAGTGGAAACCAGTGATGGGGGGGGTAGACTGGAAGAAGAGGTCATGATCAGGATAACTGAATGAGGGATAAATCAGAACAAATAAGGAGTTAGAGAGCTGGAATAGGGTTTATAAGCTGAAGAGTGGAGTGACACAAGACCGTGGATAAATGGAGTGGAACTCGGGTTCAAGAAGATGGCAGTAACTATGGAGTCATCATAGAGAAGCTGTGTCTTTTCAGGGTAATATTAATTGTTTGTGGAATGTTAAATTTGGTTTTTTTTCTCACAGAAATATCGAGATCCATTGTCAAAGCCTTTGTGATTTCTATCTTCCTCAGCCACTGGAGAGAAGACAATAGCCAATTTCTACTATTGCTGTAGAATGTGCTTTCCCTGCACTTGACTCAGTGTTGTGCTCATGTGGTACCACCACCTGTCCCTTGAAACTGCATGATAGGTTTTTTCTTTCACTTAATACATTTGTTTCCTGCACAAACTTATTTCAGGCGTTTTCTACCTTTCGCAAAATTGACTTTGTAGGTATAACACATTTAATATCTGTGATAAATCATAGATCATCCATTCTTCTGTAGTGATCAGTGTTGACATTAGTTTAGCACCAGACAGTATTACTCTGGAAGGTGTGTTTTGAACTGTCACTATTTGCTAGAACTACTGTGTGCTTCACAGCTGCACAAGAAAAGGCAGCTCACACCTCTGAGAGTTGAGGGCAAGTCTAAATTATTGAAAATTAGCCTGAGCTGATTCCATTTGCATGAATGTGGAAGTAGAAAAGGAGGACAGCATTTGTGGAGCCATTCAAGTTCTATGTCAGGATGTGCTACTTTCCATCAGCAAAAGGCTCTTTAACTATAGGCCTTGCCAAGGTTCCTGGGTTAGGCAGATCCCAGCTGGACTGGATACAGCTTGGTATGCTCTATTTCTGTGTATTAACATATGTTTAAATATAAAGCCCAAATTCTGCTTTTAAAGTCAACTGAACTTTGCGGATGTTAACTGAGTAAATAAGGGTAGCCTTTTTGTAACTGGCTTAGAATTTGGCTTTGTGTTGCTAACACTGTGTTTCTCCAATGTACTTATTCCATTTAAAAACATTGTATGGCAGCCCAAAGGGCACAGCTGCAGTCTGATAAGAAATATAAGCTAATGAACAGAATTTCACTGTCTGTAGAACATTTATTTATTCCAATGGAATACAAGCAGATATCAAATAGGACATAGGATCTAATTTTCTACACAAAGTGCTCCAATTTATTGGCTTCTTGGTTGAGTCGCTGTCCCTGGAGGTGTTCAAGGGTAGATTGGATGAGGTGCTGAGTGTCATGATACAGATGTTAGGATTTAGTTGGATTATAGGTTGGACTCAAGTGACCTTCAAGGTAATTTCCTACCTTATCAATACTATGATATTGTGAACTAACAAAAATGCTCTAAAACCAATGAGTATTTCTGCTTTGGAAACACTTTAGAAAACACTAATGTGAGTAACTGAATACTACAAAAATTTGATAGAATTGCTCTGTAAGTGAATAAGTAGCACCATAACATCCTTTAGGGAAAGTGGTTTTAGTATTCAACAGTGAAAATGGTGTTAATGGTCTTTGGGAAGTTGCCCCTAATGGTGGTAGAGAATGAATATGCTTTACATCTCATAACAGAGGACACTTCTGAAAGCAAAAGCACCTTTAGTATTTTTCTGTAAGCCACTTGTCAGAAACTAGAAAGTAAATAAATGTAGTTGCCATTAGGAAAGTCTGTGTGAAAGTTTTTTTTGTCCTCTCCCATCAGCCAAAAACTTTGTGACACTGTGTTTGAGGGTGTCTTTCAAAGAGGGATGAGTTCTTGTGTGTTGCCAGAAATGGCCCCTGATGAGCTGCAGCTGAGCCCAAAGCTGTTCTGACTGTGGTTCTGGGATAGACTTGTTGATCTGTGATAAGTAATTCTCTGAGGCTTTTGTGGTGCAGACAGCTATGTGTGTTTCTTAGAATGGCAGAAAATTTGCTTGTGTTTCCTATGGGATATAAACTGGTGAGTTGCAGTCTAACTTCTGACACACTGACCTCAATTTCACTGGCTGCACTGATGCTTACCAGGATCACCTGTAGAAGGAGCCTGTGCTGACTCAGTGGGGCAGTGGCTGTGCTTTTTCTCCTTGTGTGAGATAGGTGAAGACAGTGTGGGCCAAACAGCCTCACAGGTTGCTGCTGCATCTCTAGGATCTGACATGTCCCTGCTAAACCCTATAACTAATACTCTGCAATGCATTTGAATCAGCTGAAAAGCCAGAGTTGAATGGTTTCCAAAGATCAACAGAAAAAATACTCTTTCTGCTTACCCTTATTTTTTCCCCAAAGATTTTTTAAGTGTTATTGTACCCAGGTGGCCAGAAAAGCCAATGGTATCCTGGCCTGCATCAGGAATAGTGTTGTCAGTAGGACTAGGGAAGTTTATTTTCCCCTGTACTTGGCACTGGTTAGGCCACACCTTGAATACTGTGTTCAGTTCTGGGCTCCTCAGTTTAAGAGGGATGTTGAGATCATTGAGCGGGTCCAGAGAAGGGCGACAAAGATGGTGAAGGGGCTGGAACACAAGCCCTATGAGGAGCGACTGAGAGAGCTGGGATTGTTCAGTCTGGAGAAGAGGAGGCTGAGGGGAGACCTTATCACTCTTTACAACTACCTGAAAGGGAGGTGTAGCCAGCTGGGGGTCGGTCTCTTCTCTCTGGCTACAAGTGATAGAACAAGAGGACACAGTCTTAAATTGTCAGGGTAGATTTAGACAGGACATTAGGCAGAACTTTTTCACGGAGAGGGTGATCTCTCAGTGGAATGGGCTGCCCAAGGAGGTGGTGGAGTCACCGACCCTAGAGGTGTTTAAGAAAAGGTTGGATGATGTACTTGGTGGCATGAACTAGATATTAGGGTAGTGTGTTATAGGTGGGATGGTGTGTTGGTGGCAGGATGGCAGCAGGTTAGGTAGCAGGTTTGGCTAGGTTAGGTAACAGGTGATAGGTTGGACCTGATGATCTCTATGGTCTTTTCCAACCTTACTGATTCTGTGATTCTGTTATTTGAGGCAGAGGAGCTCATGGACTGCCTCCTGCAGGTTGACACTCTTTTATAAATTTCTAGTGCAAGGGAATCCCTGCAGTTTCCCCTCCTGAAAAGGAGGGTGTGTATGTGGGTGTGGAAGTTAAGAGAACGTGGGTAGCAAACAAATTTTTGCTAATTCTTGTGTTTGGGGCATAATCCCATGAACTTCTCAGAGTCCTTGATCTGTTGATAAAAGGCAACAAACTCTCCATATTATCCAGCGGTACTGAAAGATGAGGCCAAGACTGCATAACTGTTCCAGGAGTGGATGTCAATGAAGCGGAGCGGAGTACACAGGGATGTCAAAGTCATATCACCCTGAATATATAGCTTTTGGATGGTGCCCAAAGAGAAGATACCACACCTTGCCTGGTCTCTGTCTTCATCTTAGCCTACATGATCCAACTGCCCAGAAAACAAATAGCAGAGGTAAGTGCATTGTTAAAGAAATACTAGAAGCAGAACCACTCAAAACAGCTCATAGGATAAAAAAAGACCACTGGATTCCTTAACCAAATCTCTGGTCTCAATGAAATCTAGGCTGTTGGTGCATACTAAAAGAAATTTGAGTCTCATTCATCACTTCCTATTTGTCTTAAAGTGAATGCTGTAGATGCGATCCGATTACCATGGCACAAAACCCTTTTGTGTTATTTTGCAGTGACACAATTTTGCACCAAGCTTGTACAGATCATGTTTTCCCAAGAGCAGCCTGTGGCAGCTGGGATTTCAAAAGCTTTAGGATTCTTTCCAGCACAAATGGTATGTTCCTCAGCAGCCCTGCAGCTCCCACAATCCAGGGAGCAGTGGGAGATTAGAGGCAGCTGTGGAAAAACCCCTTCTTAGCTGAGGCAGCAGAGCATGCCCTGGTAGTGGGAAGAGGTGGCAGAGGTAATTCCTCCCTGCTACGTTCTTTTTACTTACCCACCCTGTGATCCATCCACCAAATCCATGTGTCTCACACTTAAAGACAAGCATGTTACGTGGAATAGTGGCAAATGCTTTGCCTGAGTCTAGGTTGTTCTGTTGTTCACCAACATTCTTAATGAACACCAAGTAACCATATGAATTTATGAATAGCCATAAATACTCTTATTTATGCATGAATTGTCTTTTCAGCATTCTAATATGGGCATTTGTATGAAGAAGAGTAATTCCTGCAATATTGTGGAACAAAACCTTTGAACAGATATTCTTGTGTTGACTATAATGAGAATACTTAAACATCTGGTATTTGACTGAATGTGAAGTAAAAGTGTGTGTTGGAACAAAAAGTGAGATTTCAAAATTTTCCATTCAAAGGAAAATGGAAAAATTTTTCGTTCAGGAAAATAAAAACGTGTTTTAAGATTTCCTAAATGAAAGAATCAATAGGTGTCAGAACTTCTGATTACTGGCCCTGCCATGGTTGCTTGGGGCACGCTGGGAAGCTTCCAACCTGTTGGAAGCACCAGGGAAAGCACCCTGAAGTTCAAAGTGTTGCTCAAGCCATGATGGCTGTCAGGCTCCAAAATAAGTGAGGAAATGAGGAAGCCCTGAGGATGTCGGCTGTGATTTGAGGGCTCCTGGTCATTATCCTCCTGACTTGCTCTGGCAGTCATCATGGCAAGGTGGATGTCCAGCGCAGGATCTGGAAATGTGGGTTTTGCAGCAGTGGACTAGGCTAAGTGGAAGAAAACCCAGTTTTGTTTCCAACAGGCACCTACCTGTTTTGGGAGGATAATTGTCCTGGTTTGACCCTGGCTGGATACCAGAGATTAACCCACAACCACTTTCTCACTTCATTTCTCCCCACCGTCGCCCCATGCAAACAGGGGGAGAGGAAAAGGAAAAAACCTGTAGGGTTTTTGCTACTGCAGGAATGGGGACTATTAGAAATCTTTTATTCTCACAGGCAAACCAACATTTTAAGGTGGGATATGAAGGATTTATTTCTAACAAGATCAGAGCTTAATGTGGGAATTATCATCTTAAGCAACCTTCTCCCCCACCCCTCCATCTTTTACAACAGGTAGCACATTCCCCCTTTCCTCCAGGAGAAAAGGGGAGACAGGAGTAGGGGAAAACCAGGCAGTTGGTGTTTCTCTGCCGCTGCTCAGGGGAGGAGGTCGTTTCCCTGCATTCCTCTCCATTATGGGGGAAAGTCTTTCATGACTCTCTCCAGTGTGAGTCCAGTCCCATGGGCAACAGCTCTTCCAAACACTGCTGCCTGGGGGTCACTTCACAGGGTGCAGTTCTTTAAGCACTGGCTGTTCCAGCGTGGTCCCATCCCAAAGCACACAGATCCTACCAGGTACAGTTCTGCCACACAGCGTGAACTCTTCTCCATGGGCTATACATGTCTTTCCTGGACTCTGCTCCAATGTGGACTCCATCGGGTTGTAGCCTCCCTTCAGCATCCTCCTGCTCCAGCATGGGCTCCTCCATGGGCCACAGGTGGATCTGTGCATCCCTGTGTTTTCTCCATTCCAATTCCATGGGCTGCAGGGGGACAGCACTTCACCATGGTCTTTTCCACAGGCTGCAGGGAGATGCCTGGAACCCTTTCTCCCCCTCCTTCAGCCCTGGCCTTGGTGCCTGCATTGCTGTTACAACTTCTCACGGCTTTTCTCCAGCAGCCGTCATCATCTTCTGTTACTTTTTTTTCCCCTTCTTAAATATGTTATCCAAGAGTCGCCTCTATCTCTCCTGATTGGCCTGGCCTTGGCCGGCAGCGGGCCCAGCCAGGAGCTGGCTGGCATTACCTCTGCCAGCTATGAGGGAGGCTTCTAGCAACTTCTTGAAGAAAAGCTTCCTTCATAGGCCCCGCCACTGCCAGGAAAAAAACGGCCACAGCAAACCCAGCACAATGATACACCATTTCTGTGCGATATTAATATATCAGTATTCCCGATAATCTGTTTCACCAAGAAATTCCCACACACCTGTTAGAAAGGTAGTGAGATTTGAATTCTGAATTATGATGTTTTGGAAAATTTCACATGAAGTTAAAAATTAGTCCATTAGCAATTATCTGAGGTAGACACAGTCCTTCCCTCCTTGCCCCATTACCTGGCTGGGAAGTGCAGTGATTGGTCTCTAGTCTTACATCTATACTTTATATGCCCATAAACTTTACGCTATTATAACTTTTGCTTGTGAGAACATGTGGAAAATGATTTTTAAAAAAACTCTGCCAGTTTCCACCAATTAGGGGTGTGCTCACTCATTCATCCGGGGATAAATACAGCCCTGTGAAGTGTTAGCAGTACTAAGGGGCAGTTAAAAGATGTATGATAGGCAAAATTTAGACAATCTGTAATCAATTTTTACTGCATAGGGAAAATTATTTTATGCCCTTGTGTGACATTGCCCAATAGACAAGTTGGTTTCCTATGGTATATAAGGTAGAAAACCAGGCACTAGTGTTTGAAGAGAAAAAAGTATCCATTACACAAAAACGTTGAGGGCATATGAGGGTTAACCTTAAGAGTGTACAAGCAAAATTCAGTAGAAAAAGAAGTCCAGGAAGCTTATATATATAGGCAAAGTGACTACTGACATTTACTTGATTCTTTCAAGTATTTTACCTTGAAAACAGGAGCTGTTTTTCATTTTTATTTTCTCATAAAATAGGCCAAA
Organism: Pitta sordida; assembly: GCA_013390025.1. Lineage (NCBI taxonomy): Eukaryota > Metazoa > Chordata > Aves > Passeriformes > Pittidae > Pitta > Pitta sordida. The sequence continues at coordinate 565,145 of WEKX01019093.1, forward strand.
CATTCAGCAGAGCAGGAAAGTTAGTAGACTTGTTGTTTTAATAATGAACATATGCCTGCATGTGTGTGATTTATTTTTTATGCTGTATAATTGGCATAAACTCCTCATATGACAAGTCTTCAACTTTAACTACTGAACTTGTGCCAACATCAAAAGTCATTGTGGAGTTTCAGACCTTTGATGTTTGGTCTAATAGAAGAGCTGATGGCTGCTAAGGAGTAGCTACCAGGAACAAACAGATTTTCTAGGTCTCATTGCATACAACTTATTTTCTTCCCATTTCTGTCATTTTTCAAAGTTGCACAAATGCAATGGTGCCTACTTGTATGTACTGTTACTGTTCCTGATGTCCATGTTGAGAATTTGGCCTAGAAAAAGGAATCTTATAGAAGTAGAAAAACTAAATTATGGTATTGTAAATGGTTAACCCCTTCTCTTCCCCTCCTCCACAAGATTTCACAATATATTTTAATTGCTCTTTACAGACATTTAGTCACTTTTTTTAGTCTTGCATGCCCAATTTTCCAGAAGTTGTACCTTTTTGACACTCTAAGTTCTCATGGGTGTATATCCACTTGCTTTTCCTAATATTGATCCTAACTGCTTTTCTGCAGGAAGACCCAAATTAAAATCCAAATCCAACAAACAAATATTATTTATCATTTGGGGTCTTGTAGGTAGGTTTAGTCTCAGTTTTTCCTCCCATTATATCTTGGTAAATCAGATTGCTGTTTTAGTGCAAATACGAGCAGATTTCAATACCTAAGAGGAAGGTTTGTTCTTTTGATACATGTGGCATTAGCTACAAGGATAGCTCTGTAGCGTATGCTAACTCTTCTTGATGCAACACTGTTAGGGAAGATGAGTTACAGATGGCAATGGAGGTGAAATTGCAAAAAGGAGTTAAAAATACAATGAGTGAAGTGTAAGGATGAAGAACAAAAGAGGCAAAAAAGGCAAATGGGTGAGAAAACAAGGAAACAGGTACAGAACTGCCTTTTTTTTCCCTTGCTTAGGCTGCTGTTTAAGTTGCTCCAGAAAAGTGATGTATTGGGTGGATCCAGCTGCTATTGTGTACCAGAGATTGCAAACAGAAATTCTGCTGGGTTCAGACAGTCTTTTAACAAAATAAAAGTCCATAAAAACCTAAACAAAAGAATAAAAGAAAGATTGCTGTTAGTCTAGGATCTACTTCATAGGATGATCTCCCTCTAACACCGTGGCTCTTGAGTGGATTTGCCAGGAAAGGCCAGCTTAGCATTGTACAGAAAGCCAGGCCGTGCATGAGCCTCTTGAGACATCTGCAGCCACGCTGTCAGAAAGCAGGCAGGATGCCTGTTACCCTGGGTGCTGATCCGCTCTGAGCCAGCAGCCTGCTGACCCAGTCCGTGAACTTTTTCTGCTCACAAATGCAGCCATGTCTGCGCAATTCTTTTCCCCTTACCTTTGTACAGGCATGGATTGTTTCTGTCAAATACATCACTAAGCACCTTAGGAGATTTCTGTGCTTGTGCGCATTTAAGTAAGAGGATTAAAAACAATAGTTCAGTGTCTGGGACACTCCCCAAACAGTGTCCTTATTTAGCTTCTTGCTGAGGTGTGAATATTTTTTTGGTGATGGAAAGTAATTTTCATTGGTGTTTCTAAGAGGTTTTCAGGCTGAGACATGACTGTTGGACTTTTTGAGTACAGAATATGAGGATGTGTTTCTGCAGCTTAATATATGAGCACTGTTTATTAAATAAACACACTGGTTTATTTCTTTAGCAAGTAGCTATCACTGCATAACATCTTGGAGGCTCTAGTCTCCCTGGAGCATCTGCAATCTCCTTGATTCTTTTGACTACTTGTATTTGTGTTTGGTTTGAACAGATCCATAAGTGCACGAACTGTCCTATGTCTCCAGCAACAACTGCTGATTATCATCCTGTCTACAGAGAATACAGAACAGCACTTCATTGAGCTGATGGAGATTTTCTGCTAGAGAGAGCCCTGACTTCATAGCTGTTTTGGTAATGTGTCTGTATCAGCAGTGTGAGGGTATGAAGATATTCCCCTGCAGCCAGCCCAAGTAATTTCATGAAGAACTAATAAATGCAGATATGTTGCCCTACATGGGAGATACATAAATATGTGAACAGGGTTAACTTCATCAGCTGCAAATAAAATGGCTTATTCTTTGCTAATCTCGGCTCATCCCCCTGAGTATCACAGGCCCACGAAGCCTACTGTTTGAATCCAAATTATCCTCTGGATCAATAGACAGTACGTATTTTCAATTGACTGTGCAGCCAACTCAGCAATACAGATGTTTCAGACAGAATGTAGCTCCCTGAGGACAAAACTCCACAAAAGTATTTAAAAAGGCCCATATGCAACCATGAAGAGGGGTTAGGGGCAGCTGCAAGTAGGGTTTTCCAGAGTTCAAAGACCCACCCTAGAACAGGTGGCCCATCACACTGACACAACCCAGAGCACTGATGTGTGGTCAGCTGTAATAACCAGCTATCGACAGGGATTAGTCTTTCAGGTGAGCACACCTTTAACAGAGATTTGAGCAAAGCTTTTGGAACCAGAGCAAGATACTTTACCTCTCTGTCACTAACACACGATGTCTTTAATTTAGTCTGAGTGGTAGGTGGAGACGCCTACATAACAGCTTCAGAAAAAGGAGGTGGAAGAGACAAAACAACCAGTTATATCCTGGTGCTAAAGCTGCATGCCTGACAGGACAAATAGAAAAGTGTGAATCCTTTTTGGTATAAGCAATGCAAATTGGCTCAGGTGAAACAAATATGCTGTAGTGGCTAGGTGACTTCTAGTTTATTTGGAACTATTTCACAAAGTAAGAGCTTAAGTTTTCACTAAAAATGTTTTGAAGGGTTTGTTCACCTTAGAACACAAATTTAACTTCCTCAATCACGAACTGCAATTCTCAAAACTCCGTTCTACTCTGAGCTCATCAGGGAGAGGTGCATGACTGTTTTCTATCAGATGTTCAGATGCATCTCTGACACTCGCTGTTCTGTTACATTCTACTGTGCTGCATCACAGAGCTCTGCTGCTGCCGGGTAGCCAGAAATTTGCCTATTGCTTGTACTTTAACAGAGCTGAAATACCTGGTGATTGGCAAGAGCTCAACTCACCTGCCTGCTCAGAAGCTCAGCAAACTTGAAGACTCTGCACAAACCACAGGTGGATCTGTAGATCCTTCCCTGCAATCCGTAGGCTTGGTAATTAAAAAGGAAAGATGTAGCCTCAGTGGCACACGGGAGGGGAAAAAACTTAACAGCTATTGCAAGCTGCAGAGGCAAGTGAGGCAAGTGGTAATAAGGAGACCACCCATTTAGCTTTCCGTGTAAATCTGTCCTGGATGGAGCCCTTGCCCTGTGTTGCAAACTGTGAAATCAGATCCTAAGCAGGCTTCAAAGTGTGTTGCCTCAGCTGCTCCATCCAGCAGGCTCCAACCTATTTTGGAACCTGGAGGTTGAGGATCAGTGGTCTCTCTCTTCCCCTCTTCTCACAACTGTTCTGCTTCATATTCCTTAGGTAAAAAAGAAATAATAACTCTTAGTCTCCTCCAGATATTCTGTGTATTTGCAATGAAAGTGGGAGATATTTTGCATCAGAAACAATTTGTGCATTTTTAAACAACAATACAAAAAATATTTGCAGAACAGCAAGTACCCATTAAACCATCAATTGGAATTTGGGGTTTTGTTCACCACCAAATGAGAGAATGCTTACCCTAGTGAACTCCTTCCCTCTCTTGAGCTGCACAGAAACTCTGATGCTGTTTTACATTTTTTCCAGGGATAAAATGACTTTGGGATCATCCACAATGGCGCAAGTACTATCCCAGTCTCCTAAGTCATTATTCATAAAATGTACCTAAAGTATACTCCCTTTTAAAATTGTTTTTAAAGGGCAAGATTTGAGCTCCTGAACTTTGTTTTAGTTTTTCACAATGAGTAATTAATACTTTTACCTGCTATTCAAGTTCTTATGGACTAAATAAGCAGCTGCTTTAAATCACATCTATTGTGTTAAGCCTGGCAGAATGATGCCAGTGTGAACTATTGAACAACTTGGCCTCATTTAACTTTTTTCAAGTGTTCAAAAAATTTTATTACACTTATTAATAATAAATTAAGTAAAGCATATACTTGAGGAATCTACCCATAATGAATCAGATTCATAAACAAGTGAGATGGGAAGCAGGACTGAAAGTTTGGCAAGAAACAGATTTTACTCTCAGTTTACAACTGCTCATTATGGCAAATGGTAGAAAATGTAATTACCAAAACAATATGCCTGGTGTTTGGATTCTTTCTCAAGTCAGGAGACGACACTGTTAATAGAATCCTCTGCAGATGCTCATCACACAGCGCAGGAAATGAATGAAATTTGCTAAGGTGCTTTTTTGCAGGCAAAAGTCATCAAAAGAAATGCACACATACAAAGTGTTACCAAAGCAAGAATAAGTGCTAGAACATTTCAGTTGCTAACGACATTATTTTGCTTATGGCAAGGCATTCCTTTCCAGTCAGCCAAAGACAGCAACAGCTGTACATGGCAAGATGAGAGCTTGTGCAGTGGGGCATGATCCTGTTTAGTACACAGGCCATGAATTTGAACAGTCCCAGTCACTCCACGCCTTCAGTCCCACTGTACTATTACATGTGTATTGTAATGGGCTGATTTAAGCGCTCACTCTAAGGAAAAGTGAAAGACCTTGCTAAAGCAGTGACTGCTTGTTTTCTGCATATTTCGCTTATTCTGAACCTCAACAGATCTTGCACCTTCCTTTGTAGATTTTCATTTCCTTAATCTCAGCACAGTAATCCATGAAGCCAGTAATCTGTACCTCTACCACTGCAGCTAATGGATCATGACAGCTTGAATACAGTTAATGATATTGTAATCCTTTTTTCTCTTGGCCACTTAGGATTTTGAATCTTGAAGATATATTTGAGAGTGTACAAGCAAGTCAAGATGCAGGAGCTAACATACACATCTTTAATTTTTACATTAGTGGTTAGTGAATGGATGAGAGTTATAAATTGAATTGAACAGTGTGTAACTTGTACTTAAAATATCTGGAAAGCAATTTATATCACTGAAATAATGTGTATTAAGTATGACAATCTTCATATTTGTCAGTCTCTCTCTATCCCTCTTCCTATATTCATGTAAAGAAAGCTGACTTGCTAGTGATATTACTGATGATGCTTTTCTTTAGTAGACAAACAAAGACCTAAAGTTGCCATGGAAATATACAAATCTTGCAGTTCATGCATTTATCAAGAAGGATAATATTGATAGAGTGCGCACTGTCTCCCTAGATGCTTATCACAAAACTCCTAATGTCAAACAGAAAAATTAGGTACATTATTTTATTAATGTCATGTTCATTAATCAGTGCCTAAATGATCCATTTCTCATTTTACTGATGTTCGAAGTGAAAATCATACTCCCCAACCATGCACGTATTATTTCACTGTGATTTCACTTAAGAAGTATGATGATTTTGAAGGTCTTGGCTTCATAGAAATCAACCCTTGACAGAATATATCTCAGAGGTTTTTTGTGTTTTGTATGTTTGCTTTTATTAATGGACATTTCTTTGAGTTTGATTTTTTTTCCCCATCCCCCTCCCTCAGTAACCACAGAAAAGGAGGCTAGTAATTTGTTTTCTATGCTAATATGAGATGTAGTAGCTCTTTTCACCAGCTGTTCTAGCGCTGCCGTAGAATCTCCTAATGTCTTTAGTTTTACAACTTCCTAAGTTTGGGTCCCCTTTGATCCATAGAATTCTGGGGCAAATGGGTCAAGTTAAACTGTGAATCAGCTCCTATGCTATGTACATGTGAGTGATGATGAGCTTAGAGGCTACCAACGCTTTCTGTCCTTATGTAACATGGACACATACATGGTGTCATCCCTTGCCTTGGTTCCAGTGTTCAGATTTATTTCTGAATGGTTTTTGCATGAGGTTTTTGTCATATCTTTCAGTTACACAGATTACCGGCACCATTGGAGCAAATCATCTGAGCACTGAATGTGTAAACAAAACTGAGAGATCCAACATTTGTATGAAGGCAAATAAGTTTTAACAAAGTATTAAAATGAGCAAACCCCGAAGTGAAACTATTGAGTTGATAGACTTGGAAAAAAAGGAAAGTCACAAACCTAAAATACGTAGTTGTGAAATTGCAATGTCGGAATGGCACCAATCCAGAAATATACTGGGATATTTTGGTGGTGGAGTTTTTAGTGCTATCATTTCAAATATTTGTTTTGTTTCACAGAGCTGTATTTCCACTGGCATTAAATGCATCTCTGAAGCCTCTGAGTTTGTGATGTGATTAGAACCCTAAAGCCCTGTTTTTGAGGTGAATATTCAAGTTGTCTAGGTTAGCAGAAACGAACTGAAAAGGAATTGGTTGGATGGACGAGCTCAGAGAGTGTTGGTAAATGATGCCACATCCAGCTGGCGGCCAGTTACTGGTGGAGTCTCACAGGGATCAGAATAACCTGTGAACCTGTGAAAAGCCTGGAACATGAATGGAGTGAGAATTTCAGAAGCCAGTGAATTGGTATACTACTTTTTCATCTGGTTTCCTAAGGAAATAAGGCTTATGTGATTCTAATTTGTGTCTGATTTCAGTCTCATACAGAGAAGTTATCAAAAAGGCATTAGTCCACAGAATTTTGAGTAATAGATGAGAAGAGTATACAGAAAGGAGATCCCATAATTATGTCCTGTAAGTTTTCTAGCAATGCAGAAGACCCTATTCTGAGTTTATATGTTATTATATGTTACTTGGCACTGCTGTGTACATGGAAAGAGTAAAAAGAACATCAAGAGGGAAGACAAATAAAGCAAGAAGAGAGAGGGTTTCTTTTGAAAGACTGTAAGATTTGTAGTTTTGGTGTTGGGTACCATACCTTATTAAATAGTTTGTGGAAGCAGGTGGTGCAAATTCAGCTATGCTGTATCCTGACATGTATGGCAAACTCGTGCCCAAGAAGTATATCATGATTTGAGGAGTGTTTGTAGGCTTCCTTAAGTATTACCTCTATAGTGGCAAGTAGTGGTATGTTGTAGACATGTTCATTTGTTTAGCTGTGCTTTTGCACTGTCAGTCCATCCCTCTTTAATTGCTGCTCTGCTTTCTTGGCAGAGCAAAATAACTGGTAAACTGGGCCCCACTTTGGCCAGGTGTGCATTCTGTGTTTGGCTTGGGCCTGAATCAATGTTTATGTCGCCATTTACCAACTATCCACACTGTTAAATAAATAGTGTCATTGACCTCAGCCTGGTCGGTGATACTGAGGTTTCTTTTCTGAGAAGCAAAGAATCCAGGTTTCCTGGACTTGAGGTGTGCTCAGATGCTTTGATGCAATGTAAACACAGAGAGGTGGTACACTGCAGCTCCTCAGTATGTCTCAGCTCTTATGCAACGGAAGCAAAACGCTCCCTCTGCCCTGCCATGGGCAGCAAGGATTTGGACTTGCCTGTATTGAGTGCACTGGAGCTGAGGAGGAGCACTCATGTGCTCCAAACCTAGCTGAGAAGTGGATTAAGAACCTGTTCTTTACTGCCTCTCTACTCTCCGTTGGCTCCTCTCAGGAGGGAGGCATAGCAGCAATCACCCAGGGGATTGGCCAAAGCCCCGTGCGCATCCTCAAGCCCACCATACAGTGTAGACACATCCTAAGAGATGGAGTGAAACTGAAAGCCTGAATTTCACTGTCAGAACCCACAGAGTGATTCCAAGCCCCTGTAAGCAATAACTCATTTTGGACAAAGCTGCTTCTCTGTTGGCCTGTGTGTCCTACAGGTTTGACATTCCTGGTGAGCCCTCAGCTCAACCCTTGGGCTCTGTTGCCATAGCTCTGTTATACTGCTGTTTGCCATTCCTATCTAGATAACCTTCTGAGATTCCCGTTACTTCACACTCTCAGTGGGTGCCCAGAATTCAGCTCAATTCTTTCCCAACTTTTTTGGTATGTGCTTACAGCCCTGGAGCTCTGCTGCTGCCTTGTCAGATGACACTCCACCTCAGCAGTTCCCCGAAGGACCTTCAGTTTCTAGGCTACCTATGATATTTGTTTTTCATGGTCTTCTCATTCCCAGGCAAGCAGAGCTTTTATGGACCTGACTTGCCTCACAGCAAGACCAAACCATTTAAATTTTTCTTTTCCTATCTCTGATGAGCTCTTTGGTGGTGATACCACATTGCTATGTTAGAGCACAGTGTTTCTTACAAGTGTCTTTAGCAACAATCCAGTGGCACTGTACATGGTGCTGTGTGCATCCAACATTTTTCAGGATAACTTTTTTTTTTTTAAACATTTGTTTTCTGACGAAATTACTGCGGTTTTCAGCAAGGTGGATGTGGCTAGGGAATAAATGACATGAGGATCCCTTATTATTAACTTTCTGCATGAACATTAGGGTAGGTTTGGATAAACATGACATGATCTGAAAATATTCTGGAAAGAAGACTGCAGGTGAAACCTTTGCTCATGTTATTACACTGTACAGACAAACTGGAGAGGCAGCAATCCCATGCTTTGAGTCAGAGGGAAAGATTCACTTTGTCTGCAGGTGGTGGACTTGAACACCCAAGCAGGATTTCATTTTCACTGAATAATTTTGTAGTGGTGCTGAGGTGAAATTTTGTTCACAGATTTCTGTCTTTCAAGTCTACATTTCCTCCTGTTATGTATGATATACTTGAAATATGCTTACAGTATTTCTTTACAGTTTTTACATTTAAAGGAATATATTTTCTGTACTTTTTAAAGTAAACAGTGTTGCATGGGACTGGAGTTGTTTTAACATAAACTTCGCAATAGTGTGCTATAGCTTATTACAGTGGGGTCCAAACTGGTCTTCCCTGGATAGTCCGTTTGTTTTCTAAGAACACTTTCTTTACATTAAACTTCTTTTTACCTCATACCACCCTTATAATAGCTTCTATTTTGTCATTGAAACTTGTATGAATGGAGGCTGTTTTTTCTAGAAGCATTTATCTTCTTGCTAGCTGTACATTGGCCTATTAGATATATATTAGTCAAGACCAGTGTCACCCTGGCTTGTATTGGCAGTAAGATGGCCAGTGGGGCAGGGTAGTGATTGTTCCCCTGTAGTTGGCACTGGTGAGACCATATTTTGAATCCTGTGCACGGTTTTGGGCCCCTCACTGCAAGAAAGATTTGGGAGCTGGAGTGTGTCCAGAGAAGGGCAGTGGAGCTGGGGAAGGGTCTGGAGCATAAGCCTCATGAGGAGCAGATGAGAGAGCTGGGAATGTTTAACCTGAAGCAACGCGAGGCTTGGGTGGGGGACCTTATTGCTTTCTACAACTTCCTAAAAGGAGGCTGTAGCCAGCAGGGGCTTGGTTTCTTCTGCCATGTAACAAGGCACAGGACGAGGAAATGAGCTTAAGCTGCACCAGGGAATTGACTGGATGTTAGAAAAAATGTTTTTACTGAAGGTGTATGTCTTTACTTCCATAGGCAGCCTGTTTTGGTGCCTGATCACATTTTCAGTAGTGTTGAGAAGATGTGTAGATGTGGTGCTTAAGGATGTGGTTTAGTGGTGGATATGGCAGTGCTGGATTAACAGTTGGACTCAATGTCTTTTCCGACCTAAAAGTTTCTATGATTCTGTAATTTAGCTAGGTATTGCTGAAGTAGGACCCTTCTGTGTGTTTTGTTCATTCTCTGTTAATACAGGAGCTTGCTTCCTCTGTGAAATAAAGGCTCCCTTCTCAGAGGCACAGAGAGGTATTTACACTTCCCAACTCTCTATTCTCTACCCTGTGCCTCCAATCAGTCTCTGTCTTGCTCCAAGGTCTTCCATCATCTTAGTGCTGGACACCTTAGTGCTTTTCCTCAATGGTTCTCAGAATTTTTCACCTCTTCATATTGGACAGCAGTAAGTTTTTAGTGGATTTTATGCTTTTTTCATACCCTTCCTTGGTTATGGTTTTTGTGGGTGCAGGGACAGCTTCTGGAGCTAAATATTTGGGTATTTTCCATTATGAATAGTGGATAGTAGTAACATTTCTCACTAGTAGTCCACAGAAAAGCTATTACAGACAGAGGCAGAATTGTCTTTTAGGCTATCCTAAACCATTAGTCTTATTTTGCTCTAAAAATAATTTTCAGAAACTAGGTATGGCTTTTTCTATTTTGTGTTATGCTATAATGAGCTTTTCAATTACTTCAATGGAAAGCTGCCTTAAACTTGAGCCAACCTATGATCTGGATAGAGCACAAATGCAGGTTTACAGTTTGTAAATCAAGATAATGGATGCAGGACAGTATAGTGTCACATTTTGCAAATTTATTCATCTTTATAACCCATACCTATTTTGGTATTATTCATGAGTTTTATGGGATTACAGGATATTTCTGTTTGGTTTCTAGCCTGGAAATGTTTTTGGGTTGACTTGAACCGTTTAATTTGTCATGAAACTAAATGCTTCATTCCATCATCTTATTGCTTTACCCTTTTAATTTTTTTTTTTTGAAGAAAGGTCATTTGAAACAAAAAGCCTAAATGGTTTATTTTGTATTCTTTTTTATAGTTGGAAAAATTTGCTAAATCGAGCTTGCATTTAAAAACTATTTTTTACAGTATACTATTTGCCAAAATAACCAAAATAGTCATCTTGGATTAATCCTTTACTTACATTGGTATCTATGAAAATCTTTTAGTATCTATGAAATTTTTTTTAATTTGCCATCTGGCCTTTGCAATTAAAAGAAGTGATACACCATCTTAAACTTCAAACAAACATCCCCTTCCCCCCACCCCGCCCAACCCAAAACCTCCCTCTCCAACCAACAAATACCCCAGGCTTCAATATGCTATTTAATATTGTATGCATTCAGGGACTAATATTGATACATGCTTAATAAATTTTAAGTCTTCTCTGAGGTAGATGTCTGACAGTCAGAAACCTGACTGACATGCTGACAAGCAAAACCCCTAGAGTAGCTTTGTGTAACTTGGAGTAAAATTTGCTCCATAAATAATGAACAACTAAATGCTGTTTACGTTAATGTGCTAAGCCCAGAAGAGCGGCTATGGGCTGTGCCAGCAATCCAAACTTCTCCATACTATGAATGTAGCAGTAAAAGGAAGTGATGAAACGCAAACAAAAGGCTCTGATAGGTCTTTAGGGCAGATAAAAATGAACAATATCTCATGGCTGGAACATGGCCATGCTTCAGGTTTGCTCCTGGACTAGAATGTAGGTGTTCTTATTTCCTGCATGGTTGGAATGGTTGCAGTTCCTCCTAGAAGCAGGATGGACTGGGCAGAAGACTCAATAGCTGCCTTCAGTATGCTGGGCCTGGCTTTTGTCACATTCATCTTTGCTATTTTCTTCTTGGTAATTTAGGTTTAGTTATCTAATTTCAACTTTTTTTTTGAATTTCATATGTATCTGGTAACCCCCACTGAAAGGTTTCCACATTCATGATAAATGACATGCATACATGTTATAAAAAACAATAAACAATATTAAGACTTATTTAAAAAAATAAAAAATGTTGTGTTACAATTTATATCAGAAGCAGGTGTTGATGTCTGGTGAGAAAGCCTCCACCTTATGGTGGCCACACAGATTCTTCCTTGAAGGGTGGAGTTTTAGATCCAGATTTACTTTATCCAACAGGAGCGTTTCAGTTGTCACTAGTTAGGAGATCATGCCCTATGGCTTCTATGTGGATGTGACAAACTGCACTGAAGAGCTCACGATGTTACAACCTGTGTGCTGGCCTAAGTACCTCTGTGCAGGTCAAAGAAGCAGGAATGTGGTGTACAGAGTGAATAGGCAGATTAATGGACAACAGAATGTTCGTGCTGAGACTTCAACATGCCTCAGTGTGTAAGTCTCAATATGTGGTAGCATCAGCTGGGTGTCGGTCGCACCTGGGTGATAATGTGTGTAGCTAAACCAGATTGTAGCGCTCAGTTTACACTGCTTTGGTACTTGAGCCAGGAGTTGTTATCGAGCTTTAGCCCCATGTCTGTCATATTGTACCTGTCACGCCTAGGAGTGAGCACACTGAGACAGTGTTGTTTTGTTTCCTGGAAGTGTGTGGAAAATGTTTGTTTGGGAGATGCCAAATGCTTCCTTCTTTACCTGAGGCCCGCTCCCATACAAACGTATACAGAAGCACACACTCGCTAACACATTTCTTTACATAATACAGGCTGCAGAAAAAATATTTTTCTATCAGTAAAAGTGTTTGCTACTTTTTCACAGCTGGAAAACGAAAGAAATATGAAGAACCTGTGAAACGAGACACTAGATGAGAACTGAAGCTGAAAATACTTCTGTGCTAATGTTTGTGTGCTAACAGTTATACAGGTGGACCTGAGTCCTTGATGCTGATCAATAGCTGATTAAAAAGAATAGCTGCAAAATTATTTGATCCTCCCTGCATCAGATGTGGGGCTGGCTCCGTCCATGCCTGAGATATGGATGGTATAAGCCAGGTACAACAGCTCAAGAGTACAACACAGCAAACCGAAAGCAGAGAATTAAAGAAACAATAGTTACTTGTCATCTATGAGCTTACCTAAAAATACATCCTAGAAAAGGCCTTTTGATAAAGGTGGGGTTTCTTTTAGCATGAAAGTTATGCTTGTATTTCACAATATTTTAAAATAGCTGTAATTTGGAGTTTGACTGCTATTGAATGAAGTTACCACTGGTTCAGCATTACTTTGATTTTGTAAAGGCATTACTTGTAAAATGTCGTACGATGACTGATACCAGAAAGACTTTCTTGCATTTTTATAGATGTAATGTATAGTCAGAATTATGTTAATTCTTATGATTCATATGTATGTTTATGTTCACAATAAGTGTATATATTTGTGCACCCATTTCTATTCGTTAACATATAGAAACACATATTTATGGATACAGTTTTTGCATCAAATGCAGATTGGTACCTTTTTGAAAAAATCG